>CM055276.1:45468873-45962007 GCA_029237695.1 Conchocele bisecta
GAGTTCAAATGTCGAGTGTTTATAATACTGCAAAAATTGACAGAAAACTACCTGACCATTTTCCCTGCTTGTGCAAGTACATGTACAAATACATGTATTAACTAGAAAATCGTGTCTGTATCAAAAACACAGCGATGGCCCCACGAGACCATTTCCCGAATAAACATGATTTCACAAAAAACACTAAGTCGATATAAACGTGGAAAAAGTAGGTCAAGGTCAAATGAAGGTCAAAGCTTTATGTTGGTTTCTGGTGTACAGCTGATCACATTGTCCAAGTTTGTGGTGGCTGTATATGTTCCAGTGGCTGAGAAACAGACTTGAACGCACAAGGTATACACAGTGTGACGGACGAACAGACAGACGGACAGACGGACAGACACGTGCAAAACATAATGGCCACAAAATTCCATTTCTTGGGGCCATAATAATAGTCAACAATGGATAGATACGTGTATCTTAACCCTTTCAACCCCAAGTAACTTGATGGATTGTTCCATGCTTTATACGTTCGGAGCGATTGCATTGGGCCATTCAAATTTTCCGACTAGTCCATTCTTGAGATGGGGATTTTTCAATTTGATTGAGTATTGGTGTTTAACGGCCTATCAGCAGCCAGGGTCATGTAAGGCCTGGCCAACAGGATGGAGTATCCTGTATTCAACCTGTAAAAAAATAGGGATTCCCTTCCAAAATCAGAGCTCAATATTGAATATCCTGACCTGGTGCCAGGTCCATGCCACACTAGAATCACTTAGCTCAACCCAAAAGCAATACGATTAGCTTTTTTATTTCCTATTACTTGCTTAATGGGGAATAACAGGATTTAGCTCTCAAGTACCAGGGGGCCGAAATGGTTGGCACATGAGGGCCAAACCATATAAGTCGGCAATCGGTAAGGATGAATGCGATCGTTAAATTACCCTTCGCTGCGCCCTCCTACCTCCACCCATGACGAAAGAATCCCTCCGTGTGACTAAATTTGAGAGAGTGCTGCGAACAACATACAGTGAAAGCGACAGACAATGTGTTGATCACCGTCTTCATGAATCTAAATAAACAGTACAACTTACACGGTGCCCAGACACCGTCTACAGCGTCTTGGTAATAGGTTTAATACTCAAAGCGTACGTGTATCAAAATATCAAGCCAACACAAACACATTCTATTTTGAAGATTTATTTTGTGCCAAAACATTATGAGAATGTTTGCAAGCGGTGCAGGTCCTGATGAGACGGCTCGTTAGAAACCGCCTTTCAGGATCTACACCGTCCACCAAAGCCTATAAAAAGGTATGTGGTGTTGGAAAGGTTAAAGAGATATCTTTTCTTTTGAAGGGAAGCAAATGGCGTAAATTAAACAATACGTGGTTTTCAATTGTATGTGATGCAGATAGTAAAAAATGAGGGAAATTCCCAAAATCAGAGCTCAATATTGAATATCCTGACCTGGTGCCAGGTCCATGCCACACTAGAATCACTTAGCTCACCCCAAAAGCAATACGATTAGCTTTTAATCCTATTACTTTCTTAATGGGGCATAACAGGATTTAGCTCTCAAGTACCAGCGGGCCGAAATGGTTGGTACACGAGGGCCAAACCATGTACGTCGGCATTCCGGTAAGGATGAACGCCGATCGTTAAATTACCCTTCGCTACTCCCTCCTACCTCGCCTTTTAATTTTGAAACCAGGTGGAATAATGACAGTATTATGTACCGACTTGACCTGTATATTGGTCTCTATATCTGTTGGCCCGGCCTTACATGATCCTGGCTGTTGATAGGCCTTTAAACACCAATAATCAATCAACCTGTAAAAAAAAAAATGAGGGAAATTCCCTAAATCAGAGCTCAATATTTACATAAACTATATATTCAGCCCTGAAATTAGAATATCCTGACCTGGTGTCAGGTCCATGCCACACCAGAATCACTTAGCTCCGGTAAGGATGAACGCCGATCGTTAAATTACCCTTCGCTACTCCCTCCTACCTCCCACGCTTCAGATAAGAATATCATTGCCTGTTTGTTAAACTGATGCATACTTGTAGTGTTTCAGTGCTGTACTTCAATTTATCAACTCAACAATAAAGACTGCTCGTCTTGCAACCAATATAGATCCTGATTACAAAAAGGAACAAGGGGTAATGCCCCAACATGTACATATTACAACAAATACTGTTTCAATTTTGTTTAATACCAGATTGCGTTTATGTCAAGGCTGAGAATGCCGTGTGCAAATAACTAGCTATACAGCATTTCACCCCCAAGTGACCAAGATAGACTACTCCATGCTTGGGTTCACACCAATCCATGTACCAGTAGCAGAATTTCAGACCGATCCATTCACAAAATGGGGTTATTTTGTGCTAAAAAAATTATGAGAATGCTTGGAAGCGGTGCGGGTCTTGATGGGACGGCTCGTTATGAACCGCCTCATCAGGATCTACACCGTACGCCAAAGCCTATAATGAGGTATGTGGTGTTGGAAGGGTTAAACTGCTAGGTATACAGTTGTTTAATTACAACACATTTACATGTGAATAGTTCCTGTGTACAGTATGCTGTATAAATCAGAGCAATAAATAGCCGCTAACCTTTGGCACCACCCACGGACTCTGTAGAAGGAAGGTCGGATATGTGTGAATAGTATTAAATAGCGCAAAAGTGGACCCTTGCATGATACAAACTTCTTAACCGTATTAACGCACGGACACACGGACGGTGCAAACACTATATGACACCGGCTCTTCGAGACAGGGTTCATAAAAAGTACACCCCCCCCCCCCCCCCCCCCCTATTAATAGTATAAAATGCAGCACTTTATACTTTTACTTACATGGGGAGGGTGTGTGTGTGAGAAATAGGATTTTTCCAGTGGGGGGGGGGTCTCGGGATTTTCCAGGGGGGGTCTCGGGATTTTCCAGGGTTTGTTGGTAAAGAATCACTTTCCAGGTGTGGGGGGGGGTCTCGGGATTTTCCAGGGGGGGGGGGGGGGGTGGGGGGGGTCTCGGGATATTCCAGGGTTTGTTGGGTAAAGAATCCACTTTCCAGGTGGGGGGGGGGTCTCGTGATTTTCCAGGGTTGGTCGGGTAATGAATCACTTTCCAGGGGGGGGGTCTCTCGGGTTTTCCTTCATGTGTGTGTGGGGGGGGGGGGGGTGGGGGGGGGGGGGGGGGGGGAATGCTCTCAGAATTTTCCACGTGTTGGGGGGGGGGTGGGGGGGGGGGTGGCTGGGATAACGGATAACGGCAGTGCAATATAAACAGAGGAATTATTTGAAAACAATTTTTGTTTATATTAAACAAAATTTGCCAGTATTAAACAGTCCACAGTGAAAGTAGATCGATTAAACAGTTTAAACCCATGTCACCCTCCCACACAACAGTATTCAGGTAAACATACATGTACATATCTTGATAACAGTCTGATAAAACCCCGGTAAAGCCCCGGTAAAGCCCCGGGGTATGTCCCCGCTCAATTTCTTAGCAACAGTTAAAGCCCCGGTAAAGTCCCCGCAGTGCGGGGCATCATGAAAGGTAAAAGCCCCGGGGTATGCCCCGGTAAAGCGGCGGGGATTTACATTGACTGATGCATAAACAATCTTTACTGGGCGAATTTTAGGGGGGTGGGGGGAGGCGCCCCCCCCCCCTGAATCCGCCCATGAGACGTACGGATGTACCTGTAAAGGTACATGCCCACTCAGTAGGCACAAACTGTTCTTTATAGGAATTAAATAAGTGTATAATTGTGTTACTATTCCGCCAGTTCTAAAGATTACGAGTGGCCGCTATATATGGAAGGTAATATCCGCCATAATTCTATTAGGCTTGATGCTTGCTTGCTGATGACATTCTAAGTTCTATCCGTCTTACTACAATTCTATGTGGCATGATGCTTGCTGACTGGTGACATTCTAAGTTATATCCGTCTTATTACAATTCTATGTAGCTTGATGCTTGCTGACTGGTGCCATTACAACTTACTTTCATGTTATTGTATTCGTCATTCGTGTTTGTGACATTTGAAATCTTCTTGGTTGTAGTCTAAATTGCATGTGCATTTGGATTGATGCTTTATTCATTCGCACTGTTTCAAGTGACATCCGGAGTTCCATTATTGATTATTGCATCGCTGTTTTGCCATGCGTTTCGGTCACCCTAAACACACCAAAGGCTGGAAAAGGCTACAAAGGCTGCAAAGGCTGTTCGAAGTTGCTTGTACGTCCGTTAGCTGATATTTATACCATACATTGCCATTGAATTGACTGAATTAGTATGTGCTATGATCATGTTCATCATTTTAATCGTTTGAATGCAATAATCTACCACATATATACGTGTTTTTGGTAAAAAATCTAAACGCGGAACTGCGCCGATCTGGCCGCGCGGAATTGGACAAAGAGTGATTAACACCTATTAACATATCGTTTAGCAGGTGCAGCTAAACACCGATTATACATATTGCATTATTATTAATATATGTCAATGATCGATCAACGACATTCATTTAAACATGCTTTATGTATCAACACATTACGTGAACATAGGACGAATGCCGAATTTTGAGACATCAGCTAGTTATCTACCTTGAAAATGGGTATCCACACGGTGATAAACAATATGTTTATGAGCGCTACGTACGGCTCTGCAACGAATATTTCCTCAGATTGCGGAAGCAAAATCTTTAATTTACACGGCCGAATAAACGTGTAACTAGTTGTAAAAGACATTTACGCTAGCTGACATGTTCCCGTCAATTAACCCATAGTATTTAGCACAGTTTATTCCACGAACATTTTCCTTCCCGTGTCCTGTATTTGTAATTAACGTAATTACGTCAATTATTGGCAGTAAACTGTTCCTTTTGAAATTTAAAATTAAACTTTTTATTTTCTGTGACGGGAGATGCTGGTACTGGAATAATAAAGTAAGCAACAGGTAGTTATATAAATTATAAGAAAAACGGGTGGAATAGTTACACAATTACGTGTTTATTTTTCCAGCCTTTGGGGTGTTTAGGGTGACCTCGATAAGCCACGCCCCTTGACAACCCCTTGCCAACAACAATTGCAACAGTAATTTGGGAAGGTAATATCCGCCATAATTCTATGTGACTTGATGCTTGCGTGCTGATGACATTACAACTTATATTCATGTTATTTTATTCGTCATTTGTATGTATTACATTTGAAATCTGCTTGTTGTAATTGTATTTGTCTTTCTTACATGTCCATTTTGCTGATTGCTTTGTTCATTCGTCTTATTTGCATTACAATTATTGATACGTCCTTATTCGTGTGTCTGTTTTATTGCACTAAGCATTTGCAATAGAAAGTAAGAACAAAGCACTTAGCACTTTGAATAAGGCCGAAAGCAGTACGGACAAATGAATGAAACATCAAGCCAAATGTGCATGCAATAAAGACAAATATATATTACAACCAATATGATTTCAAATGTCATAAATACAAATGGCGAATAGAATAACATGGATATAAGTTGTAATTCCATCAGCAGGCAGGCACCAGGCCACATAGAATTGTCATAAGTACAAACGGTGAATGCAATAACACGCATAGAACGTGTAATGTCATCAGCCAGCAAGCATCAAGCCACATATAATTGTAATAAGACGGATAGAACTTAAAATGTCATCAGCCAGCAAGCATCAAGCCAAATATAATTATGGCGGATATGACCTTCCATAGCTATACAGATATACTCATTTAGTAATATTTATTTTACTGATAGTAACGCGCGTTGGTATCAGGCTATTTTCATATGCAAATGAGGCATGGTATTTTTTTATTATTTATACTAATTACATGCGTCACCTGAACAAATAATATTTTCGACAGATTCCAAAGTATGATAATTTCACATCAAAAATTAAACACATGAACATCTAGATTTCAAATTATGAACATATAGATTTCAAATTGTTGCCGGGGAATGGGGGAGCTCGAAAATAGGACACCCCCCCCCCCCCGTTCTCCAAATGCTGGATCCACCCCTGGGTCTATTGTTTATACTGGATTAATGGCGGCGCCCATGAGGTCTCGGGTAAATCTTATTTTTCATCAATACGAATAGGGCTTCTTCCTGACTCTCTACGGAATGTTCAGACTGACTACATAAGTAATGCTGCTAAAGTTATTGGCGGACTCGTAGTGTTAACGGCTGGAACATGGTCATCATTAAAACGAAGAAACCGCAGTCGTATTGATGGAAACTAAGATTTACTTGAGACCTCATAGGCGCCGCCATTACTGCAGTGTAGCCAATATACAGTAGCGCTTTTCTGCTCCTTACCTATTTGTATATACTAATATCGTATACATATCGTAATCGCATAGTATTAGTATCGTATAGTATTGGTATATTTAATGAGCATATCGTATATCGTATGATCATATAATATTGGTATATTGGTATGTTTGTATGTATCATCGTATAGTACAAACGTACTATACGAATACTATACAAACATACGATATTCGTTCATATATACGATATATCCGTACGGATATGGTATGAATATGCCATAATCTGGTATGTGTGTACGATACAAACGTACCAGAATTATACACATGTATAAACATCGTGTAAATGTACGATTTGAATGGTATATCTATACGATATTGGTTGGTATGTACGGTACAAACATACCGTACGTTTATATTATATGCAAATCGTATAGAAAACATATAGTATTGGTATAGTATACGTATAGTATTGGTATAGTACGTATAGTTGACCTGCAGAAAAGCGCTACTGTACCCTGAGCATAGCTGCGGTAGATAAATGCAATATATACGAGGAAATATATCAAATAAACAAAACAATTTAGCATTGACAATTACTTAAGTTTATTTAAGCACAAATGTTGGTCACGGTCCAAGGAAGAGCACTGCTATATGAGCCCGACTCTGGTATTTCATGTACATTACCTCCCTTATCCGACGGTGAAAATTGACAAACCATTCAGAGCACATGAGGCGACAATATACATGTAGTAGTTCGCAAAGATTACATGCACGATATAATAAGATATAAGTACTTTTTCAACAATATGAAAAGTCACCCGTCACGCCCCCCCCCCTGACCCCCCCCCCCCCTCCATAACAAACAAATGTTTAATGACATCCTTTCAAATATAGATTTTATTGCGAAAAGACACGGGAATTTAACATGAAGGCTAAACAAATATTGATTATTTGATTGAATTTCATAAAATAAAAAGGAATTATGTTGGGTGACTTTTTGTTATTAAAGGTACATGCCCACTCAGTAAGCACAAAATGTTCTTTAATATGAATTAAATAAATGTATAATTGTGTGACTAGTCCACCAGTTCTAAACATTACGAGTGCCCGCTATACAGATATAATCATTAGGAATGTATATTTTACTGATAGTGACGCACGTTGGTATCAGGCTATTTTCATATGCAAATGAGGCATGGTATTTTTTAATTACTTATACTAAGTAAATGCTTTACCTGAAATAAAAATATTTTCGACATATAAAGTATGATCATTGCACTTCAACAAATAAATACAGAGAATAAATAGTAATGTTCGTTAACATATTAAGGAAACACGGTTATCGCCCCTGATATCAGTGTGAAAATGTACGTCTGATATAAAAGGTATGATAATGCCAAACAATACGTGATGTAATGGTGAATTATGCTTATCATACCAGAACATGTCTCACTTGATGTGTCTGATATAAAGAACAGTTTGTGTCTACTGAGTGGTCATGTACCTTTAACGAAAAAGCACATGTACTTACATTTAAATATTTTTAATTGTTCGTCGGCAGCAAAACGTGGAACAGATAGTAATATATCTGTGTAATTAGAGATACATGTGGCACTAATTATATTATTATTTATTATGTTGAGAACCCTGCAACGACAACTTATTCGTTCTAGCTTAGTATCTTTTGAGTTCCGTACATATTGTCTGACGGATGCGTTCATTTAAAACACATGTTATTTTCTTTGTAAAACACATGCGCAGGTTTGTGATAACAGTCTAGCTTCAAGGGGTGAGTATACACGCATATTGAATTACCGTAAATTGGCTGGAATTCTCAATGCTGGCCATTCTCGCGGCCCTTAATGAGGGGATTCTATATTTACATCGCCTTAGATTGTGCCTCATACACTTGTATATCTAATACAAGGTGTATGATCACGTGGTTACAACAACAACAACGTCGCCCACTCCAAAGTAAGTATTCTTTGATATTTTCCTTAATATGCAACGGATTTTTATGAAATATGGCGCAGCAAACGCGTCTTCATGAGCTGCATTTGGCGGTCTAGTGAGTTTGGCACAAACTTATGTCGCTTTTGCGAAGAATCGATTTCCGTGTCGGAGACACGGACATCGATTCTTCGCAAAAACGAGACAGAAGTTTGGGCGAAAATACAGAGACCACCAAATGCAGCTTAACAAGACGCGTTTGATGCGCCATATTTCATCAAAATCCGTTACGTAATGAGGACACTATACAATAATACGTACTTTGAATCGATACTTGTTGTTGTTGTTAGTACCACGTGATCATACACCTTGTAATATGTGGCTATGACTGGAGAAATTGGGATTTTGGGATTTGTGGCCAGTGTAGCTCATGAACAAATAGCACACTCCTGTAGCCAGATGACGATCTATATTGCTTGTTAGAAGCATGGCTGACGTTTCATTGACGGAATGACGAACAGTGTAGATCCTGATCAGATTGCGGATGCACAGGCTGATCTGGATCTACGCTGGTCGCAAACTCCACAATACCTATTTATTCAGGCACAGCCACATATATGATTTTGAACTGTGTAGTGCTTGGTTGCTATATGTATAACTTGTTTTGTAAAAAATGAAGAATCTTACATGAGTGATAAGTTAATATGATATTTATTAGGCCGAATTTGTCACTCAACGAGTTTAAAAACTGACATTGTAGAATATGACCTTTTGTTTCAAATGTAGTAGCATCGTACATGTGACTGAATATATTGTTTAAGTATATCGGACCCTGGTATTCTTAGTGTATATTATACGTCTAGCATTCAGTTGATATCTCCGCCAATTTAGTGTGTACGTGCTATCGAACAGTTTTACCACTTAGAGCATTTTTCACATACAGTACATAATATGGCAGAAAATATAATAACATTTGGTGAAAAACTAGATATCTGAGCTTTTCTACCATCACTCACGAAATATACAATATACACTGTTTCAATGTGTAAAATGTTAAACCGATGAACAGTCTATTATTAGAAGTACGCCTGTCACAAGCAAAGCATTATTTACTCGCACAGTTGGCAAGTAGACACTAGTGACAATACACTCAGATAATTGATTACGAATCGCTGGATTCAATACAGTATTATGGTATACAAACCCTTCATAGTTCAGACTTTGTATATGAATTAGATGAAAATAACACATATCACGCTGTTATCTGATGCCTTCTGAACATGTTGCACAAAATGTTATTCATGTCTTTGTCATAGTATTAGAGGTATGTGTCAAACGCCACAAAATGTAAAACTGGCCGATGGTTTGTACACAATAAGATGGACGACATTGCAAGTCCGTGCACCGTGTAGTATATAATGAGAAGTGAATGTTCACATGTATGCTATGCACATATCCCATCATATTTACGAAGCAATTATGCATGAATGATAGGATCATCATAAGACCACTAGTCCTTAACTTGATTTGAGTTCGATACCAAAAATACAGAGCGCATGCGTTGTGAAATGTTCGTCTATTTTCAACGTGGTTTACGAAGAATATGACTGCCTTTCAAAATCCTTATCAGGGTGCGATAAAGGATGAAATACCAGACTCAAATCTTATCGACACACCGTAATTATAATTATACGCCCAGTATACGAGCTATGTCGAGGGGTATATAATTTTCGTCATTCCGTCTGTCCGTCCGTAATATTTTTGTGCGGTGGTCGGGGTATCCGTGAGCCTCTGCTCTCTTGCTCTAGTTATTTCATATACTTAGATAATCCCCCACCCTCACCAAAAGAAAGGGCTACATATAGGCGCCACCTTGTCTGTCTGTCCGTGTGTCTGTCCGAGATTTGCTTTGATAGTTTCGACTCCTACCAACTATGTCACCGTAAGTCGGATTGTCCCGAAACTTCATTTATTTTATGTACTCATTTTCGTCATCCGTATTTTCAAAAAAATACAAGACAAGGACACTATTTAAATCGAATGTAGCAAGGGTTACAGTTGCCCCTATGAAGGCCTCAATTGAGTCTCAGACCCATAAATACGGGAATCAATCTGACACAACCGGCTGGAACTTTTATCCATTTTAAATACATGTAGATGTGATTCGGACTTTGGTCATTCATTCTGTGAATCTTAATTATGGTTTTATATGAATGGTATTAACTCGTTCAATCCTGGATATCATACATTAGATTTTTCATATAAAGTTGTGGACTATTCCATTAATGATGTAGATTTTTAGAGGTGAATATGTGAATAATAGAGACAAACGCTGTAGATCCAGATGAGACGGCTCGTTACGAGCCGTCTCATCTGGATCTACAGCGTTCGCACATCTTAGCGTTATGTCCTGTTGGTTGGAAGGGTTTTAAACATTTCAAAGAACGCATCCAGATGAGACGGCTCGTTACGAGCCGTCTCATCTGGATCTACAGCGTTCGCACATCTTAGCGTTATGTCCTGTTTGGTTGGAAGGGTTAAACATTTCAAAGAACGCATCCAGATGAGACGGCTCGTTACGAGCCGTCTCATCTGGATCTACAGCGTTCGCACATCTTAGCGTTATGTCCTGTATGGTTGGAAGGGTTAACCATTTCAAAGAACGCATTTTAAATCCGGTGTAAATATATTTCATATGTCGATACGACACACGTACTATTATTGTTCCTCTGGATTGAGCTAGTGATATGTTTCAGCTTCAGACACTATAAGTATATAAGCACAACCTTGATGGACAATAGCTTGTTTGTGTAGGTTTCATCTATTTTATGCAGAGAGACTAGATTACAAGCAAACCAATTTGCAAAATGCTTTTGTGAATGTGTTATTGTTTTTGAATTTAATAGTAACCTCACTGTTACATGCAGTTGCGGAAGTTTTATAAGTTAAGAACGCTTATGGGCAAGCTCTAGTTTAGCAATTGTTCGAAATATTATGAAATTATGGATATTTATTTTAATCACCAGTTGTTGTACGTGTTGTTATTCAGTGGTGTTGTAGTCTGCAACGTGGAACAGCCCGTGCTAGGTACGTATATGTATAGAGCGTTAACCCTTTGAACCCGAAAGCCCGCTTTCATAGCGGCTTATGCAAAACGTGCAGCACCAGATGAGCCGGCTCGTTACTTAGGGGTGAAAGGGTTAATCTTGCCCAGATTATCAACGTTTTTTGAACAGCTATTGGCAATGCCAACTAGCAATCACTCAGTTTGATTGTCTAAGCTCAGGCGCAGACAATCAAGCTGTTTGATTGCGAGCATGATAGTCAAGTATTTTGAAATATTGAAATTGACAAACATTGGCAAGATGAGCGCCGACGGTAGTTTACAATGTACAATGTATATGGATACAGCGAATCTTCTCTAACTGCGTTAGAAAGGTTTCGTCGTAATGTAGATATATTTGTCCTAAGTACTGTCGTTTCACGAAAGCTACCCAAATTGTACGGCTGTAAACAATGCAAAAATAATATTTTTTCGATAATGTTAAATTTGATAAAAAAAATGAGAATTAGCCTTCTTTGCCATGCTAAATCCCGATAGACATATTCACAGACTATAGGGATTTAACATGGAGACATTTTTCTAATTTCAGAAATACTGGACTGATTTTCAAAATGTAACCATTGTTTTCTTAGTTTTCGAAGCTATCTTGCCAGGTTTCGTAGTCAATTTCCATTTTCTTTCGTTTTTTGACTCCTACCACAGCTCCTCTACCTCATTTTCCCCCATATTAAATTCCCATAGACAAATCAATTGTTCGCAATAAAATCAAAATTTGACAAAATTTCACGAAATAAAAAGAAGGGTCATGCTTATATTTTGATACAATATTTTTGTAACTAACACACCCTTCGTATAAATAGAATTGTCTGAACATTATTTTGCAACAATTGGATTAGTACTTAAATTAACATATCACATTCTATTCCAGTTACTTAGGGATGAAAGGGTTAATGCACGTTTTATTTTCCTTGAATAAACATGCTTGGTTATCTTTGCGTGTGCCATGCAGTACATATAGAAATGGCAGAACTCCGTATGATACGCTCCAATTATGCCACGCATGCCCCGTTCTATTTCTGTCTATGCCTGTTTACGTATTATAGCTCTGACGCTCTCACACCCTATTTTTAACTGTATGTCTGGTTTATGTCTCGATTCTCATATGTTGTCACGAATCCCTGAGTGTTTCCCCGCCTGACGTAGGGAGGGTTGGTGTTGTGACGGACAAAGGTTTTACAAAATGAATTAAACTGATAAACAGTTCCAATTACATGTTGGGTCCGTGTCAATAGCACTATATGAACAGGTACTTCATGCTATGTTCAAAATCATGAAGTTTCATTGGTCGAGCCTGAGCGCTGCTATGAGCGCGATAGGCTTTGCGTGGGCACGCGATAGACTTTGCGTGCGTACGCGACAGACTTTGCGTGCGCACGCTATAGTCTTTGCGTGCACAGGGTTGTCAGGGGTTGTCAACATTGTCGGAATTTAATCGCTATTTGTTAGAAGCATGACATTTGCATTGTTGGTTATTTCATGAAATACTATCGCCTGCGCACGCAACGTATATGGCGTGCGCACGCAAAGTCTATGGCGTGCACACGCAAATCATATCGCGTTCGCACGCAAAGCTATTGCGTGCGCACGCGAAAGTTAAAAATGGTTCATGTCCCCTCTGTGCCACCGTATTATACCGATATACCGATCTGTATTTTTCCCAATTATATCGGATAATAAAATACAGCTTCAGTGTTATATTTAACACATTATATGCTTCACAAATATTTTTTCGCATGACAAATAAACACAAAAGTCACTAAGGTGAGTTTAGACGTGGTGTGTGTGGGAGACAATGCACCATCCCCAAACACACATTGTGGCCAACTAGTATTGAAATCGGTGAAGCGGTTCATAAGTTAATTAAGCCATGAAATATGTTACTAAGTAAACGCACGCACACACGTACATCTGCTAGGGATAATGCTTCTCTTAATTATGCACATACAGTGGAACCTCGCTAAACCGGACACCGAGAAAACATCTGTGATCTTATTTGTGATGGGTTTCTTGGTCATTTATCTCTGGTGATAATGCCTGTTGCGGATCGCATAGCACACACATATGGCTCTGAATGATCAAATGTCTGATTTACACTGAAACATATCTAAACCGGACACACTGGGGACCTCCCAGAATGTCCGGATTAGAGTGGTTTCACTGTATATATGTTGTTACCACTCATTGGAACAGTTTTGACGAGATGGTTTAAATCCGTGGTTACAACTTATAGGTTTGAAAAGAAGTACGAAAACTCGTAAACAGATATCTTCGGTGCACATGTAGGTGTATTCAGGTCTAACCACACTAAATCAATATATATTCATGCGCGGTGCAGTACAGTCAAAAGTAGTACGGTAAAGAAAATAATCCAGATTTTAATGCCATAGACAATGTTTGTTTGCAGAACCTGCTCAATTGATGCACTAATCTCCTTCACACGCATGTTACTGTACTTTTACATCAGTTTCAATGATATATATTTGTGTTTATTTTTGCCACATGTTTACCACGTGACGTAGTTTCAATTCAAGCCACTGACGTTTGGGCCCACCACCCAAACAGGATATTGAATTTATCTGGCTTTGCATTAATTAAGCCTATATTTTAATTCGTGTATACCCAGATCAGGATGGGTGCAGGTTATGGTTATCCTAACGAAAAATGAAAGTCGTAGACAATAGCCAATATGTTGTACAGTGAAACCTCTCTAAACCGGATACCATGGGGGTCCCCAGGGTGTCCGGCTTAGAGAGGTTTCACTGTAAATCAGACATTTGATCATTCTGAACCATGGTTGTGTGCTATGTGATCATGAACAGACAGTATCACCTGAGATAAATTACCAATGAACGTATCAAAAGTAAGATCACGACGTGTGTTTTATTGGTGTCCGGTTTAGAGTGGTTCCACTGTAAACGGTTATAGCATATATGAGCAATCAATGGTGGTGACCAACCTACAGCATGAATTAGGTTAATCACCTTTATTCTACCACCCCCAGTGGCCAGTTCCCAGCTTCAGTCGGCGTTCCACACGAACCAACAGCTCTTTCTGACGGGCCTGCTAGCCGACACCGACCATGACTCGGTCATCCTGCAGGCAGTCAGTCGGCAACACAACACCATGTGTCTTATACGCTGGGACGCCGCCGTTAGCGCTAGTAAGTAAATTAACCCTTACACTGCCGAATTAAATGTTGTCGTCTGCTGTTTATTTTTTATTTTCGATTTTTCTCATCAAAAACATGGTTTTACAGCATTTTAGAATCATTTCCACTACTGGAAATGATTCTAAAGTGCTGTAAAGCCATGTATTTATTGAGAAAGAAGGCAAAATATAAAGCATCAGCAGACGACAATGTTCGTGCTCAGCAGTTTAAGGGTTAATTAGTGTAACGGATTCTCCACCAATATGCCTATTATAGTGTGTTTAACCCTTAGACCGCTACACACAACAATTGCCGTCTGCTGTTGCTTTTATATCTTGCCTTATTTCTCAATAAAAACATGGTTTGACAGCACTTCAGAATCATTTCCAATGGACATGATTCTGAAGTGCTGTCAACGCATGTTGTAAATTATTCTAAAGTGGTGTCAAAGCATGTTTTTGATGATAACAATGGAAAATAGAAAATGAACAGCAGACGACAAAAAATAAGATATCGGTGTAAGGGTTAAGTTAACTCGACCATACCTAAGACGTTAAACAAAAATATCCCACCATAACTCCTTTTTGTTTGGCATTGCAGCCAAACTAAAACTGCATGTATTAAACGTTACATGTCTCAATAAACTTCAATAACATCCCGGTAACGGCGAACACAAAATGTTAATTAAAATATGCCCTACATGTATGTAATATTTATGCATTTCAATTATACACTATGCATTGTAATATGTTTTGGTGATAGGTTAATAAAGATGATACTAACGCTAATGTTACAGTCTAATTACTGCAAAAGCACCGCATCAAACATTTGCGCTGTACTCTCTTCTGTAACGGTCTTATTATAGGAATGAATGGCCTTTTTGTGGAACTTATCGGGGTATTAACTTGGAAAAGTCGCGGGAATACTGGACGAAGGCCGGAAGGCCTCGTCCAGTATTCCCGCGACTTTTCCCGCGACTTTTCCAAGTTTATATCCCCGATAAATTCCACAAAAAGGCCATTCATTCCTTATAATTCCAGCATTTGAAATAAATTCATCAAGAAAATGTGTTTATTTTCCGTTTTCTTAATAATTATTTTAACTGCGCCTCACGGTTACGGAAAGTAGTTCGGCGTGGGAGTTTAATGGGATATAAATTTTGGACAGAGGCTTGCTACGGGCCAATCAAATGTTAGGGAATTGTGTAAATATTTTTGTGCTGGAATTATACACTAATAATACACTAGCGTATGTTATACAAGGTGTATGATCACGTGGTACTAACAACAACAACAAGTATCGATTCAAAGTACGTATTATTTTATAGTGTCCTTATTACGTAGCGGATTTTGATGTAATATGGCGCATCAAACGCGTCTTGTTAAGCTGCATTTGGTGGTCTCTTTATTTTTGCCCAAACGTCCGTCGTTATTTGCGAAGAATCGATTTCCGTGTCTCCGACACGGAAATCGATTCTCCGCAAAAACGACATAAGTCTGTGCCAAACTCCCTAGACCACCAAATGCAGCTCATGAAGACGCGTTTGCTGCGCCATATTTCATCAAAATCCGTTGCATATTAAGGAAAATATAAAATAATACTTACTTTGGAGTGAGCGACGTTGTTGTTGTTGTAACCACGTGATCATGCACCTTGTTATATATATAGGATTAAACTGTGTTAGTCCACTGCGAAAGCACATTTTGTCAAGAACCATGCTAATGTAAACTACTGTATGTTCCAAGAAACCTTCCCAAATTTATAAAAAATTAAGAATGAGCCTTCTTTTTAGTTCGTGAAATCCGGTCAAATATTGATTTTACTACGAAAAATTAGTTCTCTATCGGAATTTAACATGGGGAAAAAAGAAGTGGAGAACCTGGAGGAGGAGTCGAAAAAAGAAAAAAATGAAATTGATTCTGAAATCTAGCTAGATAGTTTGGAAATGATCTAACTAAGAAAACAAGTTACATTTTGAAAATCGGTCCACTGTTTCTGAAATTAGCAATATGTCCCCATGTTAAATCCCCATAGACATCTTCACCCTCATGTTAAATCCCCATAGACATCTTCACTCTGTGAATATGTCTATTGGGATTTGACATGTGGAAATTGTTTTTTCGCAATAAAATCAATATTGGATCATATTTCAAGAAATAAAAAGTTTGCTCATTCTTAAATTTTGCTTCAATTTAATATTATCAAAGAATATGTTGTTTTTGCATTATTTATATAGCCGTAAATTTTGGGCAGGTTTCGTGGAACAGAAAGTAGTTTCTTGGAGGTGGGTGACTAACAGTGGCACTTCAACAAACTGTCAGAAACGCAATTTCGAGCAGTGTTACCTCCTGTATCAATTTATTATCCCCTGTCAGTTTTCCTGACATTGAGACACCGAGACGGTCGGCAGTACACCATCGACTTCCCCATCCGCCGGCTGTCCAGGGGTAGTCCCCGTATCTTAATCCAGATGAGCGACCTTGCCGACAAATCCAACAGCATCCGGGTGTTCGGGGAATGCCAACTCGCCGGCGAGGACACGACGGAAGTGCCGATCCGGGAGATGTTTGTCGGCAGTCTGGTCGTGGTGAGTTGTTTGAGTAGTCATCTGTCGGCATCAAACGAATCGGAAGCTCTACGGTATGTTCAGTAATTTCAGTACTTAGATTGTCTATTCTCTTTATAAGGAGAATATAAAATCAAAGTATTGAAAGTATTAAACATACGGTAGAGCTTCCGATTCCTGTGAGCAGCACCATCGCAAATTAATGCAGGGAATGAGATCACGTGTGCTATAAAATATGACGCAATGTTTGGAATATGTATTAGCATGATGTCGGGTGTAAATTATTATTTCCGGTTTATTCGACTTTGGATCCTTTTTGCCGACATTTTCTTTCACTTTCTTCGACATAATTGATATGTATATGTGGCAAAATACAAGCATAAAACCGGGACTACATGTAAGTAGAGAGGGAATACATTCTGTTATCTCTTGAAAACACAGGTTGAAGTAACGGACCGAGGTCTATAAATACATTAAATATGCCTAAAATAATCAATAAATGAAAAAAAAAAAAGCTAAACATTTGTTTTTACTCCCTCCATATAGACTCATATGGAGTCTATATGGAGGGAGTAAAAAATAAATTTTACCTTTGTTTTCTTCATTTATTGATGATTTTAAGCATATTTAATGTATTTATAGACCTCGGTCCGTTACTTCAACCTGTGGGTGAAAGTTGGCAATTAGCGTTTATGGTATTAGCATGCGGATCTCCTGTCATATATGCAAAGTAAATTTTCATATTAATCCAGTTCGACGATAATGGGGATTTGATCGCCATTGTCTTTTAATTCGATTGTTTTTTAGAAACTCGGAACTTATCGGATCTACTCATCCGGCGACCTTCAGTCCATGTTGCGCTACCTGGATTGTAACACTGTTGACATTCGGGTACCCGACGCTTCTAGCGCCGAACTTCCGGTGTTGCCGGACTGGGCCCGGCATTCAGAGACTGGACGGGTTCTCGCCATTGGACCGGTTAACGCCGGGACCCAGGTGTCGGTCACGCGACCCGATGATACAGCCACGGTCGAACGAAAGGAAGAAATTCCGCAGTCACGTACAGGTAAGGTGTAGAAGTGATTATTTACCAGTAGCCTATTTCACCAACATTGCAAAGTATACTTTTCTAGCAAAGTATACTTTGAGGGAGTAATCGTTTATTTTTCCCGTAATGCATTATGTCGCATAGAACTAACGACTACATATATTTGATGATTAAAAGTATGCAGAATTATTATACTGATTTTTTTGCATTATCACAGCCAAAATGGCTGTGATAATGTAATAAATTCAGCATAATAAAAATTAATAAATTTATCATTAAATTGAAAATTTCTCCCTCAAAGTATACTTTGCTAGACAAGTATACTTTGCAATGTTGGTGAAATAGGCTACATATATCTCGCCACGCATTGTGCATGAAAATACCGGATAAAGCCATAGCGCACAGTGTGAAAAGAAGTGGGTAAACAATAAGCCGATTAGTGCAGGCCATTGAAGGACGTTGGCTTCGAAACCAGGGGGCCGTTTCACTAAACTTCGTAGGACTAAAATGTTCGTAAATGCAAAAACATGATAGTTTGTAAATTTCATATTAAAGGTACATGCCCACTCAGTAGGCACAGAATGTTATTTCTATCAGGGACATCACCTGGGACATTTTCTGGCAAAATAAACATTTTTTCAGCATTACCCCACGTATTGATTGGCAGTATTATACATTTTATATCAGAAGTAAATATCTACACTGATATCAGGGGCGATAACCGTGTTTCCTTAAAATATTAACGGAAATTACTATTTTATATCTGTATTTATTTCTTGATGTGCAATGATCATACTTTATAATCTGTCAACATTTTTATTCTTTAAGGTAACGCATTTAATTAGTATAAATAATTAAAAAATATCATGCCTCATTTGCATTTGAAAATAGCCTGATACCACCACTATCAGTAAAATACACATTACTAAATGATTATAATGTGCATAGCGGGCACTCGTAATTTTTAGAACTGGTGGAATGGTGACACAATTATACACTTATTTAATTCCTATAAAGAACATGTTGTGCCTACTGAGTGGACATGCACTTTTAATAATGTTGTCATTGTGTTTGATTGGATTTGATTGTCTTAATAGTGAACCTTTTTGTGAATTTTAGTTTTTTCTAATGGTGTCGGAAAACGAAAAAAAAACGACACAAATAAATGCAAATATGAATCTGCAACAGAGGAAACTTAGTACATTGAGTGGTGTGTAATGTCCATATTTCACGAGTGCCGTCAGGCACTCGTGAAATATGGACATTTCACACCACGAGATGAACATATATGTCATATTCGTTACAAACATATGAATATTATATTTATTATATACCGCTCCATGGAAATTAGCAGTCTTTTAGACTGTATACGGTAATGAATGTGTATTTGCAGCCTATTTGCAGTCCGACATTGCAGTTGCGCGTTATGAATATAGATAGCGGAAGTAGTCGTATTTTCACCGGAAGATGTTTATTTCATCGATGAGAACATATGACTTTTATTTACATCGTATAAGTATGTATTTCATGGGTAGGTATATAATAAACTGAAGTACTTTACAATCTGTTAAGCTTAGCTATCATGATCTTGTTCTATTTCTTTCAGACAGCCATGTCTATAACACGTTAACCCTGGCGCTGCGAGATCTGAGTCAAACAGTCCGGGAACTACAACGTGAACTACAATCACAGGTACCGACCGAGTAGTATATAAGAGTCAAAATGATACAAGTTTATTTGTGGATGAAAAATTGCACACAACATCCTCTTTTGAGCCAACATACGTGTGGAAAAGTACGTGAATTTTTATCTCCAAAATATGAGAAAATATGACATACAAGAATGAGAATTTTGTTTCTCCCGTATGTATCCACAATTGGGACGAAAACATCCACTATTGTGACCAAAACGGCGCCAGTTGTACTACAAGTTCAATTGTGTATATCGGTACGAATTGTGGATACTTGTGTCCCAATAGTGTATGATTTCGTCCCAATAGTGGATACATTGCAAAAATCGGCAAAAACATCCACTATTGGGACGAAAACATCCACAATTGTACTACCAAAAAAAAAAAAAAAAATCACCAAAATATGACAAAATATGACAAATGACAATGAGAATATACACAATTGGGACCAAATCATCCACAATTGGACGAGAGTATCCACAATTGGGCACGATATCCACAATTAAACTTGTAGTACAAAAGACGATGTTTTCGCCCGATAGTGGATGGGGTTCTAGTACATTCTGCACGGAGCCACAATTGTTTCTGTTGTATGTATCCACAATTGGGACGAAAACATGCACAATTGTACTACCAAAATTGAAAAAAAAAATCACCAAAATATGACAAAATATGACAAAATACAATGAGAATATCCACAATTGGGACGAAGACATCCACTATTGAACGCGAGTATCCACAATTGGGACACGATATCCACAATTAAACTTGTAGTACAAAAGACGATGTTTTCGCCCGATAGTGGATGGGGTTCTAGTACATTCTGCACGGAGCCACAATTGTTTCTGTTGTATGTATCCACAATTGGGACGAAAACATGCACAATTGTACTACCAAAATTGAAAAAAAAAATCACCAAAATATGACAAAATATGACAAAATACAATGAGAATATCCACAATTGGGACGAAGACATCCACTATTGAACGCGAGTATCCACAATTGGAACTTGTATCATTTTGACTCACAAGAGACAAAATATACCACCCATTTGTGTATTTGGACACATTTGGGAAAAGTGTAGAAACAATTCGTCTCCCAAGGGACAAACAGAAATGATACACACATTTGTGTATTTGGACACATTTGGGAAAAGTGTAGAAAAAATTCGTCTCCCAAGAGACAAACAGAAATGATACACACATTTGTGTATTTGGACACATTTGGGAAAAGTGTAGAAACAATTCGTCTCCCAAAAGACAAACAGAAATGATACACACATTTGTGTATTTGGACACATTTGGGAAAAGTGTAGAAACAATTCGTCTCCCAAGAGACAAACAGAAATTATAGGAGTGTAAAAATCCCGCCGACAACCATGTTTTCGACAACCGACAACAACAATTCTATATTTTTTTGTGCCAAAATATTCTAGCAGATGCCAAAATATTCTCGAACAACCAATTGAACATATGTTGTTTTGTATATACTCGACAACAAAGTTTGAAAAATGGCAACCACAACAACAACTTTCCAAGCGATGGGAATCCGTGCGGCGAAAAGTATTTCCAAGCATTTGCTCTTGGAGAACGCGTTCGAAAACAATCTTGTGTCCGACATTGGGCGCGTAGACTACCTCGAAAACCACGAGGGACAAACAAATTTGCAACCTCTAGAAGGTTTGCCAGCATTTGTAGACGATTTGTACGTGTTTGGGTACCTAGATAGAGAAGAATGCGTAGTAGTAGGAAACAAAGCATCTTGCACAACTGGGGAAAAGGGGTCTGCGAAAAATTGTGTGGGTAGAATAGCAATTGCATCTAGAGAAACGATTGGGAAGGATAGCAAACCACTGCACACTACAATCGTGCATACAATTCGACGCGAGAAAGAGTTTGGAAATAGTTCCATTCGAAATACTGTAGAACGCATAGAAGAAGCTAGCGGAAGCATAGCAAAAAGAAGGTGGGTAGAAATACACCAAGGGGCAAACCCCTTCGCATTGTTTGTTGCAAAAATAGCGGTGTCCGAAATAGCGATAGAAATTCTAGAAGAGCAGCTGCAATCTCTGCAAACTAGACTGCGAGCGGCTGGAATGGAAATCTACTGTGTGGACTACACGAAAGACTTTTCCGGTACGCTAGATAGACCGGCTTTGGTAGAATATCTACAGAAAGAGAAAGATTTTGCGATGCAAGGAAAAAGTAGAGGTTGGGGAGGGTTCGAAGAAAATGTAGGAACAATTCTAGACAACACAGGTACAGTAGGGAACCACGTTTGCACTTGGATACAAACCAGAGACAACAGAACCACTAGAACGAAATTGTACAACAAGGTAGTTTCCAATTTCGAGGCTGGAGAAGTACGAGAAAGCATTGGTGGACATCTAGCGGACTACGCGGATTGCACCAACGACCATCTTCGGAAAACATTCCACCACGCAGATGTACAACGAAGAGGTTGCACTAGAATCGAGGTTTCGGTCTAAGGTTCTCCGGATATTTCCAAAGAGACAGCACTAGAGGTGCTTGCGGAAGCGGAAGAGACTGTTTCCAATGCAAATCTATTCGTAGTACAACCTCCGCACAAACAGTGGGAAAATCTAGCAAAATCCATCGATAGATGTTTTGTACTAGGAGACAAACCATGCGGAGAAATCTTTGTAGCATGGTACGAGCATACAGGTACGGGTAGGATTTCTGGAGTTCGTGTACATCCAACCGCTGCCACTCTTGCAGATCCTTCTAGATGGAGTAGAGCGATGGAGTGGGCAGCTGCAGATTTTGGTTTCCGAGCATGTCCGATCTTTCTAGCGGAGATTCTGTCTGCGGAAAATGGAGAAATAGAAATGTCTCCACTACGGTGTTTTGCAAAGGCAAAAGATTCTTCCACAAAGAAATAGAAAACTGTTCGAATACTTTTTTTCCCAAAGAGAGCTACTCCATGTAGAAAGGGTCGCCAGGGCGTATGGACTCGCTAGGAGTTTTCTTTTTTTCCTCCGGTTTGGTGGACTGTTTGGCGGGGTACGCGAACTGGGAGTCGGGATCTCCATTCTTCCAGATTCTACAAAACTCTAGGGATACGAATGGGAACAGTGGTTTGCAGACCGCGTACGCCACCACGAGAACCCCGAGCCACCACTTCGCATTCTCTACGGTTTTCCAAATGTCGTGCACCTCCCGCTCGTCTTTCTTCGGACACTCGGAATCGATAGTTTTTCCAAAAACTGCTGGCATCGTCGGAAATCGCGTCCAACAACAGTCTACGTTCCAGCGCGTCCAATCGTCTCTCCATGTCGGACAGGCGCGTCGATTCTTCGAACGAGCTGGCGTTTCGTACATCTTCGAGTAGATCCCGAGGGAACTCGGTGGGGCCCGCAAAACCAGGCGCGGACACCCTGTGTACTACGGGGGTAGGGGTTTCTTGTTCTTCGGGGGTTTCTTCGGGTTTTGTACTACGTTCCGCATCGACATCGTCCCAGATTTTTCGAAGTCTGGCACTGCCGATCCGGTACTTCTTTTTTGTTTCGTCGGCCGTCGACTTTCCACGGGCGGAAATAATTTCTCGAATATTTTCCGGAGACAAATAGGTTTTTGGCATGTTTGCAAAATAGCTTTTCTATCTAGAGAGGGGGACATTTGTCCAACATGGAATTCCCAAATCGTTCGAAATGGTCGAAATGCTTGCTCGGGGTGCTCGGGGTGCTCGGATTGCGTGCCAGATTGCTCGGATTGCGCGCCAGGAAATCCAGTCCGCTCGGGAAGGTCGAAATGCCTGCTCGCGATTCCCAGGGGGCTCGGGTTCTCCTTTTCTAGCCAACAAGGATAGCAAAAATAGAAATCCTGGGAAGCAAACTGGGTACCCAGAGAACCCGAGCCACGAGCCACAAACCTATAGAAAGCGGATTTTTGGTCGAGGCTACCAAGGTTTCGGCTACTTTTTTTAATTTTTTTCGATTTTTCTGAATTCTCGACTTCCAAAATTTGTGTCAAATTTATTTTCTATTTTTTCCAAAATATTCTAGAGTAGCGAACGCCCAATTGAACATAAAAAAACGTAGTAGAATAGCAAAGCTACTTCGCAAAAATGGCAGTACAAGCTACTTTCCAAAGCATGGGAATTCGAACGGAAAAAGCTGTTTCCGGACACATTCTACTGGAGAACGCGCACGACAGCAATCTACTCCCGGACATCTCTGGAGTGGACTACCTACTGGGGCACGAGGGTCGGACACATTTGCAACCTCTTTCGGGGCTTCCACCCTTCGTCGACGACGTCTACATCTTCGGGTACCTTCGTCGCGAGGATTGTGTGGCGAGAGGTGGGCGCATCTTCTGTACATCTGGGGAAAACGGATCTGCGAAGGAGGTGCTGCGTGCGGTTTCGATGGCTGTTCGAAAAAGCATTGGTAGAACTAGAATTGGCACGTCCATCGCGCAGACCATTTCTACCGGGGACAATGCGGGCGGTACGATTCGAGCAACAATTCGTCGGATCGAGCGAGACACCGGGTACGACGCGCGGAAGAGATGGTTGGCGATCTACCCTTCCGCGGAGGTTGGTGGGTACTTCGTCGCCAAGGCCGCAGTCTCGGACATTCCGATGGACGAGTTGCAAGAGAACCTTCCAGCACTCGTACGCCAATTGCAAACATTTGGGTACGGGATCTACTCCATCGACTACACGCAAGATTTCTCCGGGGTACTAGATCGCGCGACTCTCGTTCGACACCTCTGCGACAACGAGGGATTTCGGGAGCAAGGGGAAATTGCGGATGCGATGCAGGACCCCGACACACCAACCATTCTCGCCAACACTTCCACCGTCGGTAGGAACGTCTGCACTTGGATTCGCACCACCGACGACTACACCGTCCGCACCAAACTCTACAACAAAGTTGTCTCGAATTTCGAAGCCGGCGAGATCCGGGAGCCGGTTGGTGGACATCTAGCAGCGTACGCGGATTGCCCCTTCGAACATCTACGAAAGACATTCCAACACCCCGACGTGCAAAGCCGCGGTTGCACTCGCATCGAGATCTCTCTCTACGCGTGCCGGGGAAAGAAGCTCTCGACATCGACAGCAAAGGAAGTTCTAGGCGATGCTCTGGACTTGGTCTCTCCGAAGGAAGGTCTCTTTGTCGTACAACCTCCAGCAAGACAATGGGAAAATCTGGCGAGTGTTCTAGATCGGTGTCTAGTTCTAGCCGATCGTCCATCCGGTACGATCTTCGTGGCTTGGTACGCGCACACAGAAACCGGTAGAATCTCGGGGATTCGAGTTCGGCCAACCCCAGCTAGGGTAGAGCAAGATTCTGTTTGGGAGCGCGCTGTCTGCTGGGCAATGGAGGATTTTGGATTTCGTTCGTGTCCAATTTTCCGCGTGGATGTGCTAGTCTCCGACGAGGACGGTGTGGAGATGGGTCCTCTGCGCTGCTACACGAAAGGGGAAGAAACACAACCATTCTCTCCGCTAGCAAACATCCAACGCAAACGCATCCAGATGCACCGGACCCCTCCATTCTGCTACCCTCGAACCGAGTAGTCTCTTGGGTTTGGCGAAGGGAGAAATGCAGCCCGATCGGGAGCGAGACCTCGAAGTACCAGATCCGCGAGATCCCGGAAATTGCGGAGGAGAGGGAGATTTCCACGCTTTCTACTAGAAATCGGGAAAGTCGCCTTCTAGAGATTCGAGAAGCGGAGGAGGTGGAGCTCTGGAAACGCAGTGCGTGGGAAAGAATCGAGAAAGAGAAGATGGAGAACGAGGAGAGAAGAGAGAAGGAAATTGCGAGACTCGCCGAGCTAGCGAATCTGCACCAGAAGCACGAAGAGAAATCCGCGCGCACTCTAGAGGAAGTGGTGGGAGCATTGGGAGGGCGCACCGGAAAAATTTCCGAAATCGAGAAAAAGAGCAAGCTCCTCGTTCTAGGGTACAGAAAAACTCCAAAACAAGTCGACAGCGCGCAGAGTCGTTCTGCGGTACAAAGATGGAGGGAGGGTGGAAACCGTCTGGGGGACCAAGGGGTTGGAGAAGTTGTTGGACGCGTGCGAGAGTTCTTTCCAATTCGTTCCAGACAAGTACGGAAACACGACGTACTGGA
Organism: Conchocele bisecta; assembly: GCA_029237695.1. Classification (NCBI taxonomy): domain Eukaryota; kingdom Metazoa; phylum Mollusca; class Bivalvia; order Lucinida; family Thyasiridae; genus Conchocele; species Conchocele bisecta. The sequence goes on from CM055276.1 coordinate 45,494,768, forward strand.
TTCCTCCAGCATGCGGGGTTCTGCGTGGGCTCCAAATTCTAGTCGAACCAACTAGAGTCTTTTCGAACGGGCAGGGTGTAGAGATCGCGTGGAACCCAATTCGCGTACTTTCCACACCGGATCCGGAGAGGTTGGAACACATCCAGAAGATGGTGGACGACTTGGAGGAATGCTCCCAAAATACAGTAGTGGTGGGTTTGGTGCGAACGGAGGCCCCACAGCCAACTCTTTGTAGGAACATCTTGGAGATGGATCCTGGAGAGTACATCGTACGTAGGTACGCAACTACCAACTACAGAGGGGCGAACCAAACGATCCTTTTTCTTCTCGAAACCAACGTAGATGGCGAACAAAAGACGGACATCGAGATTCCGGCGTACGGGTACTTTCTAGAACGCGAGATTGCAAATCTAGGAGGGGTGGAAATCCTCCAGAACAGAGCCAATCCAATCCGTTGCAGACTAGGAGGAAAACGTACTACCCCTACAAAGAAACCCGCGAGACTTGCCACTTTGGCTCTCTAGAATCTGCAATTCTTGCAAAAAAAATTTAGAAAAAAAAAAAAAGAAGAAAACTCGCACACTTTTTTTTCTCGCAACAATCTTGCACATTTTCCCCCAAGTTCGGAAGGAGTTGGAAAATATACTCCATGTAGAAAGGGTCGCGTTCTCCAGAGGGAATCTGTGTGGACTCGCTAGGAGTTTCTTTTTTTTCCTCCGGTTTTGCGGAGTGCACGAACTGGGAGTCGGAATCTGCATCCTTCCGGAGTCGATTGGTTTTTTGTACTAGTAGTTTGCAGATCGTGTACGACACCATCGCTGCACCCAGCCACCACTTCGCATTCTCTACATTTTTCCAGATGTCGTGCACCTCCCGCTCGTCTTTCTTCGAACACTCGGAATCGACCGTGCTGGCATCGTCGGAAAGCGCGTCCAACAGTCTACGTTCCAGCGCGTCCAATCGTCTTTCCATGTCGGACAGGCGCGTCGATTCTTCGAACGAGCTGGCGTTTCGTACATCTTCGAGTAGATCCCGAGGGAACTCGGTGGGACCAAGCGCGGTCGCCCTTTGTACTACGGGGGTTTCTTCTTCTTGTTCGGGTTTTGTATTACGTTCCGCATCGACATCGTCCCAGATTTTTCGAAGTCTGGCACTGCCAATTCCGTACTTCTTTTTTGTTTCGTCGGCCGTCGACTTTCCACGGGCGGAAATAATTTCTCGAATATTTTCCGGAGACAAGTAGGTTTTTGGCATGTTTGCAAAATAGCTTTTCTATCTAGAGAGGGGGACATTTGTGTGGAAGCCACCACACGTAGTGGGTGGCTTCCATATAAACTTGTATCATTATGACTCTTATATACTACTGACCGACACTGTAGAGCCGACTATTGTTCATCGACGACTATCGTTCACGCGAAAATAATTTATGTAGCTATTTCAACTTTATTAGACATATATAAGAATTTTCACCACGGTGAACTATAATAGTCTTCAGTGTCAGAGCTGAATATGTATGGTGTATGATTAAGCCAGGAAAATAACTTATTCATTGTCGCAATATATATAGCAATAGTCGGCTCTACATGATCACGCAACAACAAAGCGGGCGCTTAAATTTTACCTTCCGTTAACGTTTTAAGGAAACACAATTATCGCAACGATTCCAGGAACTGTAATTCCCGTGTTATTCTTAATGCGAATTAATGCCAATTATTACATTCGTATGAAACAATTAACGGTTGATGTGCATCGCTTGCATGTAAATATACTTAAGGCCAAAAGAAACTTTACAGTCTATAAATGGTTCTATATTTCGTGAACAAGTACATGTATGTTTAAAAACCTGATGTAATATGTTTTTAATGCTGAATCTAATCTGAAACTACTGCACCAAAACATTAGATGCACGTGTTCTCTTTACTGCAGTTTTTGAAATGAAGGGTGTTGTTGTTATTTCATTGTTTACACAATCTCTTTAAACACACGCATCTAATGTTTTGGTGCAGTAGTTGCAGATTCGATTCAGCATTAAAAATCATTTTACATCAGGTTTTTAAACATATTTGTTCACGAAATATCAAACCATTTATATACTGTAAAGTTTCTTTTGGCCATAAGTATATAATATCTAAATAATAGACTAACACAAATACGTCTCCCTTTAACACAGCATAATGTGTATGAAACGTGTTATACACTAAATTTGCTGTACATCCGAGGGTCTTGCAAAATGATTGTGATATTCGACACAGAGAATGATGCTATTGGAGTCACGTCTCACACCACGTGGTGTACATTGCAGACACGGGAGACGAGACAGCTCAGAGAAGTTCTGTCGCAGTGTGATATGTGCCGACGCAGGCCAACGGAAAGAGGTACAGTAGAATCTAAGTTTTTGGAAGTAACGGACTAACTTATATGTAGCCACATTCTCCCACTGACCACTTCAGTTATATTTTTATCCTGTCAACAAGGTGTGTATGTGCCGTGAAACACGGTGCCATGAATCCTTTTTGATAACATGTCAATATGACCTAATCACTGCGTATGAATATGTGCAGTGGCTGGGGTTATTTTTATTGCATTTTGAAGCTATTTGTAGATATTGACGGGATAAATAAAATAGTAGGTTAGTGCCGTGAATGGGAAAAAATATATTGCGCGGCACGGAAACGGGATGTGCTCGGCAGAGCCTCGCCCATCCCGTTTCCTAAGCCTTGCCAGATATTTTTCCCATTCACGGCACTAACCTACTATTCTCTATTTAGCACTACCTTCTCAGCCATGAGACCGTGCAAGGACAGTCCCTGCTTCAACTGAGTGCGGTGTGAGAACACGGACATACATGTACTTGTGACTAGCAAAATGAAAGGGCTCACTGGAAGAAGGGACCATCTGTTTCACGAAAGCTGCCCAAACTTTACGGTCATATAAACGATGCAAAAACAATATTGTTTTCGACAATGTTAAATTTTAGTGAAGTGAAGATGTCTATGGGAATTTAACATGGGGAACTTTTTCTAATTTCAAAAATAGTGAACCGATTTACAAAATTTAACTTTTGTTTTTTTAATTAGATTTTTTCCAAGCTATCTAGCCAGGTTTCGTGAAACAGACAGTAATATCATAAGCTTCCACTGACCCCCTCATTTTTTGTTTGGTGGTAGACAACCTGTCGTCTGCCACTATAGGGACCATACGACTTTCCGTTCAGATTGATCAACTTTAATTGTGCACGGTCCGAAACTAATGGAAACCAAAAACGGACCAGACGGAAATAAACAGATATACACACAAAGCAAAGTGATAGTTTATCCCCTGTTTTATCATTGCCACCCCAGCCGTGAGAACATGCAAGGACAGTCCCTGCTTCAGCGGTGTACGGTGTGAGGACACAGACAGAGGCTATAGGTGCGGCGGGTGTCCGCGGGGTTACTATGGCGACGGCCTAAGGTGCGCGAAGATACCCACGTGTAGCGACAACCCGTGCTATCGAGGTATATGCAGGCATTGGATGTTTACCACTACTATTGATTTGGTTGGTTACTGGAGAGTGACGTCACTTGACGTCACTCTCCAGTAACCAACCAAATCAATACGTGCCACGTGATTTAAGAATCGTGGTGGTTGTTATTTATTAATAACCAGGACATGAATGTGCTGGGTTTTCAGAAGCGAATTCGGGTTAATGTGACCGGTATTATTACAGCTTATATAGGGCATCTTTGAGATTTACGTTAATGTTTTAGCAACTTCTAGATTAACCCGAAGTATCTGTCTGTAGCGCAGGCCGACATACCTGCGTTACAGACAGAGACACCGGGTTACTTCTAAATTTGTGTCAAAAACCCGCCTCAAACAGCGGTGACTGCACGCTGTAACACATTGCAACGGCCTGGCATAATTTACAAGACTGTGGTCCTGGGAAAATCGTACAACGGTGGTGAATGGGAGTTATCACATGTAACCTACTCTCGTGCATATTGTTAATACACGCGACCGCGGGCGCATATGTACGGAGCCCCGCGGGGAACGTAGAATTATTTTTTATTAATTCGTTCCCACGAAATAACAATTCGTTCCCTCAATTTAACACCCACGGGAACGAATTGTTAATTCGTTGGAACGAATTGTTATATCGTGGTAACGAATTGTTAATTCAAGGGAACGAATTGTTAAATTGAGGGAACGAATTGTCATTTCTTGGGAACGAATTGCTATTTCGAGGGAACAAATTGTTATATCGTGGGAACGAATTGTTAATTCGAGGGAACGAATTGTTAAATTGAGGGAACGAATTGTTATTTCGTGGGAACGTATTAATAATAAAAAATTCATGTCCCCTGCGGGGTTCCGTACATATGTAGTGTTGTGTACATTGTTTAGAAACGTGTACATGTACATGTATATAATTCCAGCACAGAAATATTTACACAAATCCCTAACATTTGATTGGTCCGTAGCAAGTCTCTGTCCAGAATTTATATCCCAGTAAACTCCATGCCGAACTACTTTCCGTAACCGTCAGGCGCAGTTAAAATAATTCTTAAGAAAACGGAAAATAAACACATTTTCTTGATGAATTTATTTCAAATGCTGGAATTATAAGGAATGAATGGCCTTTTTGTTGAATTTATCGGGATATAAACTTGGGAAAGTCGCGGGAATACTGGACGAGGCCTTCCGGCCTTTGTCCATTTTTCCCGCGACTTTTCCAAGTTTATACCCCGATAAATTCCACAAAAAGGCCATTCATTCCTATAATACAAACAATAATGAACCTTATAACTCGCCCCACTTTCTAAGCCAATCACAGGCCAGTCTCGCGCTCCACTAATTCATATATTACAAGATTTAACGCCAATAAGTTCATATTACCATATTTAATGACTACCTGTTCGACAGAAAATGGAAAAGCATATTTATTATATACCGACCCATGAAATACATAGTTATACGATGTAAATAAAAGTCTCATCGACGAAATAAACAACTTCCGGTGAAAATACGACTATTTCCGCTATCTATATTCATATTCTGTATTTAGAAATAAAACAGCGCAAATAGGCTGCAAATACACATTCATTACCGTATACAGTCTAAAAAAAAAATGCTAATTTCCATGGAGTGGTATATAATAAATAGAATATTCATATTTTTGCAACGAATATGACATATATGTTCATCTCGTGTTGTGACATGTCCATATTTCACACCACTCATTGAATATATATGTCATATTTAACGGCACTCGTGAAATATGGACATTTCACACCACTCGATGAACATATATGTCATATTCGTTGTAAAAATATGAATATTCTCTGTATACTCTGATGGGAGACTGCATTATAAACCTGGCTAACTATTAGTGTATATCCAAATGAGTCGGTTCGTAACGGGCTGTCTCATTAGGATCTGCATTATTTGCAAGTAATTTTCATAGTTTTAAGACAAAAGCACCCCATTTCATAAATGGACTAGTCTGAAAATCAAGTGGCTTGGTCGCAAAAGTAAAATAAATTATCACAGTCCATTCCAGTTATTCCGGGCACCCTGACGCACTTGAATTTGTGTACCTTGTTTAACATGTTTAAGGTATTTCATGTTTATACACACACTTGTCGACCATCCAAGACACGCTAAAACCACTTGTGCTTTTTTACAGGAGTCACGTGCCATAACGCAGCCAATGGCTATCGGTGTGGCGCCTGTCCCCTGGGATGGACGGGCGACGGCCGGCGGGGAAATTGCCGGGTTATAAGGCCCGCCTGCCACGCCCAGTCGTGCTATCCCGGGGTGCCCTGTGCCAATACCGCCGACGGATACCGGTGTGGGGATTGTCCATCGGGGTACACGGGCAATGGGACACATTGCTCCGACATCGATGAGGTACGTGTATCTGTGCGTGTGTGTGCGTGCGTGTGTGTGCGTGTGTGTGTGTGACTGACTGGTAATGAATTTCCTGGGGCCCGTTTCACTGAACCTCGTACGACCAAAATGTTCGTAAGTGCAAAATTATTGTATTCTGTAAATTGTACATTAACAATGTTTTGTTGTAAACAATTATTAGATTTACATTTAATGAGCATAGGCTGCATATGCAATAAATGTAAATCCATCAATTGCAATTTTCAGACGATCCTAAATTTGCACTTACGAACATTTTAGTCTTACGAAGTTTAGTGAAACGGGCCCCTGGACTCCGTTGTACGAAAGATTAATTAGTGTTTCATACATCCGGGCCCATATGTCCTCCGCACGCACGTTCACGAGCCAATGTTCTATACGCGTGTGTGGGGGATGGGGTGGGGAAGAGCACATTACACCTTTTTTATTTAATGGTGTTTAACGGCCTGTCAAAAGCTATGGTCATTTAAGTCGCGTTAACGGGGCGAATCCCATATTTCGCCTGCTGCGAATGTGGGTGCGGTTGTTGAATCACAAAATCAGAACGGAATATTTACATAAACATATATATGCAGTCCTGAAATTAGAATAACCTGACCTGGCGCCAGGTACTCACCACACCCTACTACCTAACAGTAATTTGATTCGTACTAATCTTACTACACTTATCACCGGATTCAATTATCAAGTACAGTGCAACTTCTCTACAACAACCACGTATGGGAAGACGCAAAACTGGCTGTTGTAGAGAGGTGGCTGTTGTAGGGAGGTTAAACTAAACTAAACTAAACACTGAATTAAATTCTGTCGTCTGCTGTTTATTTATTTTCTTCGATAATTCTCATCAAATACATGCTTTGACAGCATTTTGGAATCATTTCCAATGGAAATGATTCTAAAGTGCTGTCAAAACATGTTTTTATTGAGAAAGAAGACAAAAGCAACAGGAGACGACACTTTTCGTGTTGAGAAGTCTAAGGGTTAGATAGAGGAAATCATCCATTTTGGGATATAAAATAGCGGCTGTTATTGAGAGGGTGTTGTTGTAGAGAGGTGGCCGTTCGGGGAGGTTCGACTGTAGTAAGAAAGCCAACAATATATCCGACGGTTGAACCAGGGATATCAGGATTCTGGCAAGGATGAGCCGCACTGTTAAACCTACCCTATCAACCGCCCAATGAGGAAGCCACAAAACCAATCCCGAAGATTTACCTTTTCTCTATTGGTGACATTAACTGTAATATGACTGTATTTTCAGTGTGCGGACTACAGACCGTGTTTCAGGTCGGCCTGTGTGAATGTCCTAGGTGGGTTTCGGTGCCGGGACTGCCCCATGGGGTATGTGGGCGAGCCCGTTCAGGGGTCTGGCCTGCAGGCCGCCAGCAGAACTAAACAGGTACTGTATAGCTACTTATAATTCGCCCTACTGTCTAAGCCAATCGTTGGCCAGTACCAAGCTCCACTTAGTTCACATATCGCTGGTCTAGTAACATAAGGTCGTAACTGCTATGCTAAAGCATAGCAGTTACGACCTTATGTTACTAGACCATCGATATTGCAAGATTTAACACCAATACTTTACGTGTTACCATTTTTTTTTTTTTTTTTTTCAGGTTTGAACATATTTATTTTCCCCGTAATAGGTTTGTGGTGGGTGGGGGCCATCCCCACACAAACCGTACATAATATACATACAATACTCAGGTACAACTACAAAATATACAATTACAGATATTCACCCTCTTTTACTCTTGCAGTACTGTTACCAGTTATCTGTTCGATAGGAATGGGAAAATCAATACTCGGACGGGTAGATGCATTATAACCCTGGCTAATTATAAGCATAGTATTGTTCACATATTGGATTTGTAAGGAATTACTCGCTCACTCGCATTTAATTCCTTAACCCTTTGAACCCGAAATACCGCTATATCGGTTTATGCAAAATGTGCAGATCCAGATGAGCCGGCTCGTAACGAGCCGTCTCATCAGGATCTGCACTTTTTTAAAGTAATTTTCATATTTTTGAGAACAACAAATACCCCCTTTTTATAAATGGAATAGTCTGAAAATCATTTTGCGATGATTGGATTGGTTGCAAAAATAACATATCACAGCCCATTCAGTTACTTAGGGTTGAAAGGGTTAAAAATCAAATTATAACTAATACAATAACTAATACAATAACTATATTTATTACACTCTTGCAAATGATTTGCACTGGTTTCTTGCGAGAGAAAACCCGTAATCAACTCCTTACAAATAATACACCGTGAAGAGAACACCGGTAATTGCGCGCCTGTTTTTTTTGGAAACCACGAGCTACCATGCAAAATGTTTAATTTTTATTACAGTCAAAATAATGTTATTTGAAAATTTGGAAAGGGTCTCGACTAATCTAGGATGTTAATGTGATTGAACACATTCCAAACATGCACTGAAATATATCCGGTTCATAGAAACAGCTGCGTAATTTTGATTTCAAAAAGTTTACATGACGTCACATTTGACGTCACACAACGTAACGTCAAAACGCATGAAAACACGTCATTGTATAACTATTCATGCGCACATCACAATTCATTGATTATAATCTCAAAAATAGACTAAATGTGCATATGTATCCGCCGTGGAAGTGTAATAAATAGGATATTCCATCATACATGTTTGAATAGCGGAAATAATACGCTCGTGTCCGTCGGTGTCCGTGCAAGCAACTCGTTCGCTACGCTCACTCGTTGCTTACGCGGAAGCCGACGCACACTCGTGTATTATTTTCCGCTATTGAAAATGTACGATGGAATATCCTACATTTATCTCGTCAACACAGTGCGTATGTGCCGTGAAACACGATGCCGTGAAACAGTTTTGATATCCTGTCAATACGACCTAATCACTGCGTATGAATATGTGCGGTTGTCATGCTAGTCGATTCTCCGATTTTGAGGATGCGGCTTGGGTTACTTTTTGAATTTTAAAGCTATTTGTAGTGTTGACGGGATAAATAGAATAGTAGGTAAGTTCCGTGAATGGGAAACAATATCTGGCGCGGCACATAAACGGGATGGGCGAGGCTCTGCCGTGCCGCGCCAGATATTTTTCCCATTCTCGGCACTAACCTAATATTCTCTATTTATACATGTATAGTAGAAAATTACAAGACATGGTCAAGAGACCAATGATAACAGCCGAACACGACTAGGAAGTATGCACAAACGCACCGGTTAAATCGAAACTCAAGATCCGAAAGTAGCTCAATATGGCACGCTGCGGGACTCGTGCATATATAGAGGATATTATAAAGGCACGAGTGACATATGGACATTTCACACCACGAGATGAACATATATGTCATATTCGTTGCAAAAATATGAATATTATATTTATTATATACCGCTCCATGGAAATTAGCAGTTTTTTTAGACTGTATACGGTAATGAATGTGTATTTTCAGCCTATAACTGCAGATGCGCGTTATGAATATAGATAGCGGAAGTAGTCGTATTTTCACCGGAAGTTGTTTATTTCATCGATGAGAACATATGACTTTTATTTACATCGTATAACTATGTATTTCATGGGTAGGTATATAATAAATCCACATACACATCAAATAACATATAAGAACACTCTTGTAGGTGTGTGAAGACATAGACGAATGTGCCCTGTCACCTCCCAGCGGCCCCTGTGTCGAGTTCTCCCAGTGTAGGAACACCGTGGTGAGTAGTAGCAGGATGTAGTATCACGTGGTATTAAAAAGGTATGACGTCATGTTTAACGTCATTGTTTTCAGAATTTGTTTATGTCAATCACCTTCAAATGACACTAAATATACACTACCTCCTACGCTAATAGTGCCAATAGTATCAATTTCTTTATTTAAAATAGTTGAATATTGTGCTTGAAATCAAGCAGATTGATTAGCTGAGCCTCAGCTATTCTTAGACAATCAAATTGTTTGAATGCGATTGGTATTGCTAATAAATGTTCATAAAAGTTGATAATCTGGGCAAGATTAACGCAGGCATAAAATTATGTGTAGCACTATTCGCTCCGCCATGTTTCCGTAAAAAATATTGTGCCATTTACTTTTTAATCTGGTTGAAATTCGTATATGTATTGGGGGGGGGGGGGCGGGTTCGCCTAAGCATTGAGTAAATTCAATTGTTGGGGAAAATATCTAGCACGTGAAGGATACGAACTAATGATGTGCGTTTCTTCGTGCAAGTTATAACGTTAAACAGAAATTTAGTGCGGAGATTTTACACTTATTGTGATATTTGCCCTGTTTGGTGCGCCACATATAAAAATTAGAATACACCGACTTATTTGAGAGAATTTAATGCAATTATACCGTAAGGATGACGATGAACATTAAGTCACTTGGTTACAAATCCACGTGGTTAACGACCATGCCGTGATTATAGAACTAGGAAACGCCACATATTACGTGACGAATTGTTGAAAATACTTATGTAAATAACAACTGGCTGATGCACATGTACGGGTGTGGTGATCCTACGGTACATGAACAAGTTGAGCAGGCGATTCCAGGAAATGCTATGAATTCCGAAGCTTATTGAGGGCTACCAGAAAGTGATTTATATAGAAATGCTCGTCACCTCGTGCGAAAATCTGATATTTGTATGAATCATTTCTGTCTAAAATGTCGAAGCTGATCTTAACCCTTTGAACGCGAAATCCTGCTATATCGGTTTATGCAAAAAGTGCAGATCCAGATGAGCCGGCTCGTAACGAGCCGTCTCATCAGGATCTGCACTTTTTGAAAGTAATTTTAATATTTTTGAGAACAAAAACACCCCCTTTTAATAAATGGACGAATCTGAAAATCATTTTGTGACCATTGGATTGGTCGGAACATTAGCATATCACAGTCCATTCCAGTTCCTTAGGGTTGAAAGGGGTAAACTGATAACCGCTACATGGGATGTGGACATTTTACACGACCGATCCAAAGTGAGAGTTGGTACATGCACCCTTTCTATTGTCTATTGCAGGGTTCATATGAATGCGGTGACTGTCTGAACGGTTACTCTGGCAACCAGACTATCGGCTGCATTCGGCTAGTAACGCTGTGTCCGGACTTGACGGAATGTAACGAATACGCCCGATGCCTGCAGCGACCAGGCACGGACGGGTATTCGTGCCAGGTATCAACAACACATGATACAACCATTTATTTTGTCCATAAGAAGAAGTGCGAGTTTTCATGAAAATATTTACATAAACTGTGGTACATGTATATAGAGAATGGTAGGTCAGTGCCGTGAATGGGAAAAAATATCTGGCAAGGCTCAAGAAACGGGATGGGCGAGGCTCTGCCGAGCACATCCCGTTTCCGTGCCGCGCCAGATATTGTTTCCCATTCACGGAACTAACCTACTATTCTATTTATCCCGTCAACACCTAAAAATGGCTTTAAAATGCAAAGATAGTATTGACTGGATATCAAAAATGTTTCACGGCACTGTGTTTCACGGCACTGTGTTTCACGGCGCATATGCACTGTGTTGACGGGATACATTCTGTAAATGACAATGTTGACGAAATTGGCATAACACATGTGGAATTCATTTCCGCATTAGCACTGATCAATTCGTCAATTTTCTATTCTGCATTTGCTCTGAACATTTCGTCAACTTCCGACGTCATTTATGGAAACTATTGTAAATTGTAAATGTTGTAGATATTTTTCATCAGATATCGCACATCATCTTACATGGAGGTAAAACATCAAATGGTCGGTAAATAAATGGATAGTGAACTATTCTGTTCTCAACCGTACACTATTCCACCTGTTCTGGATATTTTCCATGTAAGAACTCATCTCGTGCGTGAATATAGAGAATAGTAGGTTAGTGCCGTGAATGGGAAAAAATATCTGGCAAGGCTCAGGAAACGGGATGGGCGAGGCTCTGCCGAGCACATCCCGTTTCCGTGCCGCGCCAGATATTTGTTCCCATTCACGGCACAAACCTACTATTCTATTTATCACGCCAACACCTTCAAATGGCTGTACAATGCAAAAATTGTATTGCCTGGATATCAAAAATGTTTCACGGCACCGTGTTTCGTGGCTATTCGTGGCCAATCAAATGTTCACAAATCGTTTGGACTTGGGATTATAAAATAGAGAATCCTACATCATGAGTGATGATTTAATACGATATTTATTAAATAGTTTACTGATTTCATAAGAAACGAGGCATAGCCTCGTTTCTTATGACATCAGTCAACGAGTTTAATAAATATCATATTAAATTGCCACTCCTCTATAGAGTTCGATGTTCAATGTACCAGCTTAATAAATATCATTATATCTATATTGATATTAAGTCATCGCGCATGTAATGTTTTCTATATATGTGGTTGTGACTGGAGAAATGGCAGCCTGACATGATCTGTACTGTTCGCCATTCTATTAATGATGCTTCCTTCGTGCTTCTAACAGGCAATATAGAGCATTATCAGGCAACAGGAGTGTGCTATTGGATCAGGAACTGCACTGGTCACAGATCCAATATGCCCCATTTCACAACCACATTTAAGGAATAAAACCATAGGCTGTTGCGTTTAGTGTGGTATGAAAACAGTTTGTCTGTTTAAAGTGCGTGGAGTCCGAAGGACTGCACGCAAACTTTAAACAGACCATATGTTTTTCGTACCGCAGTAAAGTCAACTGCTTGTTTTATTACTTATATTTACACTGCATTTTCGGGTAGTTTTAAAAATCTAAATAACCAAAATACGGCGATAAATCAGGAATCATATTGGTTTTACGTCATTTTGTCGCAATTCATAGGAAAGCGACGTTGCCGGTCAATAGTGTGACGTTATTGATAATGACGGTGAATGACGTTAAACAGTTTAATGATGTCAAACAAATATCAACTAAACAATAACGTCGCGCAACGTCACGCAACGTCACGTGGGGCTAACGTACATGTAATGTACTGCTATATAAACGTAAATACGTTGAATTGGCGTTTCCATTATGAATTTAATGACAGTGTAAATAGTATGCCATAAAAAAGTACTTAGCTTCTCCGACACGGGGTTTGCGGAATGTGACGTGGGAGGGCGGATTTTTTAAATGTATTATTTTTGTTTGAGATGTTTGTCTCTCATTTCTTTCAAGTCGCCCGATGCAAATATGTTCTATACAGTAACTATAACCTCTTTAGACGTGAACAACACCATATTTTCATCAGACATGATTGAACTTTACATATGTTTGCATGTTATTGTTTTCCATTGATCATGTGGCGAATTTACAGTACGATTTTATTTCTCCATGACGATAAAATGCTTAACGCACAGGTTTTTTTTCTGACGGGGCAATATCTGAGAACCAAAGTATTTGTGTATGTCCTTACAGTGTACAATCGGGTATGCGGGTGACGGGAAGCTGTGCAGTCGAGATACAGACCTAGACGGCACGCCCGACGTGGCTCTACCCTGTACCAGTCGCCAGTGTCGCCAGGTACTTACAACTAAGCCTTTGAACACGAATGCCTGAAATCCCGAAAGCCCGAAAGCCCGCTATAGCGGAGTTTGCAAACAGTGCATATCCAGATGAGCCGGCTCGTAACGAGCCGTCTCATCAGAATCTGCACTTTTCACAAGTATTGTTTTAGTTCATATTTTCACATCCCATTTTGTATCAATGGACTAGTCTTAAAATCAGTTTGTGACGATTGGATTGGTCTAACACTTAACATGGAAAAGTTCATATTATATACATTGTATTCGGAGTTGAAAGGGTTAAGGAATAAACCAAAGGACTTCTCACAAACTTTAAACATACCAAATGTTTTTCATACTACAGTAAACGCAACCATGGTTTTATTACTTATATTTACATTGCATGTTCTGATAGTTTCAAAAATATTAATAGCCAAATACATGTATGGCGTTAAAATTAAGAATCATCATGTTTTACGTCATTTTACGGTTACAATCTCCCGAATTATTGTTATAAACCAGCATAATTCAGAGAAATACTTGAAACGTTGTGTTAAAACTGAAAAGATGAACGAATCAGTGAATCGCACGTAGCATGGTTGGTAAAATGCATTTCCCTTATTTTGTTAATACGCCAGAAGAAAGCCACGGACTACACGTACCTATTATTATCTAATAACATGACAATCTAATAATATGCCATTGGTAGATGATTTTGATTTTTCATAACAACTTTTTTCTTCTTTTTTTACAATAGAGACCAATGAACCCATGTAAAGGAAACATAACGCAATAAGCACCTGACACGCGCACAGGACCAACTCGAAATGCATAATAAAGCAAATGGAACTAAAGCCCCACAATTATTCCCCAGTGGCCTACCGAGCAAACATACAGTGGGGTCAGCGTGTAAGTGCACACATGAACGAACACGACAGGTTGGTTCCAACCTGTCGTGTTCGTTCGTGTGTGCACCTACACGCTGACCCCACTGTAATTAAGGCAATTGTAACCATAGTAACATCCCCGTTACAGAGTATTCACATGCGCTAGAGAAATGGTACTAATGACACCAGTTGACATTCTAGCTACTGATCTACTAGCACATTCATTCAAAGTGAAAATGATATACTAAGTATATGCTTTGTACATGGATTTGTTTCGCTGACTGATTGATAACTTGGCCGACCTTGACAAGGCTTCGCTGACCTGGGTCTCTACTGGTAGCAAAGGTCATATTTCTTCAGGCACAGTCATACATATATGTTTTATGATAGTGACATATATGTTTTATGATAGCCACATATATGTTTCAAACTAGCCACATCAGATCTGAAGTTATCCTTAGGAAGAGGAATGTCTTCTTCATTATTTAATTACCACAGGCCAACAATTGTCATATACACGTCCCGTATACAACCACTATGATACGAGCAATGCGATAACAGTATTATACCCTCAAAATAACGTATATATATGTACATGTTTTGTCCCTGTCTAGACCATTTTTATCACTAATTCATTATTTCTATCGAAAAATAGATGATAAGAATTGAAAGCGAATTTACAAGATGATGTGTAACTAAGTGCATAGTGGTAAACACAATGTTGTTATTAGAAACAATATGCATGCAATTCCTGGTCAAGGCACCAAAACAATTGATGTACATTTTATGTCAAACATGTCTTCCAAACTACATATGTTTCCTTCACTAATTCAATACTCTGTATTTCTATAACGATAATTAAGAATAATACAGACTTACCAATTTATAATACGCACATCCAGCAGCACTATAATAATAACTATGTACTTAAATCTATATATTTAGTAATAATTCGCCATCTATAGAACAAATACGTGTTATAATGTTGGTATAGTTATGAGTTGATTTATTGACATCCATATACGATAGAAAGAAGTAAGTAAGTGTAATACTATATAGAGGATATTTATATGTGTGCAACGAATATGACATATATGTTCATCTCGTGGTGTGGAATGTCCATATGGAATATTTATACTAACATATATGTCATATTCGTTGCAAAAATATGAATATTCTATTTATTATATACTGCTCCATTGTAATTAGCAGTTTTTTAGACTGTACACGGTAATGAATGTGTATTTGCAGCCTATTTGCAGTCCGGCGCTGCAGGTGCGCGTTATGAATATAGATAGCGGAAGTAGTCGTATTTTCATCGGAAGATGTTTATTTCATCGATGAGAACATATGACTTTTATTGACATCGTATAACTATGTATTTCATGGGTAGGTATATAATAACATTTTCATCTTTGATTAAACATTGCTGATAAGGAATATCTACACACAACTAGGAATACAAGTACATTACATATACATGTATTGGAGCAGTTTCCCTGTTCAAAAGACAGGACAATAAAATTCATATACATGTATAACATAAAAGGTATAGAGAGCTAAGATATTTTGTAAATGTTTGAACTACGTATACTAAGGTATAACTTATAGGAAATCAGAAACATAGACGATACTTAGAAGGATACGAATGTACTAAGAGGTAATCTGTATCGGATGTAACAGACGCATATCACATTGTACATTGTGCATGATATATATTATACGGTAGTGACAGCACATTGTGCACTTTTGTTTCACTTTTTAACGTGTACACGATAAACAGGCATGTACATTCACAAGGTGTATGATCACGTGGTACTAACAACAACAACAAGTACCGATTAAAAGTACGTATTCTTTTATAGTGTCCTTATTACGTAACGGATTTTGATGGATGTTGATGAAATATGGCGCAGCGAACGCGTCTTCATGAGCTGTATTTGGTGGTCTCTGTATTTTCGCCCAAACTTCTGTCGTTTTTGCGAAGAATTGATTTCCGTGTCTCCGACACAGAAATCGATTCTGCAAAAACGACATAAGTCTGTGCCAAACTCCATAGACCACCAAATGCAGCTCAAATAATACTTACTTTGGAGTGGGCGACGTTGTTATTGTTGTAACCACGTGAATATGCACATTGATCATGATAGCTAAACAATACGGAACGGCCATAATACCGCGAGTACTATACAAACACTAGGATCGGCGTATATAGTTCATTATGCGTCTATTACATTTGATATAATGGTTCATAATTGCGTACACTATATATGTGATTTATATTGTTCTGCTCATACAATCGACTTATATAATAATGCCAAGTCAGGTGAGTTATAACTAACTAAAGGAATTATTAATGAATCAATGTTTAGTTCGAAATCTTTCATAAATCATCGCAAACACTCAAACGGTTTAAGAGAGGTTGGTCATCAAATGAAAGTATGGCCCGATAGTTATGAGAGTCCAGCATAATATAGCCGAATTGGCATTATACATGTATACAAACACACAGTTCAATGTGCCTGAAGTCGATCACAATATTTCGCACAGCAGACACATATATACGCACCATATATAGCTGGAAATATTGCTGATTGCATCACAGAGTCAAGACAAAGATTACAGGAAATCCGCTTAAATGTATAATTGAAAATCGCCGAAAGATTAACTTATCGCCGGCAAACACGCAAATGTGCAAAAACGAGACAAATAGCATTGCACAAACAAGTAAACTCTATCCAGTCCATATACAAGGTGTATGATCACGTGATACTAACAATAACAACAAGTACTGAAACTTCCAGAATCCATCCAATTCAAAGTACGTATTCTTTTATATTGTCCTTATTACGTAACGGATTGTGATGAAATATGGCGCATCAAACGCGTCTTGTTAAGCTGCATTTGGTGGTCTCTGTACTGTTTCCCAAACTTCATATCGCTTTTGCGAAGAATTATTCGCAAAAACGACATAAGTCTGTGCCGAACTCCCTGGACGACCAAATGCAGCTCATGACGACGCGTTTGCTGCGCCATATTTCATCAAAATCCGTTTCATATTAAGGGAAATATCAAATAATACTTACTTTGGAGTGGGCAAGATTTCAACACTTTCAGCCACTGTTGTTGTTGTTATAACCACGTGATCATGCACCTCTTGATATAGCCGATCATGTCAGAAATTATTGACAAACAATAATTTGCCGATGGCATGTCTCATTATAAGCGGCTCATGTTGATATACATTACTTGCAAATATCAGTTAAGCTAGATCAGCTTTATATAGAGAATAGTAGGTTAGTGCCGTGAATGGGAAAAAATATCTGGCAAGGCTTAGGAAACGGGATGGGCGAGGCTCTGCCGAGCACATCCCGTTTCCGTGCCACGCCAGATATGTTTCCCCATTCACGGCACTAACCTACTATTCTATTTATCCCGTCAACACCTACAAATGGCTGTAAAATGCAAAAATTGTATTGACTGGATATCAAAAATGTTTCACGGCACCGTGTTTCACGGCACATA
This sequence comes from Conchocele bisecta, assembly GCA_029237695.1. Lineage (NCBI taxonomy): Eukaryota > Metazoa > Mollusca > Bivalvia > Lucinida > Thyasiridae > Conchocele > Conchocele bisecta. The sequence goes on from CM055276.1 coordinate 45,512,575, forward strand.
CGCACTGTGTTGATGGGATAAAATAGTTAACATTACACATACATTTATGATGTTCTGAAGTAATAGTTGTCCAACCACGATTTGACTTCGTGGACTTTGTAACCACCGGGCCCTTTCTCGCCTTGATATACGATTATATCATTAAGCACGATGTATAATCGCTCATATAATCCAGCGTATGCCTTATTCGCATGGTTACTCATCGTGTCTACTGTGATTTTGCATTTCGGCTTCAACTCTAACAGTTTTTGCGCGGCGTTACATCTATCCTGGATACTTCTATGGATGGCGATCTCATAGTTGTTCTCAAATCTCCAACCGTCGGACGCATGTGCCTCTTCAATGTAGACGATTACAAAGTCGGCTTTGTCGCCATACTCATCAATCACCTTGTTAAAGCGAGAGAGTTTAGCGACAAACGGTGGTCACGTGCAGCTTCCGAAGTTGATCACGAGTGGCCTCCCATGTTTCTGAATGTCGAGAAGTTTCAACCTCTTCTTCCCGTCGACAGACAGTAACACGGGGTTTGGCGCCTTCGAATCTGTTATTAAAAGTATGAATGATATATATAATGATATGTGTACTGATACACAACCTGTTGCGTTAATCTTACCCATATTATCAAATGAATGTTTCTGAGAATCAATTGGCAATACCAACTGTGAAGCAAGCATTTGATTATATGAGCATGTAGCATAGCTCCGGTTCAGACAACCAATCTGCTTGATTTCAAGCACAATATTCAAGTATGTTTAGGTATAAAAAATGACAATATTGGAAAGATTAACGTAGGCGATAGTGCAGAATTCACTGTATGTGAACTGTACTTCCATTTGCCATAGTTTACAACGTTGTGTCTGGAAAATATACATATGTCAAGGTACATGATCATGTGGTTATAACAACAACAACAGTGGCTGAAAGTGTTGAAATCTTGCCCACTCCAAAGTAAGAACCATTTGATATTTTCCTTAATATGAAACATATTTTGATGAAATATGGCACAGCAAACGCGTCTTCATGAGCTGCATTTGGTCGTCCAGGAAGTTTGGCACAGACCATTTTGGCTATGATAATGTAATAAATTCAGTATAATAATTCTGCATACTTTTAATCATCAAATACATGCAGTCGTTAGTTCTATATGACATAATGCATTTCGGGAAAAATAAATCATTACTCCCTCAAAGTATGCTTTGCTAGATAAGTATACTTTACAATTTTGATGAAATCGGCTACTGGTATACATACACAATTTTGCATCTTTAAATATATCCAGATAGCGAGATCGGAACCACTGCTTTAAGTAACCCAGTGTATACACGGATTGCATATATCCCGACTCTGGAATCGCCGTGATGTTCATGATACCGCGCATGTTCTCCTGATAGTCGTTCCGGTATGACGTCACCACTTTGTTCAGAAACAATGTGGCGACCTCTGTCGGGAGTTTAACACATATCAGCAGCAGGAGCTGGGCAATATTCTGAAGAAGCCTCATTATGGACATTATTCTTCATCTGAAGTAAACAATAGAGACAAACCATGTGATTTTGTACATAAGAAGCTTGTTCATGATACATGTATCTACATAATTTGTGATCATAGTTTTGTAATGACTTCGAAATTTGACGAAATGTTCATAGCAAATGCGGATTTCTAATCCGCATTTGCTATGAACATTTCCTCAACTTTTGACGTCATTTACAGATAAATATCGTACAGTTTGTACATCTTTTTCATGACATATCGCACATCTTCTTAGGTAAAAATTCACATTGCTTGCCTCCAGTAATGTTTTTTCTAGAATTAATATGTATACACGTACACGTACATGTACGTATGTGAAGACATGACAGTGGTTCTGAAGTATGTGTTAGAGTAATTCACAAGAGGTGAATAAATAATACATGCTACCCAGTGATTTACCGCGATTTTGGAGAGTGAATTTCCTTCCTAGACGTTCGCGAAACGTAATTGACATCACGTTTTGACGTCATTTCCGCCGAAGAAACAATTCATACGCTAACGTCAAGCTTTGACAACGTTTTGACACCAAATTTTGACAGCGTTATAAGCTGGTCTAAGAGCAAATTTCACAGTTTTGACGAACATGTAATATACAAATTATTCCACTACCATTTTGAAATACCGGATTTATTTTCCTTGGCATCTGTAAATCCGACAAAGAAACGAGTCCGCACTAGTTTCTTTATCGGATTTCCAGATGTTTCGTTAATGATTTCCCGTGTATGAATGTTTGAAGTAAATGTTTATAATGAGTTTGCTATCAACTTTAAATGAAAACGTATAATATTTGTAACTGTATATAATGGAAACCCACTTAGGTAGTATATTATTATTAATGTGTCAATTGATTTGATGAAAATGGTTAAAATAATGCCCCCCCCACCAGATTTTAAATTTATATATAACATATTAACGAGCGGGTTTGACTCCGTGTAACTTTGAACCGTGGCATAGTTGCGCAGTTATGCCGCACTTATTTATTTTCATCAATAATAATTTTATTAAGTTATAAGTTTACAATATAATATAAGTGTACAATATACTGAACTGCAATTACCATATACACAACCTAGTCAAATAGCATTCCATGAGGTGGACAACCGTACCTGCCACAAATATACAATTTACTATGTACATGTATAAACACAATATACATGTACAACTACTAGTATATGACCCTACGATTCACGTCTCCAGTGTGTAGTTAGGTATATGTGTACGGAAACCGTTTACTGATAACCTACTAAATTGAACTGTGAACCAGTCGGCCAATGAATTATGTCACCGTAAACCAGTCCCAGAGAAATTGGGCTTATGGGATTTGCGGATATTCAAACCTGGCCATCTAGTGCACTCCTGGAAACTGATAAGTATCAAAAGCATAAGTTATCATGTGTTCCATTGCCTGAATCGCGCACAGTGCATGTCCTGATCAGACTGCGCGGATGCGCAGGCTGATCTGGAACTACATTGGTCGCATAACCCATATGCCCCATTTCTCCAGCCACATACAAAGATAAATGTACGTACCCAAAGGAGAATGGCTATAGATATATACCACGGAGCAGCTGCCTATACGTCACCATGTTGACCAATTGGGATAGATAAATCAAAGTACTGCAAGTACTGAACATAGGGTACTACAAGAATTCCGCGGTGTCGCGACTGAAAATGCCTTGTCGGTACAAAACAATGTTGTAGCAGGATTTTTGTTAAAGTTTCTGCATTACTTTGACATCGCCATGTTTACTTCTGTTTTGTGAATGAAATAGTTGGCCCCGGATCGAGTATATTAAAACATACAAATGACGTCATTGGGGAAACCGCTGACAAAATGTTCAATGTATGGAAGCCCAAACTTGTTAGAATTTTTGTTGTCGTATTTTCAGTACTTGCATTAATATGGGTATTAATCTACGCTGGATGTGTTATACTGTCATTAATTTGTTCCCTGACTGTAATGTATCACTTACTGACTTATTGACCCCCTTCCCTCAACGTCGAATTGACACTCATGTTGGCGTGTATTGGCCACCATAGACACATGTCAATCATGCAGAATTCGGGAATGTCACTAAAATCCGCTGTAAATCTATCGATAGAATGAGGAATAACATCAGTTAGACCCACACGTGCGAGTTTTGTTGCGACACAATCGCGATCATTAAAAAATCTGGGTCAACAGGTAGCTGTAACCCCTTGATATCGTTTGTGTGTTGAACGCGTCGCGTGTTTACACGTGTTTATCCAGTGGAGAGTATTCGGAGGGAGTTAACTCTGCCGAAAACTATAGCCTGTTACTAAATTTAGCGATGACCGCACGATTTGTGACGCAAATGGGGGCAAATAAAAACTTGAACGCGTAACAAAATAATCCGATGTATTTTTGTACGTAGAACATCCGTTGTTGATATTGTTCAGTGCAGGTAGTTTTTCATAATATTATTTTCAATTAGCGGTTGGTATGACAGTTAAACGTTGAGTAACACAATGCATTTTGTTGTTATGGTTATTCCAAGATATCACTACGGACTAGCCCATCGAGGGTGGTCTGGGGCGTGGCTAACTGTCCGACGCGATTCCAATACATACAGTAGCGCTTTTCAGCAGGTCAACTATACGTACTATACCAATACTATACGTATACTATACCAATACGATATGCATACAATATAAACGTACGTTATGGTTGTACCGTACATACAAACCAATATCGTATAGATATACCATTCAAATCGTACGTTTATACGATTTGTATACATGTGTATAATTCTGGTACGTTTTTATCGTACAAACATACCAGATTATGATATATTCATACCATATCCGTACGGATATATCGTATATACGAACGGATATCGTATGTTTGTATAATATTCGTATAGTACATTTGTACAATACGATGATACGGTACAAACATACCAATATTATATGATCATACGATATGCTCATTAAATATACCAATACTATACGATTACGATATGTATACGATATTAGTATATACAAATAGGTAAGGAGCAGAAAAGCGCTACAGTGCTGCTACTGTAGGCTACCCTATGTAAAAACTATGCTCAGTAAACCGTATTGAATTAGACTAATACTAGTATTAGCTAATACATTCCCCACTTAATTTCATTTGACCAATCGGTAATATATCACTCAAAACGCACAATACACGTAAACTAGTCTGGGTTCCACTCAATCATCTCTAATCGATACCCAGCCATACTATATCACACTCCGATAAGCTGATACGATATATAGTTTATTACGTCTCATCAACTGTACAACATAAAATACATACAATAATAAAATGAAGGTACATGTACAATTGCCATTCAATAAGAATTAGAAGAGGCGAATATAATGATCACGAACATCAATACTCTGTAAATGACTCTGATGGGTACAATAGGAGGCCTCACATTATAGGTGACCATACCTGCATAGATTCTCCTATATTTCATGCACACTTTTGGAGCCTGAATAAATGCAACATTTATCAAAATTCGGAAATATAAACCAGACCGACGACCATCGGCCTGCTTCTTTACTGGGCTGTATATCCCGAGTATGGAAGGTTTTCGAGCCCTTAATTATAAGCTGAATAATCGAATCGGGTACACGCCCACTTAGTAGGCACACACTTTTCTTTATAGGAATTAAATAAGTGTATAATTGTGTCACTATTCCACCAGTTATAAAAACATACAAGTACTCGATATAATTAGACAGATATAATCATTTAGTAATATTTATTTTACTAATAGTGATTCGCGGTGGTATCAGGCTATTTTCATATGCAAATGAGGCATGATATTTTTTAATTATTTATACTAATTAAATGCGTCAAAAATAATATTTTCGACAGATTATAAAGTTTGATCATTGCACATCAAACAATAAATACAGACAATAAATAGTAATGTCCGTTAACATTTTAAGGAAACAAAGTTATCACCCCTGATATCAGTGTGGAAATGTACGTCAGCTATAAAATGTATAATAATGTGTGGTAAAAATATCTGGCGCGACACGGAAACGGGATGTGCTCGGCAGAGCCTCACCCATCCCGTTTCCTAAGCCTTGCCAGATATGTTTTCCCATTCACGGCACTAACCTACTATTCTCTATAAGAATAAGTACAGGCAACAATGCCCAATAGCATTTTAATTACTTCAGGCATGTTATCAAATGCGCAAGCGATTACGCACAGTTGTATCCTTTCCCATCAACATCATGTTCGTCAGTACACGCACGTTAAAACGCCTATACAATACCCATCAGCTTTTTTAACTGACTTTAGGCATTTTATCAAACGCACAAGTAATGACTAACATGTCTATCCGTATCCGCGCCTGATTAAGGCATGCCAGCAAAGTATATGTCTATTTGCTTTTCGTCGACTTCATGGTTGTCAACAAACGCACAAGTACAGACGCTCGTGTCTACAGGTCTATCCACATGTTCATCTAGTTTAGTCAGGTCAACAAAGGAGCAAGTACAGACGCTCGTGTCTACAGGTATATCCACCTGTTCAACTAGTTTAGACAGGTCAACAAACACACAAGTAAAGACGCCCATGCCTGTCCACTTTGTCATAAGCTTCAGGGCTTGTGATTGTAACGTTTTCTGAACTCGTTCGTCCATTTAATATTTCACACAGCTCATCCGAGACCGATCAAACTCACTGCAGAGAAAATATTATGGGCACGGGCCCAGACAGGTCGATGACGTCACGTACACTACCACCTGCGTTAATATTGCCATTATTGTAAATGTTCTTATCTAAAAATACTTGAATATTGCCTTTGGAGTCAAACAGCTTGATTGTCTGAGCCTGAGCTGCAGCTGCAGCTCATGCTCAGACAATCAAGTTGCTTGATTGTGAGTTGGCATTTCTAATAGATGCTCAGAAACGTTAATAATCTGGGCAAGGTTACCGCAAGCGTCTGTCTTTTGTCTATTCCCAGGATAATTGCAGAGCGGTGCCGAACAGCGGACAGGAAGACACGGACGGGGACGGCAAGGGAGACGCTTGTGACGAAGATATGGACAACGATGGTATACCCAACAATCCGGTAAGTTGGACACATGGAGACCGGAACGATTGTTGTGAAGTGACAACGCGGTAATTCGGACTGTACCATTACACAGGCGCTGGGATCACGCGGTTTCCGAAAGTGTCGGAACGACAGTTTCGGATTTATTTTTTTAAATCTTCCAACGGACGGATTCTGTTGACATATAGCGCAGCAAAAATAATGAAACATGTTTTATGGGTGCTGTAAAAAGTTATTTGCAATACCATACCATTCACGAAGAATCGAGTACAGTTTATGTATTACATTCTCATGTTTTATTTACAGGTACTACTAGTATAGCCCATTATTCGTTGCTACGCTATCTGTTCATGAAAATACGTCATTCCGTTAGAAAGATATTAACGAAAATCTATTGTAAACGCATATACATAAATGGCATCACGACGTTCGGAAACCACGTGACTATCTGATTACCGTTGTCATTACTTTCTTGTGACGGTCGAAATATAAAACAAGAGCCCTAGTAAGCGTCACTATGGTATTTTAGGATAACTGCCCGTTCACGATCAACCCGAGTCAGGATAACACGGAGGATCTGCCCGACCTGAGCGGCGACGCCTGCGATAACTGTCCCACCGTTCCCAATAAGGACCAAACTGACACGGATGGGGATGGAATGGGGGACGTCTGTGACCCCGACATAGATAATGACGGTTAGTTGCGAACGGTAACTCTTGCAATCTACTCCCGCACCGTCCGTAACCACGGACGGTACGGGGGTAGATTGCAATAGTTACCTTTCGCAACTAAACTACGGTATGGTATGAATGTTATTAAATGTGGCTGTGATTGAAAAAACAATTGGGCTTATGGGATTTGTGACGGGTGCACAGGCTGATCTGGAGCTACAATGGTCTCGGAACCCATAAGCCACGAATGTGTCCCGCCATGACAAAATGGGATTATTCAGATTAAGCTAAGTCATTTGAGCAATCACTGATCTATTACAATCAATTACAAAAACATGCCAGATGATTCATTTGTCGCCATACTTTATCAGCGGTTACAATTAATTCATTAGTCCTCATAATTATTTTCATAATGCAGTCATGGGGTCAATAAAGTCGATCAATAATTACAAATGAACTACACTTAACATACAACTATCAGAGTGGTATATGTGGATTAAATAAGTAAGTAAGTATGTATGTATGTAGGTAGGTACAGTGGAACCTCTATAAACCGAACGCATGTGATCTTATTTTTGATGGGTTTACTGGCCATTTATCTCAGATGTTAATGTATGTTCATGATTGTAAAACACGCACATACGTATCAGAATGGTCATATGCCTGATCCACAGTGGAACATCTCTAAACCGGACACTCTGAGGATCTCCCAGTGTGTCCGGTTTAGAGGGGTCTCACTGTAGGAAAGAAAGAAAAGAAATAAGGAAAGAAAGACGATAGAAATACTAGTAAATCGATCAACCAATCAGTTAACCATTACAGGTGTGTTGAACGATGACGACAACTGTGTCAAGGTGGTCAACCCGGACCAGACGGACCAAGATGGCGACGGCGTGGGAGACGCATGTGACAACTGTCCCCAAACACCCAACACAGATCAGGTAGATTAACATTGCTAAATTGACAACGTTCAAACACCACGTGTATCATATAACAACCTCTAAATGGTATGAACGACGTCGTATTCTGTAATTAAAAGTTATTAAATATTTTCAAGAGAGAATAAATAGACACATATCTGAAATGAGACATCGATGAAAATACATAGATTATTTCCCTACAATCCGACACATACATGTAACTTAGTTATCAGGTAACAGTGGCGCGTTTCACTAAACTTCGTACGACTAAAATGTTCGTAAGTGCAAAATTATGTCTGTAAATTTCACATTAACAACGTTTTCTTGTAAACAATTATTGGATTTACATTTATTGAACATAGGCTCAATAAATGTAAATCCATCAATTGAAATTTCCAGACGATCCTAAATTTGCACTTACGACCATCTTAGTCGAACGGAGTTTAATGAAATGGTACCCAGGTAACGAGCTTTACATTGGCCGAATACGTAGTAACTGATAACATACTGCTGTATCAGGCATTGTCATTGATTGACCTGATACGAATATCCGGGTTATATATTACAACAAATTGAAAATTGACGTTTCATTGGTCGAACGGTGTCACATGACGTTGCTGAATTACGTCAGTGGAATGACGTCATGAAAACAAGTCCGGGTTATTTTAAACGAAAGCAACGTCATACTTTCTCACTCTGTAGCCCAAAACGTACCTAATACACATAATAACATGCTAGTGTATTTTGCTATCAAGGAAATTGCTCGGAAATGGTAGACATTCCTCGGCGATCTGCGGCGCCTGATAAACTTGATCGCAAAAGGCATTAGCCTAGTATTCTCTATATATCAAGCCATTTCGTGGGTAGGGAAAACAAACAGTATAGAAACAATATTGTTTTGCTTTAACTGGTATACATGCTGTGTCACATGCATTTACATAAATGTGAGTGTCACTGGGGAAATGATTCTTATGGGGCTTGCGACCAGTGTAGATCCAGATCAGACTGTGCATCCGCACAGTCTGATCAGGATCTGCACAGTTCGCCATTCCATTAATGAAACACACATAATGCCTCTAACAAGCAATATAGATCGTTAACAGGCTACAGGAGTGAGCATCCATTTGATGAGGAGCTACACTGGTCATAAATTCCATAAGCCCCATCCCTCCAGTCACAGACACAAATACGTTTTCCTCCACAGCGGGACAGTGACAGTGACCTACTTGGGGATGTCTGCGATACAAATGATGATTCGTGAGTATTGATGTTTTCACACAATACAATGTGCTGTCTGATCAGCAGATAGTGTCGGTTTGATTTGAGTTAATGGTGTTTAACGGCCTTTCAACAGCTAATGTCATTTTAGGCCGGGTTATGGAGTCGAATCCTATATTTCACCTGTTGTGATAGGTGGGTGATACCAAAATCAGAAGTGAATGAGCCGGTTCGTAACGAGCCGTCTCGTCAGGATCTGCACATTTTATATTTTTTAGAAAACAAACACACCCCTGAAGGGAATAGTGTAAAAATCAGTTTTTGGTGGTTGGACTGGTCGGAAAATTAACACAGTACAGTCCACTCCAATTAGTTTAAAGGGTTAATGGAATAGTCCAACACAATAGTTTGAATCAAGCCAATGTAGTGTTGACGGGGTTAGGTAAGTTTACAGTTTATTAAAGTCTCATTAATGTACATGCATACTCATACAGTAGAACCTCCCTCAACCGGACACATATGCAACATATGTCTGCTTAATTGCGTGTGTTTATTGTCATCTCTCACCGTTGTTAACGTCTGTTCAAGATCGCGAACCACATATACCTGTTTTGATATACCAGTGCGCCTGATTAACAGTGGATCCTCTCTAAACCGGACACCCTGGGCCTCCCAGGGTGTCCGGTTTAGAGAGGTTCCACTGTATTAATAATATAAAACATAAAGACAGTCAATTGTCATTCTGTCAAAGAATTATAAGAGACTACATGTATATACACCATGTGAAATTATCACACATTTAAATAAGAAATAAATCTTTTAAAAAATGTATGCAACTAAAACAATCTACCAATTGCTATACAAGAGACAAGGATGGAGTCCAAGACAACCACGACAACTGCCCGGTGACGGTCAATGCTGACCAGCGCGACACGGACAAGGATGGGCAGGGCGACGCCTGCGATGACGACGACGACAACGACGGCATTGCTGATGATTTGGACAACTGCCGCCTAGTGGCGAATGCCGACCAACTAGACAGCAATGGTTTGTATATGATTCACCATTAAAGGTACATGCCCACTCAGTATGCACAAACTGTTGTTTATATCAGAGACATCATCTGCTACATGTTCTTGCAAAATAAACATTCATTCGCCATTACCCCACGTATTGATTGGCATTATTATACATTTTATATCAGACGTAAATTGCCACACTGATTTCAGGGGCGATAACCGTGTTTCCTTAAAATGTTAACGGACCTTACTATTTATTCTCTGTATTTGTCTGTTTGATGTGCAATAATCATCATTATAATCTGTCGAACATAATAGTTTTTCAGGTGACGCATTTAATTAGTATACATAATTAAAAAATATCATGCCTCATTTGCATATTAAAATAGCCTGATACCACCACGAGTCACTATCAGTAATATAAATATTCCTAAAAGATTATAATATCTGTATAGCGGGCACTCGTAATTTGTAGAACTGGTTGAAAAGTGACACAATTATACACTTAATTAATTCCTATAAAGAACATTGTGTACTTACTGAGTGGGCATCTACCTTTAATATATGTAATTATGTACATGTGAACAGTTGTTCGTTTATGCAAGTACATGTTGAATTCAATCAATAGCAGAACAGAACAGAACATATCTATATTTTGCAAATCTCAGACCGCAACATGCGGTATATGCGTACATATTGATTTTCCTTGCATAAGCTGGCCCGTACACAGAGGGGGGTGCAACGGGTGCGTACGTATCCCCTTAACCATTTCAACACCACAGGCCTGAATTGTGGCATTGGTAAAAAGTGTAGATCCAGATGAGTTGGCTCGTGACGAGCCATCTCATCAGGATCTGCACTTTTTGCAAGTAATCTTCATAATTTTGAGAACAAAAACACCCCATGTTCATAAATGGACTGGTCTGAAAATCATTTTTGTGATAATTGGATTGGGTTGCAAAATTAACATATCAAAATCTATATAAGAGAGGAACTGTTTAGTTTGTATCCCGTCAACACAGTGCATATGTGCCGTGAAACACGGTGCCGTGAAACATTTTTGATATTCTGTCAATACGACCTAACCACTGCGTATGAATATGTGCGGTGACTGGTGTTATTTTCGTTGCATTTTAAAGCCATTTGTATGTGTTGACGGGATAAATAGAATAGTAGGTTAGTGCCGTGAATGGGAAAAAATATCTGGCGCGGCACGGAAACTGGATGTGCTAGGCAGAGCCTCGCCCATACCGTTTCCTGAGCCGTGCCAGATATTTGTTCCCATTCACGGCACTAACCTACTATTCTCTATTAATCCGCATGTGTACAGTACTGAAAGTTCTCACGTTTGACCACATGTATCATGCATGGCGTAAAACGAAAGACGACTTCTTTTGTTCTGAGGTAATTAATGTGACGTCTGAAAAAAGGTGCGACGTCGCCACAATAATGAGCAATGTGACGTTCAACTCGCATTCAGTGTACGTGCTAATAGTTGACCAAGTCAGCTGATTTACATCAGAATTGCATAAAACAAACATTAGTATGCTCAGAAATGAGCTCTGCATCGGAAAACGCCAACAAGTAAAAATGTCACAATTTTGCCATTATATACCTTTTCCCACGACGCGGCTCATAATTGTATATAGTTACGTTTTTATAGGTCATTTTCATGACTATAATTCCAGCACAAAAATATTTACACAATTCCCTAACATTTGATTGGCCCATAGCAAGTCTCCGTCCAAAGTTTATATCCCAGTAAACTCCCACGCCGAACTACTTTCAGTCACCGTGAGGCGCAGTTAAAATAATTCTTAATAAAACGGAAAATAAACACATTTTCTTGATGAATTTATTTTAAATGCTGGAATTATAAGGAATGAATGGCCTTTTTGTGGAATTTATCGGGGATATAAACTTGGAAAAGTCGCGGGAATACTGGACGAGGCCTTCGTCCAGTATTCCCGCGACTTTTCCAAGTTTATACCCCGATAAATTCCACAAAAAGGCCATTCATTCCTATAGTAAATTTGCAAATTTCTAGTATGCATGATTTGTGGCAAAGTACATATCGTGCTGCAGAATAACAATATAATCAAATGTCCATCTTCAAACCACAGGTGGAAGTAACCAACCAAGGTTAATCAATACATTAACTATACATAGAAGCATCAATATGTGCAAACACAATAAGCTAAAAAAGTTTACTCCCTCTTATAACGCATTACCAAGGTCCCTATGTTTTAATGGGCCGTACTCGGACGGCCGCAAGACAATTGACTCTCACGAAACAGCCAACCGATGTATAGCATTGTCGCCTATTGCAGAAGTGGGGCAAATGTTAGCCGTCCATAATGATATATTCCCCGATTCGCTGTCAATGCATTTTCGAGTTATGGATTATTTTGTCCAACAAAATGCTGCATTGTTCTTTAGTGGTAAACTTCGGTAACATTGTTGGGGCCAATAATATACTAGTCGAGTTGCCGGCCATATATGAACTATACGAGACCCTGCAATAGTAATTACTGTAAACTGTTTTCATGGAAATGTGTTCTATATGGTTAGGGGAGAAAATTCAGCTTGGTTGCTACTTGTGTAATGTTGAGCAATTCTCAGAATTCAAGATGGCCGCCGCCGCCATCTTGAATTTTGACAAATTTTCAACTTTTGATCTTGATATAGGGACAGTGTCAATGTAAAATCAGAGGTTGGAGGTAAAAATATTGTCATTATTCCCAAGAATGGAAGACGGAACCACAATATGAAACACAATATATAATATTACAAAGTTTAATATATTTAGGCTTCATGCCCATAACACAGATACGAATAAATAAAGATAAACTTTACATTTACAGGCTTGCCTAACATTGAAAATGTGGTCTAAATGACAGACCTACTGGTGCGATACATATACAGCATGACACACATAGGTCACTCATTTTTGAAGGAAAACAATGAAATGACATAGTGATACTCATAGCTCTGCTCTGTTCAGTGACTAGATATTGAACTGTGCATGTATTAACGAATAATAAAGCAAGAACTGATCTATGGATGACATAGTGGCATTCATATATGTTGGCATGACATAACGAACGGTATAGCAAGAACTGGCCTATGGATGGCACAATGACACTCATAGCTCTGTTCAGTGACTATACATATATATCGCCATCAACTAACAAACGGTATATCAAGAACTGGCATATGAATGCCATAGTGCCACTCATAGCTCTGTTCAGTGACTAGACATATCTATTGGCATGAAATAACAAACGGTATAGCAAGAACTGGCATATAGATGTCATAGTGACACTCATAGCTCTGTTCAGTGACTAGACATATCTATTGGCATGAAATAACAAACGGTATAGCAAGAACTGGCATATAGATGCCATAGTGACACTCATAGCTCTGTTCAGTGACTAGACATATATATTGGCATGAAATAACAAACGGTATAACAAGAACTGGCCTATGGATGCCATAGTGAAACTTATAACTCTGTTCAGTGACATATACATGTGCATGGATTAACAAACAAAATGCAAGAACTGGCTTATGGATGACACAATGGCACCCACATCTCTGTTTAGAAAACGAAATGTAGTTGTAAATGTAATAACAGTACACCATGAACCAAAACAGCTGATGTACAGCACCATGACTTATATGGAGACACACTATAGTACCACAGTATTACTGGTAAACAGTCACAACCACCTACTGGTCTTCATCATCGTCGTCTACAACAAGCCACCATTCGTCCTCTTCAATGCGTACCTGCTTGCTGGTGAACGGACAACAAAATGTGACTCCCCCCTCACACTTGCAGTAGTCCGTGCATGAAAGTCCTGCACTGTTGCAACTACAGCGTGCGCTGCTGCATGTCTTTCCCTGTGCAGTACAGCTGCAGCTCACTACATCCAGCAACGCTCGAGCCTTCGATGTTCCACCCAAAGTGCTGAATGTCTTGAGATTCTTTAGGTGGGTCACGTTGGTCTGCAGCCTTCCACAGTAGCATCTGAAGGTGAGCCCTAAGCACGTGCAGCTGCAGGTTGGCATCAGTCGGTGGCAGTTTTTTCAGCGGTGGAGGCTTCTTACGAGCACGATAGAAGCGGGCACGTGCTTCATTCATTGACGTACAACTATTTTGTCCGTAGAGGTGTAGGAAGAAGCTGTCTGCTGTAGCCTTCAGTTTAGCTCGGGTTGCGTCAAGTTGACCGAGTACTTTATCGAGGCCGGGTATTTCTAGCTCTAGGAGCTTGAGCGCTGACTGCTTTCCTTTTCCAAAGGGAAATGACACCGTATCGCAGCCCGACAACGCGTGGACACCGAGAAGCTGGCTGCATTTTCTGGGGCCCAACCAACAGTTTTGTTGACGTCCAGACATCACCATTCCACTTCTCAAGTTGAACCCTGGAAACGATGCGCTTCCTCGATATTCAGTACAAAAACGTCAGTGTCGTCACTGAGGATGCGGATGGTCTGGGATCCATCTGCCGCCGCGGTCAGCATATCGCTACAAAGGGTAATGTCCGCCTCCGCATGAGTGATGTCATATTCTAACTTGTTGACAAGCTGGATGTTTTGTGGAAACGTATAGCCACATAATATATTGTTCAACAGACCCTTGTTCGTGGCATTATGAAGAATAGCTTCTCGACATGGAAGAGGGGTGTTCGGGATCAGTCGGACTTCCTTAGCTCTTCTCCTTCTTGTCCGCTCATGGTCCTTTGTGCTAGGAGCTTCTTGGTCGTACCTATCAAACAGGACGATTTTCTTACAGTCAGGAGGGTAATGGACCATTCGAGCTCCGATGCTGGCAGCCAAATATCCTGCGGTGCCGGCGACTGGACAGACGACGTGGTACAGCAATTGTCTGGCGTCAACTAGTATCACGTCTGGATCAGGTGGATTTGTGACAGTGCCACTCATACCCTTGAGGAGCATGGCCTTGACACCCTTCCTAAGGCAGCCATACTCATCAATCAGGGCGGGAGGGACTGGACTCAGCTCGAACTGTAAAACATCTGCTAACTCCATGCTGCGCTGCTCTCCCACAACCAACAGCCGATTGAACAGTGTCTCAACGTCGTATATGGCCTTTCCATTGACGGTGATTGCCTTCTTGTGCGCCTCCATGGTTTTGACCTTTCTCTTTATGGTTGTGTGGAAGGCACTGCTTTGCGAAGCCGAGAACTGTTCGCTCTGCTCACTTCCGATAGCCAGTGCATCCTGAACATTGACTGTATCGGGCGCCACTTGGCCGTTACAGATATTATATACAGCTGGATGCTTCTCCTTGGGGGGATGAGTATATTTATCCAGCTCTGAAAACCTTTGTTTCAGTTTAGGCACATTTTAATTAATATTTTATTATTAATAACCACGGAAACACATGCCACAGAAATATATCGTCTGCAATGTTGCTATTTTGATATATCTGCAAAAAAAAAGCAACGTGAGCAGAACAATGTGATTAATACTAATAATTATCACCATGATGTCTTATTTCTCTGTAATAAATACGCCGCCTGACCCACAGAAACCGGGGTAGATACTTGTTGATGTTGATTTTGTTGTTGTTGTTGTCGTCTTCGTCCAATCGTCCATCGTGAATACTTGTGCATGGTAGCTTATACGGACAATCAGTAACGTATATACACACATATAATTCATGATTATAAATCATGTATATTATTTGCATGCCGATCTAACATGAAAATGAAGACATATGTGAACTCAAACGACTGTAACCTGTGTGGGTGGGGTAAATATATGTATGTATACTTTTATATTCATTGAATAGTTGTTTATTGTGATATTGATATACAAACATCAACTAGTGTTAGTATGCGTTTCGTAAGTACACAGATGTGTATTATCCACGGCTAAGTGAGCTACAACATATGTATGAAGACACACATTGTAACATATGCTTTTCAATTGAAATAAAGTGGGTGGGGTAATTCAATATGCAATTATATATATGCCTATTGGCACTGAATCAAAGACATATCATCAAAAATAGATTCCCCACTCATCAGACGTTGAAAATCAGTCAATTTCCAAAATGGTGGCGGCGGCCATCTTGAATTCTGAGAATTGCTCAACATTGCACAAGTAGCAACTGAGCTAATTTTGCTCACATAACCATATAGAACACATTTCCATGAACAAACGTTTACAGTAATTAACATTGCAACAGGCCCGTAGCCAGACCTGTTTGAAGGGGGGTCGTTCCGAAGGCCCAAGGGGCCTGAGGTATCTAGGGGGGTCTAAAAAAGTGGACCTCGAGGCTAAAACAGTGGACCTCGAGGCTGAGCGGGGGAGGTCGTCCGACCGCTCCGACCCCCCCCCCCCCCCCCCGCTGGCTACGGGCCTGTGCAGGGTCAACATTTTGGCAACTAGGCTATATGTAACAGCGCAAACAGTGGCTCCAAATTACACTTTTACGTCGTCCCGGTCCGTAAAGAAACATTTTGCATCGACAAAACGTTTCCAATCGAACATTTGATTAAACCTACATTTATACCCATCCAATCTGTCACGACAGCCAATTGAATCGCACCGACATTTCTATAATTTCTCGGGAAGCCATGTTGTCTAATCTTGATCGGCTTTCCCGATGACGTCATCGCTAAGATTATGATTGGCTGATATACGTGGAGTGTCACACGTAAGCGTCATGTTACATTGACCGATTACCAGCCGGGACACCTGCTTACCTTGTCAGCGAAGCAATGAAACGGTACCGGCTGACGTGTCATCGGGAAAGCCAAATAAATAAATATTACCGAAGTCGTACGACTATGAGAACAAATCAGAATTGTGTCGAACAAAATAATGCATAGCTCGAAAGCGCGTTGACACAGCGCATCGGGAAATATATCATTACAGAGGACTAACATTTGCCTAACTTCTGCAATAGGCTACAATGCTATAAATCGGTTGACTGTTTCGTGAGAGTCAGTTGTCTTGAGGCCGTCCCAGTACGGCCCATTAAAACATAGGAACCTTGGTAATGTGTTATAAGATGGAGTAAAACAGGTGTTAGCTTATTTTTTTCTCTCATGTATTGGTGCTTTTATGTATATTTAATGTATATATATACCTTGGTCCGTTACTTCGACATGTGCTTCAAACATTTGTAAATTTCACGGTTGAAGCCTGCAGACACACCAATGAATATCGGGTCATTATAATATCGATCGGCATATCACATTAATCAAAAAATAATTCCAACAAACACTGTAGATCCTCATGAGACGGTTCACCGCGAGCTGTCTCATCTGGGTCTGCAGTGGCGGCGTACGAATCAACTAACCAACCATTAAACTAGCAAACTATATGATTGATCATTCAATCAATACACAATAAATGTGTCAGCTAAATCAACACTCAATAAAACACACCATACATAAATCAATCAACAAGAAACCAACTATCAATAAAACACTACATACATCAATCAATCAACAAGAAACCAACCATCAAATCAATAATCAACAAACGGTCAGTCATCAACGAATCAATAAACCAATTTGTAAACAAAGCATCCATTCAATCAAGCAATAACAGGTCAGTCAACCAACCAATCACCAAATCATTAAAATAAACCATCGGACAATTAATAAGCCAAGTGAACAATAACGCAATAAAACAGTTAATTGATCGTGGTCGGTTGGTCAATCAATTAAAATATAGAGAATAGTAGGTTAGTGCCGTGAATAGGAAAAATATCTGGCAAGGCTTAGGCAACTGGATGGCCGAGGCTGTGCCGAGCACATCCCGTTTCCGTGCCGCGCCAGATATTTTTCCCATTCACGGCACCTACCTACTATTCTATTTATCCCGTCAATACATACAAATGGTTTTAAAATGTAAAAAAATAACCCCAGCCACCGCACATATTCATAAATAAATAAATAAAAATGAATAATCACTCAATCAATAAAATGGTCGGTCACTCAATTTAAATCAGTCGACTTGATGTACAAATCAATCAATCAATGAGGTGATCCATCAATGAAAATCAATCAATCTACTAGGTAACGGCCGCGGCGACGCCTGTGAAGACGACACGGATGGTGACGGATACCCGGACAGTTTCGACGTGTGTCCCGACAATGGGGACCTGTATGCCACCGACTTCCGTGCCTTCCAGACGGTCATACTAGACCCCGTCGGTGACTCGCAGATCGACCCCAACTGGATTATACTCAATGATGTAAGTGTCCAGGGCTCCAGATAAGGAATTGAGTATTGTCACTCCATCATTTCTGAAGCAATTGGGTATTTCAAAATTTTAATTGGGTAAAATAAAATCACACTACTGTTTACACATCAACAGACAGCAATTATTGAATAGATCACAGTTTACCACCAGTTGGAGTCTGAATTTAAATGCCGTAAAACACAGGAAAGTGCATTTCGAAGAGCTCAACAATAGGACAACCCCCTAGTTGCGAACGGTAACTCTTGAGATTACTCCCGTACCGTCCGTAGCTAGCTACAGACGGTACGGGAGTAGATTGCAAGTTACCTTCGCAACTAGAACCCACCCCGTCCCCCAAATGCTGGATCCGCCCCTGCTTTCATCATAGACTACAATTTCTCAATATTTACAGCATATAAGGGAGAATGAGTTGACAAATGTCACCTATACTACTTCTTGGGGAAAAGGGGTCAGTGGAATAAGGGGGCAGGTTCGCCCCCAATTTTCAACTGACCCCTTCAGTTTCAGGAAAGTGCATTTCGAAGAGCTCAAAAATAGGACAACTCCCTAGTTGCGAACGGTAACTCTTGAAGCTAGCTACGGACGGTATGGGAGTAGATTGCAAGAGTTACCTTCGCAACTTGACAACCCCCCTCCCCCCGTTCCCCAAATGCTGGACTCCCCCTGAGTTTTACTTTGCATTTCCATTTCAGGGTGCGGAGATCGTACAGACAGCAAACAGTGACCCGGGCATAGCAATTAGTGAGTGATACTCTCTCTATAACAGCTACTATTTACATAGTCAAGTCGGATATTTGCCTCCACTGTCTGTTTCAGGAAACCTGCCCAAATGTTACGGTCATATAAACAATGGAAAAACAATATTTTGTTTCAATAATATTAAATTCTATAAACATTTAAGAATGAGCCTTCTGCATATTTTGTGAAATTTGGTCAAGTATTGATTTGATTACGAAAAATTGATTTGTCTACACTATGGGAATCTAACATGGTGTGGGGGGGGGGGGAGACTGAGGTGTGTGAGTGTGGGGGAGGGGGGGGGTGGGGGGGGGGATTATTAAAATCAATATTGGGTCAAATTTCACGAAATAAAAAGAACGCTCATTCTTAAATTTAATATTAAATTTATCGAAAAAAAAGTGTTTACATTGCTTAATTAGCCGTAAAATGTGGGCAGTTTTCGTGAAACAGACAGTAGTCAAAATTATATGTGTGGCAACCACTATAAACAACCATCTCACTGTAACAGCCACTATTGTATATCCCAACTGGATAATTTCCTATATAATTACTCGTGGTACACACCTCTAAGCAACAGTCCTTTTTGTCACTCCCGTTTGCGGACAGCGTGATATAGTCGGCACATTGGCGTACGTACGTACGGGTTAAAGTTGTTGGTTAAAGTTTTTCGGTATACATGTACTATCAAAGCCTCAGGGAGCACGACATTCGGGCCGCGGCCATCTAGTTATAATTCCCATTGATATCTACTGTATATATAGAGAATAGTAGGTTAGTGCCGTGAAATCGAAAAAATATCTGGCAAGGAAACGGGATGGGCGAGACTCACACATCCCGTTTCCGTACGCGTGCCGCGCCAGATGTTTTGATCTTGATGATAAAATGCATCAAACAATAACCCCAGCCACCGCACATATTCATACGCAGTGATTAGGTCGTATCGATAGAATATCAAAAATGTTTCACGGCACCGTGTTTTACGGCACATACGCACTGCGTTGACGGGATAAAAAGGCCAACTTGAAACTCAAGGATGTCAGCTCAAAACTCTAAAGTTTTCAAGGCGAAACTCAACACCATCTATCTGGTTACTAGGTTACAACGGGTTCAGCGGGGTCGACTTCAGCGGGACGTTTTTCGTGAACACCGACGTCGACGACGACTACGCTGGTTTCGTGTTCAGTTACCAGGACAGCGCCAGCTTCTATGTGGTGATGTGGAAAAAGGCTCGTCAGACGTACTGGCACTCTCAACCGTTCAGGGCCGTCGCCGAGCCAGGCATTCAATTAAAGGTACAGCGGAAAACACCCGTGATCTAACTTTTGACGAGTTTCTTGATCATTTATCTCAGGTGATACTGTTTGTTCATCATCGCACATCACAGAACTATTGCTCAGAATGATCAAATGCCTGATTGACAGTGAACAGTGAATTCCACTCGGAAAACACCCGTGATCTAACTTTTGATGAGTTTCTTCGTCATTTACCTCAAGTGATAATGTGTGTTCATGCTCGCACAGCACACAGCTATTGCTCATAATGATCAAATGCCCGATTGACAGTGAAACCTCTTTAAGCCGGACACCCCATGGATCTCAAAGGGTGTCCGGTTTAGAGAGGATTCACTGTATTTTAGAAGCGATTGACATTGTGAGATGTTCATCATACGTGGTCATGTGGCAAAAGGATCGTCAGACGTACTGATATTCTCAGCTGTTCAGGGTTGTATTGCGAGTCTGTGTGTGGGGTGTGCTTTGTGGAATTAGCCGAGGTCTGAAAAATATATAGAAATATTTCGTTATCTTCAAAACCTGTATTACTCTTCGGCATGCGAACTGCAACTGCCGAATATTTTAAACAAGAATCTCTCCCTCAATTTTCCAAGATCATGATAACTTTCATGTTCCACCAATCAAATTGGCGTATCCTGCAAATCACGTGATATCGGAACCAATACAACCACAGTGATATGACCAAGCATAAACATTCATAAATTATGTTTTCCTCAGTTTTGGCGGCACTGAAAGGTGTTAACACTAATGCTAATAGCCTCCAAAGATTCCTAGG
The DNA here is from genome assembly GCA_029237695.1 of Conchocele bisecta. Classification (NCBI taxonomy): domain Eukaryota; kingdom Metazoa; phylum Mollusca; class Bivalvia; order Lucinida; family Thyasiridae; genus Conchocele; species Conchocele bisecta. Next base: position 45,534,055 of record CM055276.1, read on the forward strand.
CTTTGTCTAACAGATACAATCATGAACTAAGCCGATTGCCTGGAGATACGTTTGGACAGCTTAATTGATAACTTTGTGTCCTAGCAATTACAAAGAATAGGAAGATGCAGACATTGTACTGGACTGTTTTTAAAAATAAAATCTAAAATAATAATTTCCCGTAATATAAGTCTCGTCTAACTTCTTAGGGAAAACTAAATAAAAATAGTTGAAATCCTTGATCAGCAATGAGTATTTTGATTATAATATTGGCACAAATCGGACCATTTGTAATGATTTTACATTATCTTAAATTAATTTCTTAAACATGCTTATAAAAGCCTATAACATGCATTTTCACAATGTGTGCATGTAATTTCTCATTATAGGTATTCTAAGCTATAAAATGATGCTAAGCTTGCAACAATAGGATACACTTTACACAAAGATGAGTTTGTACACATATTTCATTTGCAGTATTGCAATGTGAAAAACTATTGTTATACACTAGTTCCGATCACACCTTAAGCTGTCTATTTACTATGTTGGTGTAACCCAAAGTTACAAACTAAAAATACATCAGTCTTACAAAAGTGGAACATGCAATGTGTAGACAGTTTGGGGCTATCTATGTATATACTGGTACAAACGGGAATATGTGCATGTAAGAATATCATCTATCGCACATGTATATGATTGAAAGTAGGTGCTTGAACACATGGGGCATGCAGGTCATGAATCTGCATGTACATTTGTACCAGCACATAGCAGCAACCACATGGAAATGATTTATTTTGCCACAGCCTTTGCAGGTCTTGCCCTTTGCTGGACAAGTGTCGGCGTTATGCACTCGCTTACCTCCACAACGATAACACTGCCATGGTACTGGTGCATCCTGTCGTCTGTCTGTTTGCATTTGGGTGCCCCCCCCCCCCGTCCGTGGTGGTAGCCTATCACACATCCATGCTCGACTCTGTGTATTCTGCATGTCGTCCCGTCTCAGATGTTCGGTGGCCCCATCGCGCATCCATGCTCGACCCTGTGGATACTGCATGTCGTCCCGTCTCGGATGTTCGGCAGCCCCATCGCGCATCCATGCACGACCCTGTAGATACTGCATGTCGTCCCGCCTCAAATGTTCTGCAGCCCCATTACGAATAGTCAACAGTTCCGCGATCTGAGACTTCAACATCTCAATGTCATTCTTTAGCAGCTGATTTTCAGCGTCGACCGTGTTTATAGAAGCAGCATGTGCGGCCATCGTTACATTAGTTGTCTGCTCTGCCAGAACCATCGCCAATCGCACCGCCTCCAATATTTGAGGGTTTTGTGGCATAACCAAACCCACGAGACATGGCTTCAGTCCCTTCACTAAGGTAGATACTGCCAGAGCTTCTGGGAGATCCCGACCCTGTGCAGTGTCAATAAACCTTGCAAAATATTCTTCAACAGTTTCTGTTGGACGCTGTGACACGTTGAGGACAGAAATTTCACAGTTTGAGGATTGTTTGAAACGTGTGAGAAACACATCCTTCAATCGGAGCATTGAGAGTTGCACTGCCTCGGTCAGTGCATCGAACCAAATCCGTGCAATACCCTGTAAATGGAACGGCATGACCAGTGCCGCCCTGTCGTCTTTGATATTTGTCAAATGCATATATCGCTCGTATGAGGCGAACCACTTCTTCGGATCCTGCCCCTGGCCGCAGAAAGGCTCCAGCTTTATTCCACCCATCGCCATCGCTGGCACGCTGTGGTAGTCCTGGCCCTCTGAGTCTGCGCCGTTGTTGTTAGCACCTGAGCCAGTCGTCACCTGCCGAGAGGTGCCCGCCAGAGTAGATTGACGCAAATTATAATTGATCGGTGTAGACATAGGTCCGGTCCCGTCTTTCTCCACCAGTTATTGCGAGTCTGTGTGTGGGGTGAGCTTTGGGGAATTAGCTGAGGTCTGAAAAATGGAAATAAATATTTCGTTATCCTCAAAACCTGTATTACTCTTCGGCATGCGAACTGCAATTGCCGAATTTTTTAAACAATAATCTCTCCCTCAATTTTCCAAGATCATGAGAACTTTCATGTTCCACCAATCAAATTGGCGTATCCTGCAAATCACGTGATATCGGAACTTGTTAACCAATAAAATCACAGTGATATGACCAAGCATACAAATTCATAAACTATGTTTTCCTCAGTTTTGGCGGCACTGAAAGGTGTTAACACTAATGCTAATGCTAATAGCCTCCAAAGATTCCTAGGCTTTGTCTAACAGATGCAATCATGAACTAAGCCGATTGCCTCGAGATAAGTTTGGACAGCTTAATTGATAAATTTGTGTCCTAGCAATTACAAAGTCTAGGTAGATGCAGACATTGTACTGGACTGTTTTTAAAAATAAAATCTAAAATAATAATTTCACGTAATATAAGAGACTTATATTAACTTCTTAGGGAAAACTAAATAAAAATAGTTGAAATCCTTGATCAGCAATGAGTATTTTGATTCTAATATTGGTACAAATCGGACCATTTGTAATGATTTTACATTATCTTAAATTAATTTCTTAAACATGCTTATAAAAGCCTACAACATGCATTTTCACAATGTGTGCATGTAATTTCTCATCATAGGTATTCTAAGCTATAAAATGATGCTAAGCTTGCAAAAATAGGATACACTTTACACAAAGATGAGTTTGTACACATATTTCATTTGCAGTATTGCAATGTGAAAAACTATTGTTATACACCAATTCCGATCACACCTTAAGCTGTCTATTTACAATGTTGGTGTAACCCAAAGTTACAAACTAAAAATACATCAGTCTTACAAAAGTGGAACATGCAATGTGTAGACAGTTTGGGGCTATCTATGTATATACTGGTACAAACGGGAATATGTGCATGTGCATGTAAGAATATCATCTATCGCACATGTATCTGATTGAAAGTAGGTGTTTGAACACATGGGGCATGCATGTCATGAATCTGCATGTACATTTGTACCAGCACATAACAGTTGTCACCGAGCCAGGGATCGAATTTACAATATCAAGGCTGTGTAAAAGTCTTTGCCATAGTGCGTCACGTGTTGATTATATGTGCCCTTGTGGGGAAATAGCTCGCCACACGTATTGATACTCTCAACCATTCAGAGCCGTAAGTTGAAGAGCCAGGAATCCAATTAACCCTTTCACCCATTAACCCTTTTTGATATCCAAACGTATTAATTTTGCAACCAATCCAATTATCACAAAATGATTTTCAGAATAGTCCATTTATGGAAAGGCTGTGTTTTTGTTCTCACAGATATGAAAATTAATTGCAAAAAGTGCAGATCCTGATGAGACGGCTCGTCACGAGCCGTCTCATCAGGATCTGCACTTTTTGCAAGTTCTCATTCGCCTTACAATCAATGTAAACATAGTCCTTAATGACCTTGACCTTGTGTCATCGTACGTGGTCGTATGCAAAACCGTATTTATTATAATAGTAGCCCTCTCTCTAATAGTAGTCGCCCTCCTATATTTGCATTCTAAATATGTTATTTTCACATACAAAAGCCATTTAAAACATTGTTATAAATGGCTTTTGTATGCGACAATAGCATATATTGATCCTAGTTTCCACGTTTTGACTCCCACAAATTGCATAGCCCCGGAGGCGTTTATTATAATAAATACGGTATATTCAAGGGTGTCGTCAGGGGGGTGGGGGGGGGGGGGTTTCAGGGGGTATGTACGAACCCCTCTTTTTGAGCCGACATGATTTTTTGAAACTAAAACTGGCAAAAATAGAAAAGTATTTGTGCTCATATCTCGATTTGTGAGACTCTTATAGGTAAATTTCATCATCGAATAGTTGAATTACTTTTTCTGTTTTATATTTTGCTTTATAATATGATTTTTTTTTATTTTCGACCCTCCCTCCTCCCTTCTGAAAAGCTGGCAACGCCCCTGATATTCACTGAATCTTTTAATTATCCCATTCCAGCTGGTGAAGTCTAGCACGGGGCCTGGCGAGATATTGAGGAACGCCCTCTGGCACACCGGCGACACAGAGGATCAGGTTAAACTACTCTGGCAGGACCCACGGAACGTCGGATGGAAGGAGAAGATAGCGTACCGCTGGGAACTGATTCACCGACCTGCAATTGGTCTTATACGGTAGGAATATCACAGGTGTTTGAATAGATGGTCAGAATGTTGGTGTCATATGGGTTTGTTTGTTTGTTTGTTGGGGTTTAACGGCCTATCAACATCTAAGGTCATTTAAGGCCGGGTCAATGGGTTTAGTACATGTTCAAGTACATATACAAATGGGGGGAAAATCCCAAAATCAGAACTGAATATTTACAATAACAAAACTATATATTCAGCCCTGAAATCAGAATAATCCTGATCTGAAGCCAGGTCCTCGCCACACCAGAATCGCTTGGACCCTCCCAAAAGCAGTAGGATCAGTAATAATCTTACTACTTTTATAATGGGCAATAACCCAATTCAACTCCCATGTAACAAAAGAGCCAAAGATAAAAACATACCTGAGGGCCAAACCAGGCAAATCGTGATTCCTATAAGGAGGAACCCCTACCGTTAATATACGCCGTCTCGATCGCCCGACCACCACCCACTGGTGTCATATGGGTATTTGGGTGGATTTTTGGGTAGATTTGAGTAGATTTCGTTGGTTTTGGATAATTTACTAATGCTCAATCATTACACACGACAGAAATCGTCAACTACATTGTATCTACATATTCACGGTTCCGACGTTTCGGGTCGCGGGAGGTGACGAAAAGTGTATGTTGGTACATTTTGTACATGTAACAATGCACCCAAACCACCATAGATACCGAAAAACCCATAAAGCACCGAATATGAACCGTTCTTCAAGAAACTGTCGGGAGTACTGCGGCACAGATCATTTCGGGATGTGAAACTCACGAGATTCTCACATAGTTATTGTGGGGAAACAATCTCATGAAAATATAAATACAGTCTACACACGTTTCCTCAACTTATCTTAACAATGATTTAGGAATATGCCTCTGGTCAAACTATTGATAACTTGAAGAAGTCAATATCTAGGTCCCAGGTAGTACATATGAGACATGCCATGTGATTTTCTACCTCAGAACATGTGCGATTTTTCGTGTAACGTATTTACAGAAACTGTGATATTTGCTGTAAATGACGTCGAAAGATGACTAAATTTACAAAATTTACGATATCTTCCGTAAATGAGGACGACAGTTGACGAAATTGTCATAGCAAATGCGGAATAGCATTTAAGATATCCCGTAAATGAGGACGACAGTTGACTAAATTGTCAAATATATACAATCGTTAGTTCTGTATGAAATAATGCATTTCGGAAAAATCAATGATTACTCCCTGAAAGTATACTTTGCTAGATAAGTATACTTTGCAATGTTGATGAAATCGGCTACTGATGAGTTAATGTGACATGGAGTAGTCTCCCTTGTCCGCCATCTTTGTGGGCAAAACTAAATAACAAATAGGAGAAATTTTGACGTCATGATTTTCAGGGGAGAAATAGTTTCGACTCTTACCCAGGAACGTGGAACTATTGCTCACGTATGTCAAAATCCAGGGAATTAGTCAAAACTATGGAATATCTACTTATATAGGGAGTTGAATAATAATGTTACAGTCATGTTGGAAATAGTACCATTTCTGGCCATGTACTAGTTTGGAAACAAGTAGACAAGGACAATAAAGCAGATTAGTATAGTTTATTGTTTTATATAATCATGGTAATGTACAATTGGTTGAGGATACCAGCTCATCCAAGTTCCAGCCCTAAACGGAAATCGTGCAACATGATAAAATTAAACATTGAGCAGTAGCCTAATGGCAACAATGTGCAAACAAAACCTGATGAAGTGAAAAATATAGTGTTACATGACTGCCGTTGTTCGACACCGCTCACAGCCGTGTTCAAACGTACAGCGCGTGCTGTTTGGCAATGGCTGTAGACAATGCTCATTTCGGGGCCAGGCCAACACTTACGTAATGCATGCGTCTCATGACGTTACTAGAACGCGCAATTACGTCACCAGACCAGTTCACAACGGTCGGACTGAAATTTTGAAATGTATGTACTAAGGCCCCGGAACGTGTAGGTGTAAAGTAGATTATTTGAATGTAGCAGATTATCAAAGTACCGAAAGTATTGCATATATGCCTACGGCCTTGGGGTCCAAACAGTTCCCTCGTGCCACGGGAAACGTTTACCCACGGCTGAACATTGTCGAACCTTATAATGAAGGTATATTTACAAGGTGTATGATCACGTGGTTACAACAAGTACTGAAATTTCCAAAAGCCTTCCGATTCAAACGCGTCTTTTGTTAACCTGCATTTGGTGGTCTCGGTACTTTGGCCCAAACTTCTGTCGTTTTTGCGAAGAATCGATTTCCGTGTCTACTGACAGGAAATCGATTCGTGTCTACCGACACGGAAATCGATTCTTCGCAAAAACGACATAAGTCTGTGCCGAACTCCTGGGGCCACAAAATGCAGCTCATGAAGACGCGTTTGCTGCGTCATATTTCATCAAAATCCGTTGCCTTTAAAGGAAAATATCAAATAATACTTACTTTGGAGTGGGCGATCTTTCAACAATTTCAGCCATTGTTGTTGTAACACGTGATCATGCACCTTGATTTACAATGAATATAAAAACACCATACAAACATGTGGAGAATACCTGTAGCCTATTTCACTAACATTGCAAAGTATACTTTTCTAGCAAAATATACTTTGAGGCAGAAATTTTCAAATTTAGGATAAATTTATTAATTTTTATTATACTGAATTTATTACATTATCACAGCCAATACTGAATTTATTACATTATCACAGCCATTTTGGCTGTGATAATGTAATAAATTCAATATAATAATTTTGCATACTTTTAATCATCAACTATATGTAGTCGTTAGTTCTATATGAAATAATGCATTTCGGGAAAAATAAATGATTACTCCCTCAAAGTATACTTTGCTAGAAAAGTATACTTTGCAATGTTGGTGAAATCGGCTACAGGTCAGTATTGTATTTTCATATAAAGTTTAACAAACCAGGCTAGGAAATGGGTACTATTTCCGAGCCGAGCCTGATAAACTTGATACCAACATTGAAGAAAAGACACACACCTCGTATTGTATTCATCAGGTAATGCGTTACTCTAAGAAATATGCATATATCACTTTGTTATGAAAGAAAATAGTTTACATAGAATCATCACACCGGTGTCATTCGGTAATGTCATGTGACGTCATTTGACCAATCAAATAGAAATATGCATATATCACTTTGTTATGAAAGAAACGCTGACTAGTTTACATAGAATCATCACACCGGTGTCATTCAGTAATGTCATGTGACGTCATTTGACCAATCAAATACATGTATCTTCGAAAGTAGTTTTAGAATATGGATTGATCGTGATACATTGTAGCAGCATCACTACTAAATATAGAATTGTGTTATCATGGGCAAGGCACCTGATATTAAAATGAATTGTATGTGTTACGATGCACATAAATGTACAAAAGTTGGTGACATTTTCAGGTTATATATAAATAAAGATTGTTTTAAAGTCAGTCTTTATATTAAATTTTCGACCATATGGTCGAAAATTTAATAAAAATAGTGACTTTAATAAAGACCATGTGGTCGAAAATTTAATAAAAATAGAGACTTTAAAACAATGTGCATTAAATGTGCTTCCCTTTGGAGGTTATTGGAAAGTACTATAAATAAAGAAATCACACAAAAATATAATAAATGTAACAATATGCAACCGATAGACGGTGAAGTTGATAAATATGATTATGGTACATGTATATGTCATTATATTTACAATAAATTAGCACAATACAAACAGAAATAAGATATAAAATTACTATGTTGTGTTCAAATGAATCTTAGTAAGAAATGCATAAAATAAAAATTTAAAGACCTTTGGTGAAATTCCTAGTAAATATATATGTTTCGGTTTTTCCAACATAAAATAACGAACAGTGGGTGGGTTTAACATCCCAGCAACATCTAAGGTCATGGGGAGACGGGACCTCGGTTTCAAGTCTCATCCCAAAAACCACAGCTCTAATGTCTAGGCCACAACCCACAGGGGCGTCAGAACAGGCCCGGAAGGTCGGCCGATTGCCGGACCAATAACTGACAAAAATATGGGTTTTGTTTCGAAATATTTAGAATTCATATAAATATTATACAAACAAAATATTATTATTATTATCGATAATAAGTTTATGTTGTTACCACTCAGTTGAACCGTCTCGACGAGACGGTTCAACTGAGTAGTAACAACATACACTTTGAGTATGTGAGGGAGGGGTGGGGGCGGGGTCCCATCCCTTCGCCGGACCAATCTTACGATGCTTCCGACGTCCCTGGGCCATCGTTATTATAGTAAAGAGAAATCCAGTTTCAGGTATATGAAAATCAATACAGATTAGGCCAGACTGTTTGGGGAAGTAGTCAGCCTAGTATGGGCCCATACATATCATAAAACAATGTCATGGCTGGTCATTAACAATTTGATAACAGTTGACAAGTCAACAATGTCAACAGTCATCATACCTTTTATTTCATTAATTAATTATGCAGGATATTTACATTTGAGGAGTCAGAATGTGTTACCAACTCATGTCTATAACGTCACCATATGTATTCATTAATTAAGTTCATTGATATTGCATCATATTCTTATTTTATTAATATTACAGGATATTCCTACTTTTTTTCAATAATAATATTGCAGAATATTCCTATTTATTATATACCTACCCATGAAATACATATTTATACGATGTAAATAAGTCATATCTATCTATATTCATAACGCACATTTGCAGTGCCGGACGCAAATAGGCTGCACATACACATTCATTATCGTATATAGTGTAAACAACTGCTAATTTCCATGGAGCGGTATATAATAAATATAATATTCATATTTTTGCAACGGCGAATATGACATATATGTTCATCTCGTGGTGTGAAAAAGGTCCATATTTCACTCGTGCCGTACGGCACTCGTGAAATATGGACATTTCACACCACTCGATGAACATATATGTCATATTCGTTGCAAAAATATGAATATCCTCTATATATTATATCTAAGTTATTGCCGGGTGTTTCTATTTATTCGTATAATATTGCAGTACATTTCTATTTCGACTATTACCATCAATCTATTCCAATTTCAGGGCTGGATTTCTATTTATACCTATTTCTTCCATTAATACTGCAATATATTCCTACTTCTTCCATTAACACTGCGGACTAATCTTATATCTTCCAGTAATATTGCAGGCTATTCCTATTGCTTCCATTCATATTGCAGATATCCTTATTTTTCCATTCATATTGCAGGGTATCCCTATTTTTCCATTACTATTGCAGATTATTGATATTTCTTCCATTAATATTACAGAATATTCTTCCATTAATATATTAATATTACAGAATATTCTTCCATTAATATTACAGAATATCCCTATTTCTTCCATTAATATTACAGAATATCCCTATTTCTTCCATTAATATTGCAGGATATTCCTATTTCTTCCATTAATATTACAGAATATTCCTATTTATTTCATTAATATTACGGAATATCCCTAGTTATAACATTAATATTGCAGGATATTCCTAATTCTTCCATTAATATAATAGAATATCCCTATTTCTTCCATTAATATAATAGAATATCCCTATTTCTTCCATTAATATAATATAATATCCCTATTTCTTTCATTACTATTACGGAATATCCCTAGTTATAACATTAATATTGCACAATATTCCTATCATTTATTCTTCAATGTACTAGTATTTCTTCCATTAATAGTAAAGAATATCCCTATTTTTTCCATGACAACCTCCAAACACGACTACCAGAATTGAAAGTGCGCTTTTATACCACATGTTCAATTGTGTCACAGACTTTGTTGTATTGTCAGCCAATACACAAGCAATACAACAATGACACAAACACCTTCAACCACGCCTTAAGTGAAACTGGACCTATGCATGGTTCCTCTAATTGGTAACAGTATGCCCAGTCGTATTTGTAGCTGTCAGTAAGACAGCAGATACGATTCTATATACAGCTAACATTACGAGAGGAGGTAGATTACCAGAGATGGTGAATAATCATGAAATGACGTCACTAATGCTGAACATGGGTGTTATTTGGGTGGATCTTGGAGCCTTGCCCGGATCATAGATTGGTAAACACAGTAAGACGTGGTATAGTATGACTACGTCAGCTGTATAGAGGCGGAGTTATTGTACAAACCCTCTCAAATCCTGAAAACACGGAGGAGATCCGATTCCACCAACATTTCAAAGTACTCTTATCTAGCAAAGTATACTTTGAGGGAGAAATTTTCAATTTAAGGATAAATTTATTAGTTTTACAATATTCCTATATTTTATTAATTAATATTCCAGGCTATTTCGATGTTTTCACATAATACTGCAGGATATTCTGTTCCCATTGCTATGGCAGGGTATTCCTATTTCACCCATTAGTAACACAATACTTTCCTACAGTTCCATTAATATTTTTCACGATCTGCCTATATTTATAGGATATTCCTAACTTTTCAATTAGTTTTCAGTGCTCCAGATAAGCTGCATATTTGCTTAAATACCCAATTAAAATTGCCAAAAACCCAATTGAAGTCATAAGTAGCAAGTATCAAAAAGCAATAAAAAAATTTGTGGTACCTTTATCAGAAAACAATAAACATACCACAAATCATGAAATGTTGCATATTTTTTCTTATTTTCCATGAAAAAACATCTTGGTATTTCATTACAATTGTCTCCAAGGAGACAATTCTAATGAAATGCCAAGACATGTTTTCATTTCAAAGCAAACTATTCAATAATTTATGTCTGCTGTTGTGTAAACAGTAGATTAAGTGTGATTTCATTTTACCCAATTAAAACTTTGAAATACCCAATTGCTTCAGCAATGATGGAGTGACAATACTAAATTACTAATTCCTTATCTGGAGCGCTGAATTTTGCAGAATATTCCTAATTTTTCAATTAATTTTGCAGGATATTTCTATTTGAGGAGACCCAACTGGTCGCTGACTCGGGCAACGTGTACGATACAGCATTGCTGGGCGGTAGATTGGGCGTGTTTTGTTTCTCACAGGAGATGATTATATGGTCTGACCTCGTCTACAGGTGTAACGGTAGGTATCATTAATGAGGGATAATCAAAACGTTGGTAGAAAAAATGCGATATATTTTAGCAAGCTTTCTGTATTAAAGGTACATGTACATGCCACTCAGTAGGCACAAAATGTTCTTTACAGGAATTAAATAAGTGTATAATTGTGTCACTATTCCACCAGTTCTAAAAATTACGAGTGCCCACTATACATATATAATCATTTAGTAATATTTATTTTACTGACAGCGACTCGTGTTGGTATCGGGCTATTTTCATATGCAAATGAGGCATGCTATTTTTTAATTATTTATACTAATTAAATGCATCACCTGTAAAAATTATATTTTCGAGAGATTATAAAGTATGATCGTTGCACATCAAATAATAAATACAGCGAATAAATAGTAATGTTCATTAACATTCTAAGGAAACACGGTTATCGCCCCTGATATCAGTGTGGAAATTTACGTTGGATATAAACTGTATAATAATGTCAATCAATAATCAGTAATGGTGAATGAATGTTTACTTTTCCAGAAAATGTCTTAGATGATGCCTCTGATATAAAGATATTTTTTTGCCTAATAAGTGGGCATGTACCTTTAATACAACATGTTGAACAGAACTTCAGTAGCCAAGAACCCACTCTTTCAAAGTTTTGACACAGGCCTTAACTAAGGAATTAGTGTCGTTGGAAGAGTGTGTTCTTGCTTACTGATGTGATATATTTGAATTGACAGTGCAACCTCTCTACAACAGCCACCCATGGGAAGACACACAACTGGCTGCTTTTGATAGGTGGCTGTTGAAGGAAGGTTAAATATACATGTAGAGGCTGTCACTGAAGAGATGGGGCTTACTGGGTTTTGTGACCAGCGTAGCTCCTGATGAAATATCACAATCCTGTAACGTGTTTGTTTGTTTGTTAGTGTGTAACAGCCTATCAACAGCTAATGTCATGTAAGGCCGGGCAAACGGGTTCGATCCCATTTTAACCTGCTGCATTGGGGGGACAATCCCAAAATCAGAATGGAATATTTACATCGAGAACAAATATATTCAGCCCTGCAATTAGAATAACCTGACCTGGTGCCAGGTCCATACGACACCAAGTCACTTGGCCTCTTCCCCTAAAATAGAATTACGAATAGCGTAATACTCACATAAGGGGTATACCCAGATTTAACTGTCACATACAAAATGCCAGACATATGTGAGGGCCAAACCAGGTCGCCAGTCGGGATTTTGGTAAGGATGAACCCCGATCGTTAAATTACCCATCGCATGCTCCCACCTGCCACCCACTGAATGGCAAACTGTGCAGATCCTGATCGAACTGTGCAGATGCACAGGCTGATCTGGAGCTATACTAGTCGCAAAACACTTAAGCCTCATTTCTCCAGTCACAGCCACTTATGAGGGATGATCAAAAGGTTTTCAGAAAAATGTGATACACATATATTTTGAAACTTGTACCCTGGAACCCCTCGAAATTAGACGTACAGAAAGCATGTGTATGTTCAATTTTGATGGTTGAAATATGATTTGTGTTCATTCGATAAAAAATAAATCAATCTTACACGGAAAACATCATAGATCCTGTGTTTGATTTCAAGGTAAATATAAATTCATCATACGTGGAAAACATCAGTAGCCGATTTCACCAACATTGCAAAGTATACTTTGAGGGAGAAATTTTCAATTTTAGGATAAATTTATTAATTTTTATTATACTGAATTTATTACATTATCACAGCCATTTTGGCTGTGATAATGTAATAAATTCAGTATAATAATTGTGATTACTTTTAATCATCAAATATATGCAGTGGTTAGTTCTATGTGAAATAATGCATTGCAGGAAAAATAAATGATTACTCCCTCGAAGCATACTTTGCTAGAAAAGTATACTTTGCAATGTTGGTGAAATAGGCTACAGAGATCCACTGTTTGATTTCAATGTTAAATCCATCTTACACGTAAAACATCATAGCTACACTGTTTGATTTGCATGTACAAATACATCCATCTCACACGGAAAACATCATAGAGCCACTCTTTGGTCTCATTTTAGACTATGTCTAGACAATCAAACAATCTTACACGCAAAACATAATATATCCACTATTTGAACTATCTTTAGAGCATATAAAAATAATTAAATATTGCACGCAAAACAGCATATATCCACTATTGGGACTATATTTAGAGCATATAAAAATAACTAAATCTTACACGCAAAACATCATATATCCACTATTTGAACTATTTTTATTAGAGCATATAAAAATAATTAAATCTTACATGCAAAACATCATATATCCACTATTTGAACTATATTTAGAGCATATAAAAATAACTAAATCTTGCACGCAAAACATCATATATCCACTATTTGAACTATTTTTATTAGAGCATATAAAAATAATTAAATCTTACACGCAAAATATCATATATCCACTATTTTAACTATGTTTAGAGCATATAAAAATAACTAAATATTACACGCAAAACATCATATACATGTATCCACTATTTGAACTATTTTTATTAGAGCATATAAACATAATTAAATCTTACACGCAAAACATCATATATCCACAATTTGAACTATGTTTAGAGCATATCAAAATAACTAAATCTTACATGAAAAACGTCATAGCTGCATTATTTGATTTATCTTCAGAGTCTGTAAAATAAATCCAATCTTATACAGAAAACAATATTCATTCACTGTTTGATTTCATTTCCGAGTATATAAAAATCTTACACGGAAAAAATCACAGATCCTCTAAAGATACATGTACATTGATCTTGTAGAAAAAACATCATAGATCTACTGTTTAATCTCATTTCAGAGTATGTGCCACCGGCGTTGCTGGCTGAGGGGGCGGCTCCATTAAGGGTAGAGCCTGTCAGTCGCGGTGACGCAGATTATGACGTCCCGGCATGAGGGAAATAAACACCCATTTAACCATTAAAGGTCACAGTGTCATTCGGTGGTGAATTTTTTTTCAGCCTTGTTTTTTTTTATTTGCGCAAACTGCTTACTGGATATGATGTCCTGGCACGAGTGATTTCAACGCCCATTGAACCATTAACCCTTAGAATTCGGGAACCGAAATATATAGTCGTCTGCTGATAATTCATACTTTGTCTTTTCTGTCAGTAAAAAAATGGTTTGGCAGCATTTTAGAATCATTTCCATTGGAAATGATTCTAAAGTGCTGCCAAACCAAGTTTTTGATGATAGAAATGGAAAATAAAAAATATTCAGCAGACGACACAAATTAATTCAGCATTGTAAGGGTTAAGTTCACAAACTATCCTTTAATATGATGTTCAGTTGTCACAAATATGCTTTGGCATCATACAGGAATTGTTTTTATTGTTTCAACAATTCAATTATCACTGCTTGCGGTTTAATGACATTAGAAGGGAAAAGCAGTAAAGAAACATTTTCCCACCTTTAAAGGGCAAGCGCTAGGTTTTAATATTAGCAATAGAAGATTTTACACGATTGATGATTTAATATGATATTTAATACAGGAGTTTGCTGACTTCCTAAGAAACTCGGCTCTGGTTAACACGTTTCATAAATATATTAAATCATCATAAATATTAGTTTCTATTTATTGCATAACCATCGAATCACACACTGAAGCTGTTCTGATTATATTAGCATGTTGTTTGGTTTAATTAATGATGTTATTACCTTGCTAAAGCACATTTTAGCATATTAATGCACTAAATATAATTTGTGATGACCCTTTTGTTATTGGTGAAGTAAAAAGGTCAGTGAAACAAACAGATGTTTACGGAGCCCCACAGTGGACATGGATTTTATATTAATTCGTTCCCACGAACAACAATTTGTTTCCTCAATTTGACAATTCATTCCCTCGAATTAACAATTCATTCCCACGATATAACAATTCGTTCCCACGAAATGACAATTGGATCAATTCAACAAATTGTTACCTCGAATTAACAATACGTTCACATGATATAACAATTCGTTCCCACAAATTAACAATTCGTTCCCATGGGAACGAATTGTTACTTTGTGGGAACAAATTGTTAAATTGAGGGAACGAATTGTTAATTCGTGGGAACAAATTGTTAAATTGAGGGAACAAATTGTTATTTTGTGGGAATAAATTAATAAAAAAAAGAATTCTACGTCCCATGCGGGGCTCCGTAGATGCTTTCATGTGTAGCTACACAGTATTACACGTACATAGAGTGTAAGGACTGAAACTGAATGAGTGTGACATCAATATACAGAGCTCCAGATAAGGTACGTATTGGCGTATTTTACGCACTTATTTTAGCCGAATACGCAATGATTATCAAAAGTGGAAGTACAATATACCCACAGCAAATTGAAAATATGCATCGATTTTCAAATTGAAATTGAGTCGTGAAAATATTGTAATAAAGTTGAACATTTACTTACTTGAGATGCTCAAATAAGTGTTTTTTTTTTTTTTTAAATTGTTGCTTTTTTTGCCTATTTAATATTTAAAGGAAGAAAATAAATAATACATTTGTAAAAGTAAAAGTATGTAGTGACTTTAGATAAAAAACTTATCTGGGGCTCTGATTATATTGACTGTCCTAACTGTATGATATGTGTTGGTCTTGTAGTTTTAATATTTACTGTGTAGGACTGCATGAGAAAATGACTGATCATAATTGATGTCATTATCCAATAATGTATTCATTGTAAATATTGTTTTTTGTTCTTTTCTCTCAAACGTCGGCCCATATGTGCCTGTGTTCAGAGAATGTTTTAATGGCCAATGGCGTTTAACCGCCTGTCAACAGCAAAGGTCATATGAAGTAGGGTTGAATCCCGTATTTCACCTGTACGGAACTGAATATTCACTTAAGAATATATATCCAACTCTGAAATTAGAATAACCTGATCTGGTGTCAGGTCCTCACCACACAAGAGTCACTTAATTCCAACCTTATAGTAATATGGTTATTATAATATCTTACTTCTCTTGGTATGATCGGAATCTACTGATACATACAAAACACATGACCAAAACCAGGGCTACGCAGTATTTCAGAGTGGAATTAAAATACCCTTTGCATGCTCCCAACCTGCTCCACCCCTCCCCTCCCCCACCCCACCTCCTACACCTGCCTGGTATCGGTGAAATGAGGTGTATAACATTTGTGGGCAATCCAGCTTCTGTAGCCTATTTCATCAACATAGCAAAATATACTTATCTAGCAAAGTATACTCTGAGGGAGTAATTTTCAATTTAATGATACATTTATTACGTTTTATTATACTGAATTTATTACATTATAACAATAATAATTCTGCATACTTTTAATCATCAAATATATGCAGTCGTTAGTCCTATATGAAATAATGCAATTCAGGAAAATAAATGATTACTCCCTCAAAGTATACTTTGCTAGAAAAGTATACTTTACAATATTGATGAAATAGGATACTGGGCCCATGCATTCTCTAAATTCATTCTCGAAATCAGTAAGTTTGATTGTCCTAGCCTGAGGTAAGATCAGCCTCGACCAATCAGACTTCCTGATTTACAGAAATCAGGAAGTTTGATTGGTTGAGACTGTGCACATCTTGACCAATAGAACTTGATTTGGCCCATAATAATAGAGTACAAGTACATGTACATGTACTCGCATTTGTTTTTAGAAGGGACTCAAAATCTAAAAATTTGATTGGCCGAGACTGTCAATCAATCAAATTTCTTGATTTTATAGGCACACATTTTCCAAATTCAGACGCAAACTCGGAGACTTTGATCAAACTTGATCAAATCAAATTTCCTAATTTTGAGCCTGAAAACGAGCTCATGCTTACACTCAAATTTCTTGATTTTCTATTCGCACATTTTCAAAATTCGTACACAAGATCAGACAGTTTGACACAGCTCAGCCTCGACCAAACAAAATTACTCATTTTGAAAAGTGAAAGTGAATGGGTTTAACGACCCAGCAGCTGCTAAGGTCATTTACAGACAGGACCTCGGTTCAAGTCTCATCCGAAAGACCAGTGGGATGGAAATACTATGAAAGAATTTTTCGATGCCTAATGCGAGGTTTGAACCCACAACCTCCAGATTGGAAGTCAAGTGTTCTTACCCCCTATGCCATAACCCATCCCTCGTTTTGAACATGACAGGCCCGTACCCAGGAATTATCTTAGGGGGGTGCGTTATCGACGGCGCGAAGGGCTAAAATTGTTTTTGCACATCCACTGACAGACCTCCGCAGATTAACCCTTTCACCCCTAAGTAACTGGAATGGATTTTGATTTGTTAATTTTGCAACCAATCTAAATCATCACAAAATGATTTTCAGACCAGTCCATTTATGTTTTTGTTCTCAAAATTATGAAAATTAATTGCAAAAAGTGCAGATCCTGATGAGACGGCTCGTTACGAGCCGGCTCATCTGGATCTACACTGTTTGCCAATACCACTATACAGGCCTGCGGGTTAAGAGTAAAATGGTTAAAGGGGGCGCGTACTCACCCGTCGCACCCCCTCTGCATACGGGCCTGCATGATAACAGAGGTCATGCTCAGAAAAGCATAGATCGGAAGTACAGCTTCTTCAGCAGACTGGTGTCCGTCTCATTCTCGAAAATCTGACGGATTCCGCGGATCGGGGAATCTATGAAGAACATACTACATGCCCGCACACGAGATAGAGCTATACGGATGCTGAAAAATAAGAAGAGTAGAATTTCGGGCGACAGTGGAACGCCTCCAAACCGGACACCCTGGGAGGTCCCCAGGGTGTCCGGTTTGGAGATGTTCCACTGTAAACCAGGAATGTTAGCGTTTCATGACACATTATAGTGTTTTGCAATCATGACAAGTTATTGTAATCAGAGATACATAACAGCGAAACACATCTAAGTTAAACATCCATATTTTCCCACGAGTATTCAGTTTAGAGGGGTTTCACTGTATTATTCTTTGTCGTGTATACAATCAATGCACAGCTATCTACCTGATTAACTGAAGGTGTACAGTAATTAACCACGCTAACCAGACTTTGACAGTCAACGCGTAGTTGGATACCTCATATGATCTACTGTACTTAGAAATATTGTATACGTACTTTCGTAGTTCCTTCTAAATCATCAATAATTTGTTTACTTCATTTATGATTTGTATACCTTTCGAGGCGCATACAAATTGTGAGTGATTTACGTATACATGTATAATAAAAAAGGTTATTTGATTTGTATGTGAATATAAGCCACTTGTTCCGCCGCACAACGATATCGCACGCTGCCGAACTCATGCATATATCCACATACAAATCGAATAATATAAATGTTAACATATCGTGAGTTCATATTGGTCAGTGTCGTAACTACGGTTCACCTCGTATAATAGTTCCCTCTAAATCATCACTAATTTGTTTATTTTATTTACATTTTGTATATTTTTGAGACGCATATATATACATTGCAAGTGACATAGGTTTTTTTGTATGTGGATATATGCCGCTCGTTCCACCGCGCAACAGTATTACGCTCCTAATGTCGCACAATATCGCATGCTATGGTACTCGTGCATATATCCACACATAAATAAAACAAGGGCATCGTTGTCACTAAGCCTTCATAATAAAAACAAGAGTGCTGTAAGTCACAAAATACGCCCGTCGAAGATGGGCCAGACAGCGAAGATGCAGAAATGTCAAGCTGTCACCAAGGCAAGATGCATTAATGAGAATTTGAAAACTATAGCATTATTTCTTCCTCCTCTTGTGATAAACAGGTATACTAATTTAGGTAGAGATGTGTAAAGTATAAATTATATAGAATTGGATGGATGGCTAAGTTAAAAAGGTGATATTTTTGTTAAAAATATGCACAGCTTCAATATGTGTAGAACATATTAAAAAGGTGATATTTTTGTATTTTTCGGCATAAAAAACACCAAGGGGCACATGTTCAATATGTGTAGAAGACATGTGTATAGTTTCAGATCGATTGACGGAACGGTTTCAGAGGAGTTGTGTATACATACAAACTATGCAGTTTTTCTGTCCGCCGCCCGCCCGCCGCCCACCCCGCGGTAAAACATAATGCGTTCCATTTTTTTAAAACGGTCGTATACAAAATCAACATAAGTCCTCAGTGACCTTCGGCAGTGGGACATAGGCCGTATGCAAAACAAAGCACCATCCCTAGATACACATTGTGGCCAAATATTATCAAAATCGAGAAGTGGTTTATGAATTATTGTAAAAGGAAAGGTGTTACTAACGCGTACGCACAAATATGGACTAACACTATATCCCCTCTTGTCTATCGGTCGGGGATACTAACCTATACTTATCAGATGGAGAGTATTCGGTCAATGCGCAGCAAGAGACTTGATAACATTAACCCTTTCAACACCACATGCCTGTATAGTGGTATTGGCAAATAGTGTAGATCCAGATGAGCCGTCTGATCAGGATCTGCACTTTTGCAATTAATTTTCATATTTTTTAGAACAAAATCACCCCCTTTTCATAAATGGACAAGTCTGAAAACCATTTTGTGATGATTGGATTGGTCAATTCCAGTTATTTAGGGGTGAAAGTGTAAATTCCACTGAACTTACTCGCCGTCCTTGAGTTGATCCTGGATGTCAGAGAAAGCCCGCTTCAAATGTTTTACATCACCGTTGTCCATACCTGCAATATATTGCTGCTGGGTTATGTACAGTAGGTGGGCGCAAGTAATTTCCAATTCATTGAACTTCCATAGACTTACATGTATGTGTAATTGTGCTTGTTATCATGTTACTTCAAATATACATTAAATATCTTAATGAAATAAAATGCACGGAGTAGCCAATAGATTTGCACAGATTCTGATTCATATGTGTATTTAATATTCAAAGATGCATGCAGTTAAACATAAGGATTTTGTTTCTGTTCCCATTGACGTTAATGGGGTGACGTCGCTTAAAAAGTGACGTCAAGTAATTACGCCATATTTAAAAACATGTATCTATCGAACTGCTTGTGATGATCAGTAACGTACCAAATCATCCCTATTCTGCATAAATCTATTTTCTTTCAAACACTTTATATTGCATTCAAATTTGTTAAGTATGTACTGAGCTACATAAAATTCACTTAGTGTTGTAGCTCAAGTATGAAGTAAATTTTCAAGTTATTACAGTATTTGCACTACTCAATTTGAAATTAAATGTCTATTTTCACATTGCTGTGAGTATTTTGTACTCCCACCTTTGATCAGCAATGCGTATTCTGCTAAATTAAGTGTGTCACATACGCTAATACGCACCTTATCTGGAGCTCTGTTAATGTATCATTACCCTAACATACATTAACTAATGATGCATTAACTTTCCACGTATCCAAATACATTTTTATTGCGCTAATTTAAAAGCAGTACAATAATACTAACCATAACTAACAGGACATTCGTCATTGTGGGAAACCATATATTCAGAGGATAAATTGTGTCCGAATGTTTACGGTTATTACGATAGTTCCACTGTCACCCAAACCACTACATACCAAGTTTCAGGTCTGTAGCTAGTACGGTTTAACGAACGCTTGTCTGAGTTACAGGGCAACATTGTGAAATTCTAAGTCAAAAAGGGGGAAATGTTCCATGACCCAGGGGTCGAATCAACAAGAGTTGTCAGAAGACAACGAAGCTCGTCTGTTGGCAGCCTTCACTCATACTTGGCACAGTTGCATAACAAAACATGAATATTATATAACTTGACCTTGGGTTAAGGGGCGTGCGGTGGACCTTGACATTGGGGTCAGTGGTGCAAGGTGGGTCGTGGGTTTGCTATAGCATAATATAGCATATAGAGGGTCATCAGATGAATGCATGTATGAACTATCAAAGCGTTCCCTGTAAAGAAACAGAAGTTACACAACATTTACCCCAACGTTAAGTTGATGAACATGCTAAGTTTGTGACCTTGACCTTGGGGTAAGGGTTGGGTGGTGGGTTGTGAATTTGCTACAGCATGATAGAGGGTCATCTGAGAAATGCATGTATGAAATATCAAGGCGTTCCATGAAAGGAAACAGATGTTATAAGACATTTACCCCAACGTTAAGTTTATGAATGTGCTAAGTTTGTGACATTGACACTGGGGTAAGGGGTGGGCGGTCGGTCATGGATTTGCTATAGCACGGTATATTATCATCATATATGAATGCATGTATGAAATATCAAGGCGTTCCCTGTAAAGAGACAGAAGTTATAAAAAGACATTTACTCCAACGTTAAGTTTATGATGTTGATCTTGGAGAAAAGGGAGGGGGGTCATGGATTTGCTGTAGCACAATAGAGGACCATCAGATGAATGCATGTATGAAATATCAAAGCGTTCCCTGTAACGAAACAGAAGTTGCACAACATTTACCCCAACGTTAAGTTTATGAACATGCTAAGTTTGTGACCTTGACCTTTGGGTAAGGGTTGGGTGGTGGGTTGTGGATTTGCTACGGCATGATAGAGGGTCATCTGAGGAATGCATGTATGAAATATCAAGGTGTTCCATGAAAGGAAACATATGTTATAAGACATTTACCCCAACGTCAAGTTTATGAATATGCTAAGTTTGTGACCTTGACCCTGGGGTAAGGGGTAAGCGGTGGGTCATGGATTTGCTATAGCACGATAGAGTATCATCAGATGAATGCATGTATGAAATATCAAGGTGTTCCATAAAAGGAAACATATGTTATAAGACATTTACCACAACGTTAAGTTTATGAATGTGCTATGTTTGTGACCTTGACCTTGGGGGAAAGGGGTGGGGGTGGGTCATGGATTTGCTATAGCACGATAAAGTATCATCATATGAATGCATGTATGAACTATCAAGGCGTTCCCTGTAAAGAAACAGAAGTTATAAAAAGACAGTTTCTCCAACGTTAAGTTTATGATGTTGATCTTGGGGAAAGGGGAGGGGCGAGGGGGGGGGCATTGATTTGCTGTAGTACAATAGAGGATCATCAGTTGAATGCATGTATGACATATCAAAGCATTCCCTGTAAAGAAACAGAAGTTACACAACATTTACCCCAACGTTAAGTTTATGAACATGCTAAGTTTGTGACATTGACCTTGGGGTAAAGGTTGGGTGGTGGGTTGTGGATTTGCTACACCACCGATAGGGGGTCATCTGAGGAATGCATGTACGGAATATCAAGGCATTTCAAGAAAGGAAACATATGTTATAATATATTTACCCCAACGTTAAGTTTATGAATGTGCTAAGTTTGTATCCTTGACCTTGGGGTAAGGGGTGGGTCATAGATTTGCTATAGCACAATACAGTATCATCAGAAGAATGCATGTATGAAATATCAAGGCGTTCCATGAAAGGAAACAGAAACGGTTATAAGACATTTACCCCAACGTGAAGTTTCTGAATGTGCTAAGTTTGTGACATTGACCTTGGGGAAAGGGGTGGGAGGTGGGTCATATATTTGCTATAGTACGATAGAGTATCATCCGATGAATGCATGTATGAAATATGAAGGTATTCCCTGTAAATAAACTGAAGTTACACAACATTTACCCCAACGTTAAGTTTATGAATGTGCTAGGTTTGTGACCTTGACCTTGGAGTAAGGGTAGGGTGGTGAGTCGTGGATTTGCTACAGCATGATAGAGGGTGATCTGAGGAATGCATGAATAAATTAGAAATGTGGCCTGTCGGCACACGAATGCCCCCGCTGGCAGCCAAAGAAAACGAGACACGTTTGAAAACAAGGAAACATAAATGATAAGCCATTTACCCGAGCGTTAAGGTTTCGGGACGTACGTTACGTACGTCGGGACAGACGCCGGTAACACTAAATGCCCCCCTCACCATTCGGTGGCGGGGCATAAATATCAAGGCGTTCCATGAAAGAAAACAGATGTTATAAGACATTTACCCCAACGTTAAGTTTATGAATGCGCTAAGTTTGTGACCTTGACCTTGGGGTAAGGGATGGGCGGTGGGTCATGGATTTGCTATAGCATGATAGAGTATCATCAGATGAATCCATGTATG
Source organism: Conchocele bisecta (assembly GCA_029237695.1). NCBI lineage: Eukaryota > Metazoa > Mollusca > Bivalvia > Lucinida > Thyasiridae > Conchocele > Conchocele bisecta. The sequence continues at coordinate 45,557,353 of CM055276.1, forward strand.
AAATATGAAGGCGTTCCCTGTAAATAAACAGATGTTACACAACATTTACCCGAACGTTAAGTTTATGAATGTGCTAAGGTTGTGACCTTGACCTTCGGGTAAGGGTTGGGTGGTGGGTCATGGATTTGCTACAGCATGATAGAGGGTCATCTGAGGAATGCATGTATGAAATATCAAGGCGCTCCATGAAAGGAAACAGATGTAATAAGAAACTTACCCCAACGTTAAGTTTATGAATATGCCAAGTTTGTGACATTGACCTTGTGGTAAGGGTTGGGTGGTGGGTCATGGATTTGCTACTAGGATTGGGACGAGTACTCGAGTACCCGGGTCCCGGGTAGTGGGTCCCGGGTAGGGTAACGCTCCTACCCGGGTACAAAATCGCTACCTGTTACCCGCGGGTAATTTGCACATAACATTAAGTTCTTTAAACATTCATTTATATGGGTTTTATAAACGAACTCTTACCTGCCATGCTGCATATCATTGTTTCCCCACCTCGGTAACTTAACTCTAGGTCGCACAGATTGCATTTTGTTTCTTGTTTTCTTGAATTAAAGACAAGTATTGCCAAACTTGGCTTTTGTTTGTGTTACTGACCATAATGATATCCGGAGGTCATGGGACAAAGGAAACACAACTCTAATGGAAGTAGTATGTATTTTATTCCAAGGGAAATAATTGAACACCGGGTACTCGGGTCCAAAATTACTACCCGTCCCAGCTCTATTTGCTACAGCATGATAGAGGGTCATCTGAGGAATGCATGTATGAAATAACAAGGTGTTCCATGAAAGGAAACAGAAGTTATAAGACATTTACCCCAACGTTAAGTTTGTGGACGACGGCGACGACGCCGGGTGCATGCCATAAGCTCTTCTGCACTTCGTGCAGGCGAGCTAAAAATCAAAGTAAACTTTGCGCATCTACTCATCATAAGGAAGCTGAATATCAAGTTCCAGGTCTGTAGCTAGTATGGTTTAAAGTTTTACGAGTTACAAGGTTGGTGACGGACGGACGGACAGACGGACAGACAAGGACGGACATAAAGGGTAACACTAAATGCCCCCTCCAATATCGTGGTGGCGCATAAAATATACAGTATGGGTGCACCTTACAAATGGAGGTCAAGAAATTGTGTCAGCAGTCGAAAAGGGCAAAACATAAACAATTAAATCATACACTGGCCGCATGTTTTGCTACACATTTAATCTTGTTTACGCAGAGCTCCAGATAGGCTGCGTATTTGCTTGAATACCCAATTAAAATTGCCAAAAACCCAATTGAAATCAGAAGTAGCAAGTATCAAAAAGCAATAAAAAATGTGTGGTACCTTTATCATGCTGCAGAAAACAATAAACAGACTACAAATATAGCATCTCTTTCTTATTTTCCATGAAAAGACATCTTGGTATTGCATTAGAATTGTCTCCAAGAAGACAATACTAATGAAATGCCAAGACCAGTTTTCCTTTCGAAGCAAACTATTCAATAATTGCTGTCTGTTGATGTCTAAACAGGCGTGTGATTTTATTTTATCCAATTAAAATTTTGAAATACCCAATGGCTTCAGAAAGGATGGAGTGACCATACTCAATTACTAATTCCTTATCTGGAGCCCTGTTACGGATATCAAACACGATTATAGATATTAGTAAATCATTTTAGATTAATAATATTATAAATTGCAGTATTTTCCAACATCTAAATGCATGAAAATATTAAAATACCGGTAAGGATGAATCCTGATCGTTAAATTACCCATCGCATTCACCCACATGCCACCCACGCAAATGTATGAATAAGTCTAAAATATGTACTGTACAAATAGACTGTGCATTTGTTTTGACTCAAATCCGCTTTTATTGGTTAAAAATGCACTTTTAAGTCTCTTCTCCGATTGCGCAATCAGCAATACTTGGAAATTTCTGTGCTATATATAAAACACGATCACCGCCACTTAGTGGGAAAAGTTGCAGATGACGCATTGCCAATTCAAAATGGTGAACTTTGCAAGTTCTTCGGTAAGTATTTTATATACGACAGCTATTATCAAACACTGAGCGACATTTCTTGTCAATACATTTCTCAGCTTGTTATTTTTTTTCTCAATAATATGCGCATTATCATTTTTCCATGTACACGAGCATGTTATGCCTGTAATACCATGTTAAGTTCAGATTATGAGTGTTGACCACGTCTTCCCATTGTTGTTGTATTCACTGCCCAGGTACAGAAATATCCCACAGTTCATGGCCACCATGACTACCGATCCCGCGAGCATTTTCCCCGCGAAATTCAATTTCTATTTTTATCAAAACTAGCGTTTCAAATGCTAATTATTTTTTTGATAATAATTTGTGTTTACATACTGTTTTAATTTCTCAGATCTCTCACAGGGGCAAATATATTCAGGAAACCAATACAAATCTTCAATGAAATGCTTTTCTCCTATTAAACTCAATACACCACTTTCGAACCTCATCTGAGACACAGTACCGTACCTTTAACCCTTCCTACACTGTTGACGTAAATTGCCGTCTGTTGTTTTTCATTTTTGCTTTAATTCTTAACAAAAAACTGGTTTTGACAGCACATGAGAATCGTCTCCACTGGTGACGATTCTCATGTGCTGTCAAAACCAGATTTTTGTCGAGAAATATTGAAAATAAAACATTTCCAGCAGACGACAACATTTAATTCAGCGTAGTAATGGTTAAACTAGTTTGCTGATTTCATAAGAAACTCGACAATGCCTCGTTTCTTATGAAATTAGTAAACTTGTTAAATCATATTAAATCATCACTCATGAAAGATTCTCTATTTATTACATATTATTATGTTAAAATAGGCTGGGGGAATAGTACAGTGTAACTTTAGAGAGTTTCCACTGTAATTAAGCACTCCATGAACAGTTTTGTCATTTTCAAGCATGAAAAGACACGACAATGTAAGAAATGATAGAGAAACATCTATAAACTAGATTGGTCAGTAAGCGAGGCTTACGGAATACCTCCCGCCTGGGCCCAGGTACCCCTAAATATGTAAAATTTTCCAAGTGTGTGGGCTTGTGACCTTGACTCTGGGCTTTGCGGGGGCGGCACGAACGTGAATGTGAAGCAGATCCGAGCAAGGAAATAGAAGTTATAACCGATTTCTCTGATGTTAAGTTTTGTAAAGAGACTAAGTATGTGATCTTGACCATGGGATCAGCGGGGATATGTCACAGCATGATAGTAGAGCCTTAGAGGAATGCATGCATGAAATATTAAGAATTTTAGGTGAAGTTATAACATATTTCTCTGATGTTAAGTTTTGTAAAGAGACCATGTATTTGCCATTGACCTTGGGATCAGCGGGGGTTGGACGGTCGTGGATTTGGCACAGCATGGTAGTATAGCCTTACAGGAATGCATGTGTGAAATATTAAGCATTTTAGATGAAGGAAATAGAAGTTATAACAATATTTCTCTGATGTTAAGTTTTGTAAAGAGACGAAGTATTTGACCTTGACCATGGGATCAGCGGGAGTTGGACGGTCGTGGATTCGGCACAGCATGGTAGTAGCGCCTTACAGGAATGCATGTGTGAAATATTAAGCATTTTAGATGAAGGAAATAGAAGTTATAACAATATTTCTCTGATGTTAAATTTTGTAAAGAGACGAAGTATTTGACCTTGACCATGGGATCAGCGGGGGTTGGACGGTCGTGGATTCGGCACAGCATGGTAGTAGCGCCTTACAGGAATGCATGTGTGAAATATTAAGCATTTTAGATGAAGGAAATAGAAGTTATAACAATATTTCTCTGATGTTAAGTTTTGTAAAGAGACGAAGTATTTGACCTTCACCATGGGATCAGCGGGGGTTGGACGGTCGTGGATTCGGCACAGCATGGTAGTAGCGAATCATGTACAGAATGCAATATTTGTGATATTAAGCAGTAGATGATGGAAATAGTTAAGTTATACAGATGGTCTCTGATGAAATAGTTTTAGTGTAGAAGACTAAGTATTTTACCTTGACCATGGGATCAGCGGGGGTTGGACGGTCGTGGATTTGGCACAGCATGGTAGCAGAGCCTTACAGGAATTCATGTGTGAAATATCAAGCATTTTAGATGAAGGAAATAGAAGTTATAACAATATTTCTCTGATGTTAAGTTTTGTACAAAGTATTTGACCTTGACCTTGGGATCAGCGGGGGTTGGACGGTCATGGATTTGGCACAGCATGGTAGTAGAGCCTTACAGGAATGCATGTGTGAAATATTAAGCATTTTAGATGAAGGAAATAGAAGTTATAACAATATTTCTCTGATGTTAAGTTTACGGACGCACGGACGGACGCACACACGGACGGACGGACGGACGGACGGACGGACGGACGGACGGACAACCTGACTCCAGTATACCCCCCGCAACGAGTTGCGGGGGTATAATTAAACATAATGGGGGTCGCCATAGTGTCCGGATTAGATGGGGTTCTACTGTAAATTATTGCGACTCACCTCCGCTGGAGAAATCGGACTCTGGTACGTCGCCGCTCCGCTGTAGTTTCTCAAGGTCGTAGAGGTACGTCATCCAGATCGCCTGGAAATCCTCGCTCTCGTCAAACTGGTGGTCGGCCCGGTCAAGCTCGCCTGTAACAGGGAATAAAACACGCCAATACTCACCTCATCTTGAGCTCTGGTTATATCAAATCTATCAAGGGCATCATCAGGGGAGGTTTGATGGGTTCTTACCAACCCCACTTTTTGTTGTATCTTTTTATATGAATGAGGTCTGCGAAAGCCATTTGCAGTGCATGAATGAGCAGACAATGCAATATTCAAATGATCTACTAAAAAAACACAGTAGAACGACGCCAAACATATTGCAAAATGCCAATTTTCAGAAATAAGCTTCTTAAATTGACCCAAAATTCTTTGCCCAAGAGCTAGTTCTTGTCCAAACATACCCGTATGCAACATCTGACTTCTAATAACCAAACTCTTCCAGGTCCAGCTGTGAAGCAACCCACATATATAAGGGGTTCAGGGGACACTGAACCCCTTACATATTTGGGTTGCTTCACATTTGAAAGTCCTACCCCCTTTTCATAAATTTCGAACCCCCTTTTCATGTCGATATCCATACCTCTATTGTATAAATGTATAGCTAACAATCTATTATGGTGGTGACTAGAGGAATTAGTCTATTGGGTTTTGCGACCAGTGTAGATCCAGATCAACCTGTGCATCCGCACAGTCTGATCAGGATCTGCACTGTTTGTCATTCCATCAATGAAAGACCCGACATGCTTCTAACAACCAATATAGATTGTTATCAGACAGCAGGAGTGTGCTATTTGATCAGGAGCTACACTGGTCACAAATAAGCCCCTTTTCTTCAGCCACAGCCACATATTACAGTACAGCAATACTAACATAATACGAGTGACGTTATAACGTTACGTCACTACAGCAACAAAATGTTTTACCGCTATGTACATGTATGGAGAATTAAAAGTCTAATAAATTTTAAAATCCAGATAATCCAAACTTACATTCCATACACATTGAGTTCATTAATCCTTAGACAGCTACTCACAACAATTGTCGTCTGCTGTTGCTTTTATATCTTGCCTTATTTCTCAATAAAAACATGTTTTGACAGCACTTCAGAATCATTTCCAATGGAAATGATTCTGAAGTGCTGTCAAAGCATGTCGTAAATTATTATAAAGTGCTATCAAAGCATGTTTTTGATGATACAAATGGAAAATAGAAATAAACAGCAGACGACAAAACTAGAAATGTGGCCTGTCGGCACACGAATACCCCCACTGGCAGCCAACGAAAACGAGGCATTTTTTTTATTATAAGCCAATTAGCCGAGCGTTAAGGTTTCAAACGCATCAAGTCTGTGACCTTGACCTTGGGCATAGTGTGATAATTCATGCATCGGTGTAGAAGATATAGAGCGGAAGGGAATTTCAAGAAGGTTTGACCTTTGACCTTCAACTGTGACCTTGACCTTGGACGTAGGTGCGTGGTTATTGATCGCGACACACCTTCTCATCCTGAAAAACATTTGTGCCAAGGCATTTGATAATCCATGCATCGGTGTAGAAGATATAGAGCGGAAGTGAATTTCAATAGGTTTGACCTTTGACCTTCAACTGTGACCTTGACCTTGGACGTAGGTGCGTGGTTATTGATCGCGACACACCTTCTCATCCTAACACACATTTGTGCCAAGGCATTTGATAATCCATGCATCGGTGTAGAAGATATAGAGCGGAAGGGAATTTCAATAGGTTTGACCTTTGACCTTCAACTGTTGACCTTGGACTTGACCTTGGACGAGGTGCGTGGTTATTCATCGCGACACACCTTCTCATCATGAGAAACATTTGTGCCAAGCCATTTGATAATTCATGCATCGGTGTAGAAGATATAGAGCGGAAGGGAATTTCGATAGGTTTGACCTTTAACCTTCAACTGTGACCTTGACCTTGGACGTAGGTGCGTGGTTATGAATCGCGACACACCTTCTCATCCTGACAAACATTTGTGCCAAGGCATTTGATAATCCATGCATTGGTGTAGAAGATATAGAGCGGAATGGAATTTCAATAGGTTTGACTTTTGACCTTCAACTGTGACCTTGACCTTGGACGTAGGTGCGTGGTTATTGATCGCGACACACCTTCTCATCATGAGAAACATCTGTGCCAATCCATTTGATAATTCATGCATCGGTGTAGAAGATATAGAGCGGAAGGGAATTTCGATAGGTTTGACCTTTGACCTTCAACTGTGACCTTGACCTTGGACGTAGGTGCGTGGTTATTGATCGCGACACACCTTCTCATCCTGACAAACATTTGTGCCAAGGCATTTGATAATCCATGCATCGGTGTAGAATATATATAGCGGAAGGGAATTTCAATAGGTTTGACCTTTGACCTTCAACTGTGACCTTGACCTTGGACGTAGGTGCGTGGTTATTGATCGCGACACACCTTCTCATCATGAGATACATTTGTGCCAAGCCATTTGATAATCCATGCATCGGTGTAGAAGATATAGAGCGGAAGGGAATTTCCAATAGACCGACCGACCGACCGACCGACCGACCGACCTACCGACCGACCAAGCTGACTCCTATATCCCCCTAACAAACTTTGTTTGGGGGTATAACAAATTAAGATAGCGGTCTAAGGATTAAAATCCATTTTATGATTTATAAATGAAAATTTCTTGGTCCACATTTGACACCTTTTTTTTAACAAACTATGAAAATTATTATTAAGTTAATATTATTATTAAACATTTCTAAAGAACATACCATAATAACCCTAAATAATTGGACCACTTCTTTTGGGAAATTTCTCGAAACAAATTGTATCCAAATACATTGGTATTGTGATAAACAAGTACAACCATTCTAACCGTAAACATTGGTACATTCTTTGCTGTGAGAAACCATGTGTGTTTCTCTGAATAACTTGTGTCCGAATATTTAGGATTATTAAGGTATACAGGTTTGATATAACCATATGAATGTTGAGAGCGTGTGAAGCCTGCAGAAGCATTTAGTAGACCTGGATCTTGGGCATAAGGGTTGTGCATACATGTATGTGGGCTATAACATAATTTATATATTTCATGGCGTTTAATGGCCTGTCAGTAGCCAAGGTCATTTTAAGCAAAATTGCGAAGTATACTTATCTTGCTAAGTACACTTTGAGGGAGAAATTTTCAATTTAAGGATAAATTTATTAATTTTTATTATACTGAATTTACTACATTATCACAGCCATTTTGGCTGTGATAATGTAATACATTCAGTATAATAATTCTGAATACTTTTAATCAACAAATAAATCATGAAATTATAATGCATTTCTGGAAAAATAAATGATTACTCCCTCAAAGTATACTTAGCCAGATAAGTATACTTTGCAATGTTGGTGTAATGGCTACAGGTTAACGGGGACAATTCTCGCATGCTAACAACAGTACAGATGAGGGGAAAATCCCCAAATCATAAATGAATATTTACAACAAAATATATAGAGCCCTAAAATTAGAATATCCTGATTTGGTGTCAGGTAATCACCACACCAGAGTCACTTAGCCCCACTCTCTAAAAGTAATAGGATTAGTACTAATTTTACGTTTATAATGGGTATAACCTCTCACACATAATAATTCCAAAGATGTACATGAGGATCAAACCCGGGGCCCGTTTCACTAAAATTTGTAAGTTTGTAAGTGCAAAATTGAAAACCACAATAACATTTGTTCGGAGAGCCGATTTTGGAAAATAGTTTGTGGGTGTGCTACATTTAATGACATGGACCTGTAGGTACAAAATTATGGGGCGCCGTTTTGGACTTTAATAGCACTTTGTGATATCACCCATTTGAATGGGTGATATCACTCATTCAAATAGGTGATATCACCCATTCATTCTGAAATAGTGATATCACCTTTCGAATGAGTGATATGACCTATTTGAAAGGGTGATATCACTATTTCAGAATGAATGGGTGATATCGCTCATTCGAATAGGTGATATCACCCATTCAAATCAAATGAGTGATATTACCTATTCGAAAGGGTGATATCACTATTTCAGAATGAATGGGTGATATCACCTATTTGAATGAGTGATATCACTCATTCGAATGGGTGATGTGATATCACTCATTCGAATGGGTAATACACCCATTTGTATCGAAATGGTGATATCACTCATTTAGAGTGATATCACCGATTCATTCTGAAATAATGATATAACCCTTTCGAATCAGTGATATCATGCTTTCACAACAAATACTATGTTCCAAAATAAATGATTTCTCCCCAGATTTTGATTTAATATCAACAACAGGGCGAGTTTATTATAAGATAAAACAAGATAAAACAAGGAAAAAACGGAACACACAAATGCGGTCATAAGTTAAGTGATATACGAGTGGTTTTGGATTATGATGCATCAAATTAAAGGCAATGCTCCTAGCTTTAATATGATATATAGTCCTGTCAATTTGGATATGTCCGAAGAACCAAATTCGTCCATTGAAAAATGTATTTTCGCAGTTCAATTTTATCACCGAAAATGGTATTCAGAATCCCCGGAACTCATTTAAACTTTAATGACTAATATATTTATTAACATTAAGATTCTAGAAAGGCGCGGCTATCTTGCTTAGGTCAATATAGTATATGATTACTGATTGGTCGATTCAATTTTAAAAGTAATTATGTAATTTGTCAATTGACAAAAGAAATATGCGATACTACTGGAGTGATCATTTACCCTTTTGATATTTAAACGAATAGGTGATATACCTATGCAAAAGGATGATATCGTCAGTTCATTCCGAATGGGTGATATCACCCATTTGAACAAGTGATATCATTCATTGGGAGCAAATGGGTGATATCACCTATTCGAATGGGTATTATCACATATTCAAAAGGGTGATATCACTTATTCAGAATGAATCGATGATATCACCCATTCAAAAGGGTGATATCACCCATTCAAATAGGTGAGACCACCCATTCTAATGGGTGATATCACCCATTCAACTCTGAATAAGTGATATCACCCATTCGAATGGGTGACATCACCCATTTGAAAAGGTGATGTCATAATCACCTATTCGAAAGGGTGATATCACCTATTCAGAATGAATCGGTGATATCACCCTTTCGAATGGGTGATATCACCTATTTGAATGAGTGATATAGAGGATATTTGTTTTCGCCATTCGTGAAAATCCGACATTTTTCGCCCACTCGATGAAATAAAATTCGACCTTACACTGAAGAAAACAATGTTCTATTTCTTTTATGACTATATAACGCCACTTTTACAGATTTTGGCATTATTTAATTAGTTTATGTTCCGCTAGATACCTCCAGTTTCTATCGTAACCCGTGGGGTGCCTCAAATTCCAATTTCCTCTTTCACACGCCGCATTACAAAGTAGTTACATTTGTTGTGGAGGAGATTTATGACTAACAGAACTATCCCGTGTCTATAGAAGATACTAAATCATATTAATATGAAAAACTAAATACGCTTTAACATAAATTAACAATTCGATGTGAATACTTTATGGATTTTCTACGCAAAAATACCGCCATGGCAACAGCAAAGTGCGGAATAATATGTTATATGAATATATAATCATGAATATATAATGAGGCGAGAACACGAAAGTGCCGCCATTATTTATTTTATGTTCATTCCAACTAACGAGAATAGTGTCACAACAAGTTGTTTAACAGTGTTTTGAACAGCATTTGATGCCTGCACACATTCCCTATTCGTGGTATTTTGTTTGGATAGCGACTGGTTCGAAAACGTGAAGCTAACATTTCCGTTGAATGTTGGATGAACAAAAAATCCTGAAGAGATGAGAGACTGGTTGGCACCTTGATTAATAATAATATTCATTCGTGCGACATGTGCAAAGTAGGTGGGTGGGGTATGTTTTCTCAGATGTTGTATTTTAGATTCTGTTTTTTGTTGGTTACACAGTATGTCGGAGATGTTTCTTGTTTGCATAAGTGTTCAAATGGCTGCAGTTGTTTAAATAAACTGTTAGCATTTTTGTGTGGCTTGATATTTGTATTATTTGATTTTGTGGCACGCCATCATCGGTCAACTTTTGGATCAGCTTTTTTCTGGCACTGAAGGGAACAATAATAAAATTAATTAATTGTTAATTCTCAAGTTGCTTTTCATTATTTTTGCTCTTTGTGTAGCACTCTGTTTCGATTTGTCAAACTGAAATTACTGGTATGTGGACAACTCTCGGTGTTTTATCTTTCTTTTTGAGACATCCTGTAAAAATGTAGTTGCGAACGGTAACTTGCGTTCTACTCCTGTACCATTCGTAGGCTGAGTTACGATTCCACTCATATGCCTTCTCTGCAGAATAGCGAATCGGATCTGATACGCACTTTAGCAGTTAATTGTGACATATTGGGAGATATTTTCGGAATTTCCATCTGAAAACAATATTAGTATTATAAAAGTAATACATACTAATAATTCTGAAACAAATTTTACTATTGTAGAAGGTTTAGAAAATTATTTTTGGCCTTTACAAAAAATGGACCCCATCTTAACTTTTACATGTTGGAATTTGGCTGCCGCTGACTGGATCACTTGCTGATAATAGCTTAAGTTTACTTTATCAGGTCAACGACATATGTAAATTTATGTCATAAGTACTTGAATATGTTATTTTCATAATATTAACACTCATTTCAGTTCAAAACTATAGAAAATCTTTCACAATTAACTGCTAAAGTGTGAATCAGACCTGATTCGCTATTCTGCAGAGAAGGCCTATGAGTGGAATCATAACTGTGGATTACGGACGGTACGTGAGTAGATTGCAAGTTACGGTTCGCAACTAGTCAAAATGATGTTTGTTTACTTATTGCTTTCTGAAAATAATGAAAGTTCACGATATATTTGGAGGTTATTTTCACAAATAGCATTCAAAGAGTTAAATTTGACATGCTTTTCTCTGACTACTGTAGTATAGAGATTTAAGATAAATGACTGAATTCTGAAAAATATTTCAGTGTCGCTCTGGTGGATTTCACAGAAAATGTCAACGTTATCGTACAGGTTGCAAATATCCGTTCTTGGGGCGACTGTTCTTTTGAATATAAAGTAGAACAGTTGTGTCGCAAGCATAGATACAAGCACCTGATTCATCACAGAGACTTTCAAGATCAAGAATGAAGATTAACAATTCTAATGGAATTCCACGGATTGCACAGAACATGTCAACGTTGTCGTACAGGTTGCAACTGTCCATTCTTGGGGCGACTGTTCTTTTGAATATAAAGTAGAACAGTTGTGTCGCAAGCATAGATACAAGCACCTGATTCATCATGGATAATTTGAAGATCAAGAATGAAGATTAACAATTCTAATGGAATTCCATGGATCACACAGAAAATGTCAACGTTGTCGTACAGGTTGCAAATGTCCGTTCTTGGGGCGACTGTTCTTTTGAATATAAAGTAGAACAGTTGTGTCGCAAGCATAGATACAAGCACCTGATTCGTCACGGAGAATTTCAAGATCAAGAATGAAGGTTAACAATTCTAATGGAATTCCATGGATTACACAGAAAATGTCAACATTGTCGTACAGGTTGCAAATGTCCGTTCTTGGGGCGACTGTTCTTTTGAATATAAAGTAGAACAGTTGTGTCGCAAGCATAGATACAAGCACCTGATTCATCACGGAGAATTTCAAGATCAAGAATGAAGGTTAACAATTCTAATGGAATTCCATGGATTACACAGAAAATGTCAACATTGTCGTACAGGTTGCAAATGTCTGTTCTTGGGGCGACTGTTCTTTTGAATATAAAGTAGAACACTTATGTTACAAACATAGATACAAGCACCTGATTCATCACAGAGAATTTCAAGATCAAGAATGAAGATTGCTGGATATTTAAAGATATTCATCATGTTTTATTTGTTATTTTGATTACCATTACTCTTTTTTTACTAAACATGCTAAATGTTGGGCAATGGTGTTATTTGAGGGTCCTCATGTTTAATTCGTATCTATTTGCGAAAGCAAATTGTCCAGTTCCGCGATTTCCTCCTTCTTCCTTCGGTAGCAGATAACAAATGTTGTTCGGTGCACGCATCCAGCAAGGGAGCTAATCGCAGATGTTCAAGGGACATAATCATGCAACTACTAAAATTCCCCAGTTGGGCGGAGCCTAATAAAGTAGTTCGGCAAAACTGTGACTTTTCGAAATCGATATTTCACGGGCGCATCTGATATTTGACGGGTGTAAGATGGATTTCGATTTCACTGGTAAAACACGGTAATTCATGGATAGTCATAAAAGAAATCACCTATTCGAAAGGGTGATATCACCGATTCAAATCTGAATAGTCGATATCGCCCATTCAAATGGGTGATATCACCTATTTGAATGGGTGATATCACGAAGTGTTATTAAAGTCCAAAACGGCGCCCCATACAAAATGGAGGCATTGGAGAAACGCATTAATGTAAGAAGCAAATTCATAGAAATCATTGTACAACCATTTGTATTGTACAAAGTTTAGTGAACCAGGCCCACATGTCTCCATGGCGTCGAGATTACAGGAAGGATGAATCACGATTGTTAAATTACCCATCACATTCTCCCAACCAACCACTACAATTTTCCACATGAGCACTACTGTCTGTTCCACGTTTTCCTGCCGACGAACTTTTGACTATTAAACACATTAAATCTAAAAAAACATTTAAATATAAGTACTTTTTCACCAATAATAAAAAAGTCACCCTCCCCAAATGTTTTTGTTTGATGAAACTTCACCAAATATTGATTTAATAGCGAAAAAACGATTTTCCTATGGGAATTTAACATGGGGAAAAAAGAGGCAGAAGAGGAGGGGGAGGAGACAAAAAAAAACGATTTGTTTTGGAAATTGACTCCGAAACCTGTATAGATAGCTTGGAAATGATGTAACTAAGAAAATAAAAGTTAGATTTTGAAAATCGGTCTGCAAATAAAAAAAAATGTAATTTATTTTTATATTTTTAGCCCCCGCATGATAAATTCCCATAGGAAAATAGTTTTTTCGCAATAAAATCAATATTTTACGGAATTTCATCAAAGACTTTTTTTTGGGACGGTGATTTTTTTGTTATTGATGAAAAAGTACTTACATTTAAATATTTTTTGGATTTAATGTGTTTAACATGTTTAATGTCCAAAAGTTTGTCGGCAGCAAAACGTGGAACAGACAGTAGGCTGAAATGATTATGTTCTGAAGAAACGTATACGTACCTTGGAGCTGTCCTATTTCATTCTGCGCAATTTTTTCAAGGAAGTAATCTGAAAATATGATGCCTAAAGGTACACGCCCACTCAGTAGGCACAAAATGTTTTTAACCCTTAGACCGCTATCTTAATTTTTTGTCATCTGCAGTTTATTTTCTATTTTCCATTTTTATCTTCAAAAACATGCTTTGACAGCACTTTATAATAATTTACAACATGGTTTGACAGCACTTCCATCGGAAATGATTCTAAAGCGCTGTAAAACCATGTTTTTATTGAGAAATAAGGCAAGATATAACATCAACAGCAGACATCATCCGAGACAATTTCCGGCAAAATAAACATTCATTCACCATTAACCCACGTATTGATTGGCATTATTATGCATGTTAGATCAGACGTAAATTTCCACACTGATATCAGGGGCGATAACCGTGTTTCCTTAAAATGTTAACAGACATTACTTTTTATTCTCTGTATTTATTTTTTGATGTGCAATGATAATACTTTATAATCTGACATCTGTTAGTCTTTAAGTATTTATCTCCCACAAGTTTCCCAGCATGCAAAGAGCTACCTGTATTAATGGAAGCGCTTCCACTCGCTACAGCTGGTGTCACGTGAAATCCACCAAGTCCCGGGCCTATTGTGAAGCATTGCTTTTGCCTGTGGACAAATACATACGGGATTATAATAGATCACGTTAAATACACCCGATCCAGACTGGTCGTGAAATGCGTCTTATGCCTGTGGGAAGTTATATATGAGAGAATCATAGGTCACGTTAAATACACCCAACCCTGACTAGTTGTGATGTGTGTCTTTTGCCTGTGGGCAGTTATATATGAGAGTATCATAGATCACGTTAAATAAACCCAACCCTGACTAGTTGTGATGTGTGTCTTTTGCCTGTGGACAGTTATATATGAGAGTATCATAGATCACATTAAATACACCCAACCCTGACTAGTTGTGATGTGTGTCTTTTGCCTGTGGGCAGTTATATATGAGAGTATCATAGATCACATTAAATACACCCAACCCGGACTAGTTGTGGAGTGTGTCTTTTGCCTGTGGGCAGTTATATATGAGAGTATGATAGATTACGTTAAATACACCCAATCCTGACTAGTTGTGGAGTGTGTCTTTTGCCTGTGGGAAGTTATATATGAGAGTATCATAGATCACGTTAAATACACCCAACCTTGACTAGTTGTGGAGTGTGGATTTTGCCTGTGGGCAGTTATATATGAGAGTATCATACGTCACATTATATACACCCAACCCTGACTAGATGTGATGTGTGTCTTTTGCCTGTGTGCAGTTATATATGAGAGTATGATAGGTCACGTTAAATACACCTAACCTTGACTAGTTGTGGTGTGTGTCTTCTGCCTGTGGGCAGTTATATATGAGAGTATGATAGATCACGTTAAATACACCTCACCCTTGACTAGTTGTCCCGGTGTGAGTCTTTTTGCCGTGGGCAGTTATATATGAGAGTATGATAGATCACGTTAAATACACCTAACCTTGACTAGTTGTGGTGTGTGTCTTTTGCCTGTGGGCAGTTATATATGAGAGTATGATAGATCACGTTAAATACACCCAACCCTGACTAGTGTGATGAAAAGGTGTGTCTTTTGCCTGAGTGGGCAGTTATATATTGAGAGTATCATTGGTCACGTTAAATACACCCACAACCCTGACTAGTTGTGATGTGTATTTTGCCTGTGGGCATTCTATATGAGCGTGGATGATAGATCACGTTAAATTACACCCAACCCGACTAGTTGTGATATGTGTCTTTTGATCTTGTGGGCAGTTATATGAGAGTATGAAATAGATCACGTTAGATACACCCAACCCTGACTAGTTGTGATGTGTGTCTTTTGCCTGAAGGCAGTTATATATGAGAGTATCATAGATCACATTAAATACACCCAATCCTGAATAGTTGTGATGTGTGTCTTTTGCCTGTGGGCAGTTATATATGAGAGTATGATAGATCACGTTAAATACACCCAATCCTGACTAGATGTGGAGTGTGTCTTTTGCCTGTGGGCAGTTATATATGAGAGTATCAGAGATCACGTTAAATACACCCAACCCTGACTAGTTGTGGAGTTTGTCTTTTGACTGTGGGCAGTTATATATGAGAGTATCATAGATCACATTAAATACACCCACATCTGACTAGTTGTGATGTGTGTCTTTTGCATGTGGGCAGTTACATATGAGAGTATCATAGATCACGTTAAATACACCCAACCCTGACTAGTTGTGATGTGTGTCTTTTGCCTGTGGACAGTTATATATGAGAGTATCATAGATCACATTAAATACACCCAACCCTGACTAGTTGTGATGTGTGTCTTTTGCATGTGGGCAGTTATATATGAGAGTTTTAGATCACGTTAAATACACCCAACCTTGACTAGTTGTGGAATGTGTCTTTCGCCTGTGGGCAGTTATATATGAGAGTATCATAGATCACGTTCAATACACCCAACCCTGACTAGTTGTGATGTGTGTCTTTTCCCTGTGGGCAGTTATATATGAGAGTATCATTGGTCACGTTAAATACACCCAACCCTGACTAGTTGTGATGTGTGTCTTTTGCCTGTGGGCAGTTACATATGAGAGTATGATAGATCACGTTAAATACACCCAACCTTGACTAGTTGTGATGTGTGTCTTTTGCCTGTGTGTAGTTATATATGAGAGTATCATAGGTCACGTTAAATACACCCAACCTTGACTAGTTGTGGAGTGTGTCTTTTGCCTGTGGGCAGTTATATATGAGAGTATCATAGATCATGTTAAATACACCCAACTCTGACTAGTTGTGATGTGTGTCTTTTGCCTGTGGGCAGTTATATATGAGAGTATCATAGATCTCGTTAAATACACCCAACCTAGACTAGTTGTGGAGTGTGTCTTTTGCCTGTGGGCAGTTATATATGAGAGTATCATAGATCACGTTAAATACACACAACCTTGACTATAGTCTGTTTCACGAAACCTGCCCAAATTTTACGGCTATATAAACAATGCAAAAACAATAATTGTTTCGATAATATTAAATTAAAGCAAAATTTAAGAATGAGCCTTCTTTTCATTTCGTGAAATTTGGTGAAATATTGGTTTTATTAAGAAAAATTGATTTCTCTATGGGAATTTAACATGGGGGGAATAGAGGTAGAGGAGTGTGGGAGGAGTCAAAAAACAATTTTTTTTTTAAATTGACTCCGAAACCTAGCTAGATAGCTTGGAAATGATCTAACTAAGAAAACAAAAGTTAAATTTTAAAAATCGGTCCAGTATTTCTGAAATTCTGAAAAATTTCCCCATGTTAAATCCCCATAGACATCTTCACTCCGTGAAGATGTCTATGGGGATTTAACATGGGGAAATTTTGTTTTCGCAATAAAATCAATATTTGACCAAATTTCACGAAATAAAAAGAAGGCTCATTCTTAAATTTTGCTTTAATTTAATATTATCGAAAAAAATGTGGTTTTTGAATTGTTTATATGGCCGTAAAATTTGGGCAGCTTTCGTGAAACAGACAGTAGTTGTGATGTGTGTCTTTTGCCTGTGGGCAGTTATATATGAGAGTATCATAGATCACATTAAATACACAACCCTATGTCTGCCATGTGGGCAGTTATATATGTGAGACAAGTTGTGATGTGTGTCTTTTGCCTGTGGGCAGTTATATATGAGAGTATCATAGATCACATTAAATACACCCAACCCTGACTAGTTGTGATGTGTGTCTTTTGCATGTGGGCAGTTACATATGAGAGTATCATAGATCACGTTAAATTCACCCAACCCTAACTAGTTGTGATATGTGTCTTTTGCATGTGGGCAGTTGCAAATGAGAGAATTAAATACACCCAACCCTGACTAGTTGTGATGTGTGTCTTTTGTCTGTGGACAGTTATATATGAGAGTATCGTAGATCACATTAAATACACTCAACCCTGACTAGTTGTGATGTGTGTCTTTTGCCTGTGGGCAGTTATATATGAGAGTTTTAGATCACGTTAAATACACCCAACCCTGACTAGTTGTGGAGTGTATTTTTTGCCTGTGGGCAGTTATATATGAGAGTATCATAGATCACGTTAAATACACCCAACCTTGACTAGTTGTGATGTGTGTCTTTTGCCTGTGGGCAGTTATATATGAGAGTATCATAGATCACGTTAAATACACCCAACTTGACTAGTTGTGATGTGTGTCTTTTGCCTGTGGGCAGTTATATATGAGAGTATCATTGGTCACGTGAAATACACCCAACCCTGACTATTGTGATGTGTGTTTGTTTTTCATGTGGGCAGTCATAATTATGAGAGTATCATAGATCACGTTAAATACACCCAACCCTGACTAGTTGTGATGTGTGTCTTTTGCATGCGGGCAGTTATATATGAGAGTATCATAGATCGCGTTAAAAACACCAACCCTGACTAGTTGTGATGTGTGTCTTTTGCCTGTGGGCAGTTATATATGAGAGCATCATATACACATTAAATAACACCAAACCTTGACTAGTTGTGATGTGTTTCTTTTGCCTGTGGGCAGTTATATATGAGAGTATCATAGGTCACGCTAAATACACCCAACCTTGACTAGTTGTGATGTGTGTCTTTTGCCTGTGGGCAGTTATATATGAGAGTATCATAGATCACGTTAAATACACCCAACCCTGACTAGTTGTGATATTTGTCTTTTGCCTGTGGGCAGTTATATATGAGAGTATCATAGATCACATTAAAAACACCCAACCCTGACTAGTTGTGATGTGTGTCTTTTGCCTGTGGGCAGTTATATATGAGAGTATGATAGATCAAGTTAAATACACCCAACCCTGACTAGTTGTGGAGTTTGTCTTTTGCCTGTGGGCAGTTATATATGAGAGTATCATAGATCACATTAAATACACCCACATCTGACTAGTTGTGATGTGTGTCTTTTGCATGTGGGCAGTTACATATGAGAGTATCATAGATCACGTTAAATAAACCCAACCCTGACTAGTTGTGATGTGTGTCTTTTGCCTGTGGACAGTTATATATGAGAGTATCATAGATCACATTAAATACACCCAACCCTGACTAGTTGTGATGCGTGTCTTTTGCATGTGGGCAGTTATATATGAGAGTTTTAGATCACGTTAAATACACCCAACCTTGACTAGTTGTGGAGTGTGTCTTTTGCCTGTGGGCAGTTATATATGACAGTATCATAGATCACGTTCAATACACCCAACCCTGACTAGTTGTGATGTGTGTCTTTTGCCTGTGGGCAGTTATATATGAGAGTATCATTGGTCACGTTAAATACACCCAACCCTGACTAGTTGTGATGTGTGTCTTTTGCCTGTGGGCAGTTATATATGAGAGTATGATAGATCACGTTAAATACATCCAACCCTGACTAGTTGTGATGTGTGTCTTTTGCATGTGGGCAGTTACATATGAGAGTATGAAAGATCACGTTAAATACACCCAACCTTGACTAGTTGTGATGTGTGTCTTTTGCCTGTGGGCAGTTATATATGAGAGTATCATAGATCACGTTAAATACACCCA
Organism: Conchocele bisecta; assembly: GCA_029237695.1. NCBI lineage: Eukaryota > Metazoa > Mollusca > Bivalvia > Lucinida > Thyasiridae > Conchocele > Conchocele bisecta. The sequence goes on from CM055276.1 coordinate 45,576,810, forward strand.
ACCCTGACTAGTTGTGATGTGTGTCTTTTGCCTGTGGGTAGTTATATATGCGAGTATCATAGATCACGTTAAATACACCCAACCCTGACCAGTTGTGATGTGTGTCTTTTGCCTGTGGGTAGTTATATATGAGAGTATCATAGGTCACGTTAAATACACCCAACCCTGACTAGTTGTGGAGTGTGTCTTTTGCCTGTGGGCAGTTATATATGAGTGTATCATAGATCACGTTAAATACACCCAACCCTGACTAGTTGTGGAGTGTGTCTTTTGCCTGTGGGCAGTTATATATGAGTGTATCATAGATCACGTTAAATACACCCAACTCTGACTAGTTGTGATGTGTGTCTTTTGCCTGTGGGCAGTTATATATTAGTGTATCATAGATCACGTTAAATACACCCAACCCTGACTAGTTGTGATGTGTGCCTTTTGCCTGTGGGCAGTTATCTATGAGAGTATCATAGATCACGTTAAATACACCCAACCTTGACTAGTTGTGGAGTGTGTCTTTTGCCTGTGGGCAGTTATATATGAGAGTATCATAGATCACGTTAAATACACCCAACCTTGACTAGTTGTGATGTGTGTCTTTTGCCTGTGGGCAGTTATATATGAGAGTATCATAGATCACATTAAATACACCAACCCTGACTAGTTGTGATGTGTGTTTTTGCCTGTGGGCAGTTATATATGAGAGTATCATAGATCACATTAAATACACCCAACCCTGACTAGTTGTGATATGTGTCTTTTGCCTGTGGGCAGTTATATATGAGAGTATCATAGATCACATTAAATACACCCAACCCTGACTAGTTGTGATGTGTGTCTTTTGCCTGTGGGCAGTTATATATGAGAGTATGATAGATCACGTTAAATACACCCAACCCTGACTAGTTGTGGAGTGTGTCTTTTGCCTGTGGGCAGTTATATATAAGAGTATCATAGATCACATTAAATACACCCAACCCTGACTAGTTGTGATGTGTGTCTTTTGCATGTGGGCAGTTACATATGAGAGTATCATAGATCACGTTAAATACACCCAACCCTGACACTAGTTGTGATGTGTGTCTTTTGCCTGTGGGCAGTTATATATGAGAGTTTTAGATCACGTTAAATACACCCAACCCTGACTAGTTGTGATGTGTGTCTTTTGCATGCGGGCAGTTACATATGAGAGTATCATAGATCACATTAAATATACCAACCCTGACTAGTTGTGATGTGTGTCTTTTGCCTGTGGGCAGTTATATATGAGAGTTTTAGATCACGTTAAATACACCTAACCCTGACTAGTTGTGGAGTGTATTTTTTGCCTGTGGGCAGTTATATATGAGAGTATCATAAATCACGTTAAATACACCCATCCTTGACTAGTTGTGATGTGTGTCTTTTGCCTGTGGGCAGTTATATATGAGAGTTTTAGATCACGTTAAATACACCCAACCCTGACTAGTTGTGGAGTGTATTTTTTGCCTGTGGGCAGTTATATATGAGAGTATCATAGATCACGTTAAATACACCCAACCTTGACTAGTTGTGATGTGTGTCTTTTGCCTGTGGGCAGTTATATATGAGAGTATCATAGATCACGTTAAATACACCCAACCTTGACTAGTTGTGATGTGTGTCTTTTGCCTGTGGGCAGTTATATATGAGAGTATCATTGGTCACGTGAAATACACCCAACACTGACTAGTTGTGATGTGTGTCTTTTGCATGTGGGCAGTTACATAATTATGAGAGTATCATAGATCACGTTAAATACACCCAACCCTGACTAGTTGTGATGTGTGTCTTTTGCATGCGGGCAGTTATATATGAGAGTATCATAGATCACGTTAAATACACCAACCCTGACTAGTTGTGATGTGTGTCTTTTGCCTGTGGGCAGTTATATATGAGAGCATCATATATCACATTAAATACACCAAACCTTGACTAGTTGTGATGTGTTTCTTTTGCCTGTGGGCAGTTATATATGAGAGTATCATAGGTCACGCTAGATACACCCAACCTTGACTAGTTGTGATGTGTGTCTTTTGCCTGTGGGCAGTTATATATGAGAGTATCATAGATCACGTTAAATACACCCAACCCTGACTAGTTGTGATATTTGTCTTTTGCCTGTGGGCAGTTATATATGAGAGTATCATAGATCACATTAAAAACACCCAACCCTGACTAGTTGTGATGTGTGTCTTTTGCCTGTGGGCAGTTATATATGAGAGTATGATAGATCACGTTAAATACACCCAACCCTGACAAGTTGTGGAGTTTGTCTTTTGCCTGTGGGCAGTTATATATGAAGAAGTATCATAGATCATTATACACCCACATCTGAATAGTTGTGATGTGTGTCTTTTGCATGTGGGCAGTTTACATATGAGAGTATCATAGATCACGTTAAATAAACCCAACCCTGACTGACGTTGTGATGTGTGTCTTTTGCCTGTGGACAGTTATATATGAGTATCATAGATCACATTAAATACACCCAACCCTGACTAGTTGTGATGTGTGTCTTTTGCATGTGGGCAGTTATATGAGAGTTTTATATATACGGTTAAATACAAACCAACCCTTGACTATTTGTGATGTGTTGTTTTCTTTTGCCTGTGGGCATTACATATGATTGTATGAAATCACGTTAAATAAACCCAACCTTGACTAGTTTTGATGTGTGTCTTTTGCCTGGTTGGGCAGTTTTATATATGAGATTATCATAGATGGAACGAAAAATACACCCAACCCGACTATTTTTGAGTGTTGTTTCTTTTGCCTTAGCAGTTATATGCGAGTATCAGATCACGTTAAATACACCCAACCCTGACCAGTTGATGTTGTTCTTTTGCCTGTGGGTAGTTAATATATGATAGTATCATAGGTCACGTAAATAAAACCAACCCAACCCCGACAAGTTGTTGGAGTGTGTCTTTTGCCTGTGGGCAGTCAAATATGAGTGTATCATAGATCACGTTAAAATACTCTCAAACCCTGATATTGTGGAGTGGTCTTTTGCCTGTGGGCATTATATATGAGCAGGTAGCATAGATCACTTTAAATAAACCCAACCCTGACTAGTTGTGATGTGTGTCTTTTGCCTGTGGGCATTTTATATCTGCGAGTATCATAGATGCACGTTAAATACACCCAAACCCTGACCATTTGTGATGTGGTTCTTTTGCCTGTGGGTAGTTATATATGAGAGTATCATAGGTCACGTTAAATACTCCCAACCCAAGACTGTTTTGGAGTGTGTTTTTCCATGTGGGCAGTTATATATGAGTGTAAACATAGATCACGTAAAATACTCCCAACCCTGACTAGTGTGGAGTGTGTTATTTTTGCCTTGTGGGCAGTTATATAGAGTATCATAGATCACGTAAATACACCCAACTCTGACTACTTGTGGATGTGTGTCTTTTGCCTGTGGGCAGTTTATATATAGTGTATCAATAGATCACGTTTAAATACCACCCAACCCTTGACTAGTTTGTGATGTGTTGTCTTTTGCCTGTGGCATTATAATTGAGAGAATCATAAGATCACATTTAAATACAACCCAACCCTGACTAGTTGTGAGTGTGTCTTTAGCCTGTGGGCAGTTATATATGAGTATCATAGATCACATTAAAATACACCCAACCCGGACTAGTTGTGATATGTGTCTTTTGCCTGTGGGCAGTTATATATGAAGAGTAAATCGATCACATTAAAATACACCCAACCCTTGACTAGTTGTGATGTTGTGTCTTTTGCCTGTGGGCAGTTATATATGAGAGTATGATAGATCACGTTAAATACACCCAACCCTGACTAGTTGTGAGTGTGTCTTTTGCCTGTGGGCAGTTTATATATAATAGTATCATAGATCACATTAAATACAACCCAACCCTGACCTAGTTGGATGTGTGTCTTTTGCATGTGGGCAGTTACATATTAGAGTATCATAGATACGTTAAATACACCCAACCCTGACTAGTTGTGATTGTGTGTCTTTTGCCTGTGGCAGTTATATGAGAGTTTTAGATCACGTAAAATAAACCCAACCCTGAACTAGTTGTGGATGGTATTTTTTTGCCCTGTGGGCAGTTTATATAGAGATATCATAAATCACGTAAATACAACCCAACCTTGACTAGTTTGTGATGTGTGTCTTTTTGCCTGTGAGCAGTTATATATGAGAGTATCATTGGTCTCGTGAAATACACCCAACCCTGACTAGTTGTGATGTGTGTCTTTTACATGTGGGCAGTTACATAATTATGAGAGTATCATAGATCACGTTAAATAAACCCAACTCTGACTAGTTGTGATGTGTGCCTTTTGCCTGTGGGCAGTTATATATGATAGTATGATAGATCACGTTAAATACATCCAACCCTGACTAGTTGTGATGTGTGTCTTTTGCCTGTGGGCAGTTATATATGAGAGTATGAAAGATCACGTTAAATACACCCAACCCTGACTAGTTGTGATGTGTGTCTTTTGCCTGTGGGCAGTTATATATGAGAGTATCATAGATCACGTTAAATACACCCAACCCTGACTAGTTGTGATGTGTGTCTTTTACCTGTGGGCAGTTATATATGCGAGTATCATAGATCACGTTAAATACACCCAACCCTGACCAGTTGTGATGTGTGTCTTTTGCCTGTGGGTAGTTATATATGAGAGTATCATAGGTCACGTTAAATACACCCAACCCTGACTAGTTGTGGAGTGTGTCTTTTGCCTGTGGGCAGTTATATATGAGTGTATCATAGATCACGTTAAATACACCCAACCCTGACTAGTTGTGGAGTGTGTCTTTTGCCTGTGGGCAGTTATATATGAGTGTATCATAGATCACGTTAAATACACCCAACTCTGACTACTTGTGATGTGTGTCTTTTGCCTGTGGGCAGTTATATATGAGTGTATCATAGATCACGTTAAATACACCCAACTCTGACTAGTTGTGATGTGTGCCTTTTGCCTGTGGGCAGTTATATATGAGAGTATCATAGATCACGTTAAATACACCCAACCTTGACTAGTTGTGGAGTGTGTCTTTTGCCTGTGGGCAGTTATATATGAGAGTATCATAGATCACGTTAAATACACCCAACCTTGACTAGTTGTGATGTGTGTCTTTTGCCTGTGGGCAGTTATATATGAGAGTATCATAGATCACATTAAATACACCAACCCTGACTAGTTGTGATGTGTGTCTTTTGCCTGTGGGCAGTTATATATGAGAGTATCATAGATCACATTAAATACACCCAACCCTGACTAGTTGTGATATGTGTCTTTTGCCTGTGGGCAGTTATATATGAGAGTATCATAGATCACATTAAATACACCCAACCCTGACTAGTTGTGATGTGTGTCTTTTGCCTGTGGGCAGTTATATATGAGAGTATGATAGATCACGTTAAATACACCCAACCCTGACTAGTTGTGGAGTGTGTCTTTTGCCTGTGGGCAGTTATATATAAGAGTATCATAGATCACATTAAATACACCCAACCCTGACTAGTTGTGATGTGTGTCTTTTGCATGTGGGCAGTTACATATGAGAGTATCATATATCACGTTAAATACACCCAACCCTGACTAGTTGTGATGTGTGTCTTTTGCCTGTGGGCAGTTATATATGAGAGTTTTAGATCACGTTAAATACACCCAACCCTGACTAGTTGTGGAGTGTATTTTTTGCCTGTGGGCAGTTATATATGAGAGTATCATAAATCACGTTAAATACACCCAACCTTGACTAGTTGTGATGTGTGTCTTTTGCCTGTGAGCAGTTATATATGAGAGTATCATTGGTCTCGTGAAATACACCCAACCCTGACTAGTTGTGATGTGTGTCTTTTACATGTGGGCAGTTACATAATTATGAGAGTATCATAGATCACGTTAAATAAACCCAACCCTGACTAGTTGTGATGTGTGTCTTTTGCATGCGGGCAGTTACATATGAGAGTATCATAGATCACATTAAATACACCAACCCTGACTAGTTGTGATGTGTGTCTTTTGCCTGTGGGCAGTTATATATGAGAGTTTTAGATCACGTTAAATACACCCAACCCTGACTAGTTGTGGAGTGTATTTTTTGCCTGTGGGCAGTTATATATGAGAGTATCATAAATCACGTTAAATACACCCAACCCTGACTAGTTGTGATGTGTGTCTTTTGCCTGTGGGCAGTTATATATGAGAGCATCATATATCACATTAAATACACCCAACCTTGACTAGTTGTGATGTGTGTCTTTTGCCTGTGGGCAGTTATATATGAGAGTATCATAGGTCACGCTAAATACACCCAACCCTGACTAGTTGTGATGTGTGTCTTTTGCCTGTGGGCAGTTATATATGAGAGTATCATAGATCACGTTAAATACACCCAACCCGGACTAGTTGTGATGTGTGTGCTTTTGCTGTGATGTGCAGTTATAAATGAGTTAGTCACCATACGATCACGTTAAATACACCCGACCCTCCTGACACTAGTTGTGATGTGTGTCTTTTGCCTGTGGGCAGTTATATATGAGAGTATCATAGATCACGTTAACTACACCCAAACCTGACTAGTTGTGGAGTGTGTCTTTTGCCTGTGGGCAGTTACATATGAGAGTACCATAGATCACATTAAATACACCCAACCCTGGCTAGCTGTGGTGTGTGTCTTTTGCCTGTGGGCAGTTATAAATTAGAGTATCATAGATCACGTTAAATACACCCAACCCTGACTAGTTGTGATGTGTGTCTTTTGCCTGTGGGCAGTTATATATGAGAGTATCATAGATCACGTTAAATACACCCAACCCTGACTAGTTGTGGAGTGTGCCTTTTGCCTGTGGACAGTTACATATGACAGTATCATAGATCACATTAAATACACCCAACCCTGACTAGCTGTGATGTGTGTATTTTACCTGTGGGCAGTTATATATCAACGTATCATATATCACGTTAAATACACCCAAAACCGACTAGTTGTGGAGTGTGTCTTTTGCCTGTGGGCAGTTATATATGAGAGTATCATAGATCACGTTAAATACAACCAACCCTGACTAGTTGTGATGTGTGTCTTTTGCCTGTGGGCAGTTATCTATGAGAGTATAATAGATCACGTTAAATACACCCAACCTTGACTAGTTGTGATGTGTGTTTTTTGCCTGTGGGAAGTTATATATGAGAGTATCATAGGTCACGTTAAATACACCCAACCCTGACTAGTTGTGATTGTGATGTCTGACATTGTGGGCAGTTATATATGTAGTTAGTATCATAGATCACGTTAAATACACCCAACCCTGACAAGTTGTGGAGTTTGTCTTTTGCCTGTGGGCAGTTATATATGAGAGTAGCATAGATCACGTTAAATACACCCAACCCTGACAAGTTGTGGAGTTTGTATTTTGCCTGTGGGCAGTTATATATGAGAGTATCATAGATCACGTTAAATTCACCCAACCCTGACTAGTTGTGATGTGTGTCTTTTGCCTGTGGGCAGTTATATATGAGAGCATCATATATCACATTAAATACACCCAACCTTGACTAGTTGTGATGTGTGTCTTTTGCCTGTGGGCAGTTATATATGAGAGTATCATAGGTCACGCTAAATACACCCAACCTTGACTAGTTGTGGTGTGTGTCTTTTGCCTGTGGACAGTTATAAATGAGAGTATCATAGATCACGTTAAATACACCCAAACCTGACTAGTTGTGGAGTGTGTCTTTTGCCTGTGGGCAGTTACATATGAGAGTATCATAGATCACATTAAATACACCCAACCCTGACAAGTTGTGGAGTTTGTCTTTTGCCTGTGGGCAGTTATATATGAGAGTATCATAGATCACGTTAAATTCACCCAACCCTGACTAGTTGTGATGTGTGTCTTTTGCCTGTGGGCAGTTATATATGAGAGCATCATATATCACATTAAATACACCCAACCTTGACTAGTTGTGATGTGTGTCTTTTGCCTGTGGGCAGTTATATATGAGAGTATCATAGGTCACGCTAAATACACCCAACCTTGACTAGTTGTGGTGTGTGTCTTTTGCCTGTGGACAGTTATAAATGAGAGTATCATAGATCACGTTAAATACACCCAAACCTGACTAGTTGTGGAGTGTGTCTTTTGCCTGTGTGCAGTTACATATGAGAGTATCATAGATCACATTAAATACACCCAACCCTGACTAGCTGTGGTGTGTGTCTTTTGCCTGTGGGCAGTTATAAATGAGAGTATCATAGATCACGTTAAATACACCCAACCCTGACTAGTTGTGATGTGTGTCTTTTGCCTGTGGGCAGGTATATATGAGAGCATCATAGATCACGTTAAATACACCCAACCCTGACTAGTTGTGATGTGTGTCTTTTGCCTGTGGGCAGTTATAAATGAGAGTATCATAGATCACGTTAAATACACCCAACCCTGACTAGTTGTGATGTGTGTCTTTTGCCTGTGGGCAGGTATATATGAGAGCATCATAGATCACGTTAAATACACCCAACCCTGACTAGTTGTGATGTGTGTCTTTTGCCTGTGGGAAGTTATATATGTATATGAGAGCATCATAGGTGACATTAAATACACCTGACCCTGACTGGTCGTGAAATGCGTCGTTTGCCTGTGGGAAGTTATACAATGTATATGCGAGTATCATACATAGGTCGAGTCTTTCGATATCACATTTTTCAGACAAGGCTAAGGCCATACAAAAGTATGTTGGTTCTCAGATATCGCCGCGTCTGAATAATCCCCGAGTGTCGAGCATTTTATCGTCATGGAGAAATAAATTGTACTAAAAAGTCACCACATGATCAATACAAAAAGTGTCATGCAAAAATATGTTATATCCAATGATGTCTGACGAAAAGTTTGTGATTTTTCACGTCTGAAGAGACTATAGTAACTTTATAGAACATACTCATTTTGTTTCAGATGTTCGTCTCTGACTTTTTTTCAAGTTGCCACAAGCAACTTGAAAAACATCAGAGACGGACATCTCAAACAAACAAAAATACACGTATTTAAAAAATCTGCCCTCCCGCTTCACATTCCGCAAACCAAAGTACGTATTGTGTATGGCCTAAGAAGCGCGCGTATGAATTCCTACCATATCAGAGCCCAGATTGATAAACCTTTTATTTTGGTGCTTTAAGCCTTTCACATTAAATATGCCTAAAAGCTAAACAATTTTTTCACTCCCTCCATATAGACTCCATATGGAGTCTATATGGAGGGAGTAAACAAAATTGTTTAGCTTTTTTTTCTTCATTTATTGATGCTTTTATGCATATTTAATGTATTTATAGACCTCGGTCCGTTACTTCAACCTGTGTTTCACCCTATTGTGAATGGAATGGATTTTTGATATGTTCATTTTGCAACCAATCCAATAGTCACAAAATGGTTTTCAGACTAGTCCATTTATGACAATAGTTGTCAGAAGACAACGAACCGCGTCTGGCTGTGCTTTACTTTAACGAATATCAAGAAGCTGTGTAAAAGGAAACAGAAACTAGAGCAGCTTGAGCTGCATCAACGGTTTGAGCCTCAAACATTGATTTCATGTGTAACTAAGCTTTAGCCCAAGGTGTAAACTATTTGCTGACAGTACTGTACAAATTGGAAAACGTTTGTAAAGACCATCCGTTATCAGCCGAAATTCGGCAAAATCGTTGAAAAGTATGTACATTTTTCAACTTCAAATGCATATAGCTCTTTTATTTGAGCAGATAGCCGAAAACTGTCAGGGAATCTGAGATAGAGAATTTTGTCAGCTTTCCAATGCAAAAAGAATTCTTGAAATCGGTTGGAAAATAAGGAAATTATAGGAAGTATGACGTCACTTCCGTTTTCGTGGAAAGTAGCATTAAAAGATATCAAAACATCTCTGAGTCTCTGCTCACACTTGATCCGAATCGGCATGCAAAATTTGAAGTCGATCCGACCAGCGGTTTGGTGTAGATGGAGGGAGCCCGTAAGTCAGCGGATGATTATTTTTCGATAGTTATCGCCCTTAAATTGCAGTTTACGCCATTTGTAAATACACCTAATAAAACGGAAATTAAATATGTGCAATATTCCGCCAGTGAAGTTTTCGTTTGTTTTTCACCATAGGCCGGGCACAAAGCGGGAATGTTTTAGCTAAAGGACTGAAATATCGACCGCAGAAGAAATTTTGAAATCTATTGATAAATAACGAAGCTGACGTCACATCCGTTTGCTCTATTTTGAAAACTTGAAAAAAAGACGTTCATCTTTGACATCCAATAGAACCGGAAGTAGTCAAGATAGAGTTCTGAAAATTATCATCTTTTATGCGCCTGACACTCCCATATCACACTGTTGCTGACATTACTGTACAAATTGGAAAACGTTTATAAAGACCACCTGTTATCAGCCGAAATTCGGCAAAATCGTTGAAAAGTATGTACATTTTTCAACTTCAAATGCCTATAGCTCTCTTATTTGACCAGATAACCGAGAACTGTCAGCGAGTTCGAATTTTGTCAGCTTTCCGATGCAAAAAGAATTTTTGAAATCGGTTGGAAAATAAGGAAGTTATAGAAAGTATGACGTCACTTCCGGTTTCGTGGAAAGTGGCATTAAGAGATTTCTGAAAATCTCTAAGTCTCGACTCGCACTTGATCCGAATCGGCATGCACAATTTGAAGTCGATCCGACCAGCGGTTTGGGCTGTAGACTGAACGGCTGAATAAAAAAAAACAAAACAACGAAAACAATAGGTTTTCGGCGCAGCTGAAAGCCGCCTCAAACCTAAATATAACAAATTTCCCCATATATTAAGTTTGCGAAAGCGCTAGTTTGTTACTTTGACCTTGGGTTAACAGACGTCTGAGGCTCGTGGATTTGGCAGGCGAAAGGAAACAGAAATTATAACAAATTTCCCCCAACGTTAAGTTTATGAAAGAACCAGACTGTTCTGACCTTGACCTTGGGGTTAGCGGAGGTCTGAGTATCCTGGATTTATCGCAGCATGATAGAGAATCATTCCCGAAAGGCATGTGTGAAATATCAAAACGTTTGGTTAAAGAAAAGCAGAAATGTTAACATATTTCCCCCAACATTAAGTTTATGAAAGCACACAGACAGTGACCTTGACCTTGGGGCTAGTAGGGGTCTCAGCATCTTGGATTTGTCACAGCATGATAGCGAATCATTAGATAAATGCATGTGCGAACTATTAAAACATTTGGTGAAAGGAAACAACAATTATAACAAATTTCTCCCAACGTTAAAGGCACATGCCCACTCAATAGGCACAAACTGTTCTTTATAGGAATTCAATAAGTGTATAATTGTGTCACTATTCCACCAGTTCTATAAATTACAAGTGCCCGCTATACAGATATAATAATTTAGTAATATGTATTTTACTGATAGTGACTCGCGGTGGTGTCAGGCTATTTTCATATGCAAATGAGGCATGCTATTTTTTAACTAAATGTGTCACTTGAAAAAATAATATTTTCGACAGATTATAAAGTATGATCATTGCACATCAACAAATAAATACAGAGAATAAATAGTAATGTCCGTTAACATTTTAAGGAAACACGGTTATCGCCCCTGATATCAGTGTGGACATTAACGTCTGATATAAAATGTATAATAATGCCAATCAATACGTGGGGTAATGGTGAATGAGTGTTTATTTTGCCAGAAAATGTCGCAGGTGATGTCTCTGATATACAGAACATACCTACTGAGTGGGCATGCACCTTTAAGTTTATGAAAGCACAAAGACTGTGATTTTGACCTTGGGGTTAGTGGGGTTATGGGCGTCATGGGTTTGTCTCAGCATGATAGAGAATCATTAGAGAAAGGTATGTGGAAAATATTAAAACATTTGGTGAAAGCAAACAGAAATTATAACAAATTCCCCCCAACATTAAGTTTATGGAAGTACTAAGACAGTGTGACCTTGACCTTGGGGTTAGAAGGGTATGACAATTGTGGATTTGTCACAGCATGATATATAATCATTTGCGAAACGCATGTGTGAAATATCAAAACATTTGGTGAAATGAAACATAAATTATAACAAAGTTTTTGAATTTTTTGAAGACGGACGGACGGACGGACGGACGGACAGACGGACGCTGACTACAACGCCGGGGTTATGGCATAAGCACACCTTTCTTCAAAAGGCGCGTTAAAATGAGGGTATTTTTGTTCTTAAAAAATATGAAAATTACTTTCAACCAGAAATGTGGCCTGTCCGCACACGAATGCCCCCGCAGGCAGCCAAAGAAGATGTGGCACATTTGAAACACAGAGGGCCAGAGAAGCGTGAATTTGTCACAGCATGAAAGTAGACCATCAGAGCAATGGGCCATTGACCCTGGGCTTAATAACAGAGGTGGGACGATCGTAGATTTTTCGCAGGGTCGTAGAGGACGATTAAATCAATGTGTGTGTGAAATATCAAGCACATGAGTGTAAGGATAGAAAATTATAAGACATTTACCAGTTTGTATATATGAATTCTAAATATTTGAAGAAAAAAAAAGTCACTGATATTTTTGTCCAAATTATTGGTCAGGCAGTCGCCGGTGAGAGTGTTAAAGTTTCAAACGCACCAAGTATATCTTGACCCTGGGCTTATCACGATCGTGGATTTGTCACAGGGCGGTAGAATACCATTAAGTCAATGCGTGTGTGAAGAAATAGCAAGCAGATAAGTGCAAAGAAACAGAAATTATAAGACATTTAAATGAGCGTTAAGGTTTCAAATACACCAAGTATGTGACCTTGACCCTGGGCTTAGCAGGGGCAAACAATCGTGGATTTGTCATAAACATTTGACATAAATCACAAGGCAATTTACAACAAGAAATGGCATTGTTAAACGAAGCATATCCTCTTGCTGGCAGCATTAATTCATAATAATAATAATAAACAAGAGGGCCATAATGGCCCTAATTCGCTCACCTGACTCCATGAACACCAGAGAAGAATGTGACATTGAGTTGGTGGTCATCTTGGATTAAGCGATGACTCTCATTTTACCAAATCTGAAAATGCTTCACCCAAGGATCTTAACTTACTATGAAGTTTGGCCAGCATCGACCACGTGGTTCCTGAGAAAAAGACGTCCAAAATCTCGACTAAATGGACCTTTTGGCGGCCATCATGGATGACATAATCATCCGATTCCAACAAATAAGATTTTTTAAGAATTTGTGCTATTTGTAGACGACGGCCATCTTGGATTAGCGACGACCTCCGTTTAAACAAATCTGAAAATGCTTCACCCATGGACCATAACTGTCAAATTTGGCCACCATGGGCCAAGCGGTTGGTGTGAAGAATTTTGAAATCTCTAATAAAAGAATTACCTTTTGACCTTTCGGCGGCCATCTTGGATGACATGACCATCCAATTTCGACAAAAAATGTACCAGAGTGATCGCCTCTTTGATACCTTCGATTTGATATAGACATGACCATATTCGGTCAAAAATAAAATTTGATCCCAATTTGACCCCACTGGCCACACCCATTTTTGACCCTGGGGTCACCATTTTAACAACTTTGAAAGAGCATTGTACATCGATCATTCCTACCAAGTTTCGTCGAAATCCGGCTAGCGGTTCATGAGAAGAACATTTTTTAAGAATTTATGCTATTTGTAGACGGCGGCCATCTTGGAATAGCGATGACCTCCATTTTAACAAATCTGAGAAAATGGACCATAACTTTTAAGTTTGGCTATCATGGGACAAGCGGTTCATGTGAAGAAGAATTTTTAAATCACTAATAAACGAACGACCTTTTGACCTTTCGGCGGCCATCTTGGATGACATAACCATCCGATTTCAACAAAAAATGCACCAGAATGATCGCCTCGTTGATACCTTCGATTTGGTATATAACATGGCCATATTCGGTCAAAAATGCTATTTTTAGAAGGCGGCCATCTTGGATTACGTAATGACGTCATTTTAACAAATTTTGTAATCCCCCAACCTAAGGACCATGATCATGAAGTTTGGTGACTATAGGCCCAATGGTTAACGAGGAGAAGACGTTTGAAAATGTTCACGGACGACGACGGACGACGACACGACGGCACGACGGACGACGACAAACGACGGACGAATTGCGGTAGCAATAGCTCACATGAGTCCTTGGTGACCTTGACTTTGGGCAGTCGAACATGGGTCGTACTGACTGCCTTGATAATAAAAAAACAAGTAAAAAAACTTTAACATTTTTGCTTTACAAACAAGGTGAACATAAGTCCTCAGTGACCTTGACCTTGGGCGGTCGCGTGTGTGTCGTATGCAAAACAAAGCACCATCCCTATACACACATTGTGGCCAAATATTATCAAAATTGGTGAAGAGTTCAGGAGTTATTGAAAAATAAAAGGTGTTACTAACGCATGTATATGTACATGGACTAACACTATATCCCCATTTGCCTATCGGCGATGGGATAATAATTATTACCTGAAGTACAGATGTTTCAGAATGTCCGAATCAACATCCATGAAGATACGTTGAATATACCTGTCACTGGATTCACTAAAGAACTTCCTGCATGCTTTCATTGTTGATAACGCCATCGGAAGTCTGAAGAGAAGGTTTTCTTGCATAAAACAATCTTTTGCACTGTACCATAATGACATAGTGGGTGTACATACAGTGTTGAAAACAATATTGCTTTGAAATGTTTATTTAACCATAAACAAGAGTGCTGAATGTCACAATATACACCCGTCGAGGCACAGCCTATAAACAAGGAGATATACAGTGGGGTCAGCATGTAAGTGCACACACGAACGAACACGACAGGTTGGTTCCAACCTGTCGTATTCGTTCGTGTGTGCATTTACAGAGTGGCCTGCGGTTCTCTTACCAGGCGAATTGCAATTTCTGAAGCGCAGGATTGCAATTCGCGTTCCCGTTAATTGCAATTGGACCGCAATCGGACTGCAATCATGTGACTGCGGTCCAAAGAGTTGGTTGCGGAATTGCAATACTTATAGCGCAGTTAGCGCTGCGCTCCACTTTTAATTGCAGTTTACGCTCCTTTTTTTCTTTAAACTGCGAAAGAATGACCGCTTTACGCTGCGCTCTGCGGTCAAACCAGCGGACCGCTCTGCTTGACCAATGCGGCAATACAATCGAAATAGTTGACAAACGTATCCGTGTTCCAATCCAAAATTTTATCCCATCTATTTAATTCAAAGTGACTAGAAAGTCAGCGGTATTGGTGATCTGTTTTTTTGGTGCGCAAATATAAATCGGCGGGTTATTGCGAGACAAACAGTGAAACTTTGACCTTGACAATTTCTTGGACAAAAAAAAATGTCGTCACTGCCGTTCCGAATATCAAGAACAAATTAATAGACACCAACATACTCACAATATATTTATTTTCATACAAAATCAAATTATAATGTGTGGTCTACGGTATAATATGGCAAAACTAAGCTTCAATTTTGTGTTTTGTTTCCTTTTTCGTCGGTATCAAATTACATTTTCCTATTCTGTTAACATTATTTCGACGCGATCCTATAGTCGACATGACAATTTCTGAGATCAACACAACTTTTCATAATGTCTTTCAATTTCAAGCTGCAAGGAGACTGTGAATTGCATATTAACCATAATAACATGGTGAACATATTGATAATAATTTTAAAAGAAAAGCATATTTTAATTTTCGAAACCTGATCATAAAAAAAAAATTAAATTAGATTTCTATTACTGCAAACGTTCTGTTCTGGCTGTTGATTTCTATTGGCCCGAATCAAATTTTGTGAAGATAATATTTATTCCGGTGATCGCCATTTCTTTAAAATAAAACGGTTTACTTGTGTCACAGAGTGAGAAAGATAAATAACGGCCCGGAATCGAACCAGGGACCTCATGTTTACCGTACCATGCCCATGGCTCTACCGAGCAATTAACAAGGCACAGATCATACACACTTCATCCCCATAGTCAGTTGCGTTCTGTGACATTCTGATTCTTCTCCGCCTAATTGAAATTCGTCCTCGAATTCCATGTTTAATTTTTGTCTCCGAATTCCATATGTTTGGGTACAATTTTGGGAGTATTCATCAGTCGCGGTCCTTCGTTGGGCAACAATTGTCACTGGGCAGAAATATTTCCACCCAGAATTCCATATTTGTGGAACATTTCTTAATCAGTCACGACTCCACGTTGGGGGTAGTTGCGGCAAGTAACTGCAGAATACTCAATTATCGTCCGTACCCAGAGTTACGGTGCTCCATAGGTTTTTCCTGCAGAGTACCGAATCGGATCTTATTCCCGCTTTAGCTGTTAATTGTGACATATATTTCTGTACTTATTACACAGAAATGAATAAGTATAATACTGACATTTCTTTCAATTGAAAAATACAGAAAATATGTCGCAATTAACAGTTGAAGTGCAAATCAGATGTGATTTGATACTTTGAAGGGGAAACCTATGGAGAGCACCATAACTCTCGGTACGGACGATGCGGGAGAATTCTGCAGAGTTACTTCCCGCAGCTACGTTGGGCGCTAAATGTCACAGGGTGAGAAAGATGCGCACCAGCCCGGAATCGAACCGGGGATCTCTGGTTTACCACACCATCGCTCTACCTACTGAGCAAACCGGGCACAAATACACACTTATTCACCATAGTGATCACTTCATTCAACCAAAAATTCACAAGCTAGAAGTTATGCCAAATTATTACAGTCAACGTCACAGATTATGCTCTTGGCAACATTAGCGGACACAAATGTGTGCATCAATTTGATCAAATAAACAACGGAATCTGACAGATAACACTACGACGGCGCATAGAAACATCATTATTCTGGTATTTGGAATCAAAATGGTGGATATTAAGATCAATATGTGAGGCGCTGACAGAACCTTTAACATGTTTGATCACGATAGCAGCTACAGGGATTGTTGGACGCATTTATTTAGTGAAACAAGAGATCCCGCATTGGATAATATACTAAGTGACATTTTGTTCTAACGTACACCAACATAGAGGATTAAATTTGCGACAATGTTGGATTCTGGATTTTGTGGACAGGTGACAGAAATCGGAGCTGGATAAGAACCGACAGACGTGATTCTGAATATGCGTGCTTGGTCTGTGGTTATTCTTCCAGATCATGTCATGCATGTTTTAATTTCACGTCATGTCAAAGCAGCACTATTGAACATAATGAATAACTTTAATATTCTACACCAGAATTAAAGTTCATTCATCGTCTGATGTGTAACTGATGAATTAAGGTAAGTTACTTGTATATGACAACTTTTGCCTCACTAATCGTTATGCCACACCACGATAGTGGAGGGGGCATTTAGTGTTACCCTTGTCCGTTCTTCCGTCCGTCACCAACCTAGTAACTCGTAAAACTTTTAAACCGTAATAGCTACAGACCTGAAACTTGGTACAATTATGTTTGATTCGACCCCATGGTCATGGATTATCTCCCCCTTTTCAAGTTAGAATTTTCCAATTTTGGATTGTAGCTCGTAAAACTTTTAAACCCCAATAGCTACACACCTGAAACTTGGTATGTAGCTTCCTTATGATGAGTAGATTTGCAAAGTTTATTTTGATTCGACCACGAGTCATGGATTATCTCCCCCTTTTTTAACTACAATTTGAACATTTTGCCTTGTAACTCGTAAAACTTTTGTAATAGATACATCACTGAAATTTGATATGTAGCTTCCTTATGATGAGTAGATGCGGAAAGTTTATTTCGATTTTTGATTAGAACCCCGTGTCATGGATTATCTCCCCCTTTTGGACACTGGAATTTTGTCTTGTTTACTATCAAAGCGATATGTGGGGTATCCGTGTTCTATGAACACATTCTAGTTTAGTTATCTCCCTTTGCTTTTTTCGCGCACTGATTTGTCCGGAGCATAACGCGAACACCCTTTGCAATATTTTTTATGAAACTTAACACATGCATAGATCTCACGGGACAGTGCGGAGCTAGCGTTAAAGGTACATGCCCACTCAGTAGGCACACAATGTTCTTTATGCCAGAGACATCATCGGAGACATTTTCTGGCCAGATAAACAATCATTTACCATTACCCACGTATTGTTTGGCATTATTATACATTTTATATCAGAAGAAAATTTCCACATTGATATCAGGGACGATAACCGTGTTTCCTTAAAATGTTAACGGACATTACTATTTATTCTCTGTATTTATTTTTTGATGTGCAATGATCATACTTTATAATCTGTAAAAAAAAAAATCAATAGATGCATTTAATTAGTATAAATAATTATAAAATATCATGCCCCATTTGCACATCAAAATACCGATACCACCGCGTCACAATCAGTAAAATAAATATTACCAAATGATTATATCTGTATAGCGGGCACTCGTAATGTTTATAACTAGTGGAATAGTGACAATTATACAGTCACTTATTTAATTCCCATAAAGAGCATTTTTAGCCTACTGAGTGGGCATGCACCTTTAAAAGGGGTTGGACAATTTTTGTCGCGACCGCCTGCGGACAGTGCGATATAGTCTGCGCATTGACGTCCATCCGTAGTTTTTTTGCTTGCGGAAAGCGAGACTTAGTGATCACAATGACGTCCGTGCGTCAGTCCGTGCGTCAGTCCGTCCAAAATCGATGTATGTTTTTAAATACCATATCATAAGTCACATTGACTTGAAACATCAAATGCTTATTAGTCATCAATCCATATATTCATTCTGTGTCCCACTCATGCGGCCCCTGTGCCCCAAGGTCAAGGTCAAATGACTTTGAAATTTTTGTTAAAGTTTTTGCATTCCTTATATCTCCACAACACTTACTCAGATTTGCTTCAAACTTCAGATAATTCTTTATTATCATCCATATTTTCATATTATAGCCCACGCATGCGACCCACATGCCCAAGATCAAGGTCATATAACTTTCAAATTTGCGTTAAAGCTTTTATATACCTTAATTCAAACTTCAAATAAATATACTCCGAGACCATCAAATGCCTCGGTGGGCTCGACATGCGGGCCATGGCCATCTGGTTTTTATTTACCGTAAGTTAAAGTTTTTAAGAACACTATATCTCAGAAACAGCTTCGCCAATTCACTCGAAGCTTCACATGTGTGTTTATCATCATCGATATTTTCATTCTACTCAACCCCTGCAACCCCTGTGCCCAATATCAAGGTCAAATTACTTTGAAATTTACCTCAAAGTTTTTGACATGCCTGCATGTGGACAGTGCGATATAGTTGTCACATTGGCCTACATATGTACGTACATCCATATGTACGTCACTTCGTGCGTCCGGTTAAAGTTTTTTTGATTAAAGGTTAAAGTTTTTAAAGGTACATGCCCACTCAGTAGGCACAATCCGTTCTTTATAGCAATTAAATAAGTGTATAATTGTGTCACTATTCCACCAGTTCTAAAAATTACGTGTGCCCGCTATCCATATATAATCATTAAGTAATATTTATTTTACTGATAATGACTAGCGGTGGTATCAAGCTATTTTCATATTCAAATGAGGCATGATATTTTTTTAATTATTTGTACTAATTAAAGGTACATACCCACTCAGTAGGCACAACAATTAAAGTTATGTGTATTCTCAGTTATTTGTAGGAATTAAATAAGTGTATAATTTTGTCACTATTCCACCAGTTCTAAACATTACGAGTGCCCGTTATATGGATATAATCATTTAGTAATGTTTATTTCACTGATAGTGACACGCGGTGATATCAGGCTATTTTCATAGGCAAATGGGGCATGATATTTTTTAATTACTTATACTAATTAAATGTGATCCCCCTGAAAAAATAATGTTTTCGACAAATTATAAAGTATGATCATTGCACATCAACAAATAAATAGTAATGTCTTGGTAACATTTTAAGGAAACACGGTTATCGCCCCTGATAGCAGTGTGGAAATTTACGTCGGATATAAAATGTATAATAATGCCAATAAATGGTGAATTAATGTTTATTTTGCCCGAAAATGTCTCAGATGATGTCTCTGATATAAAGAACATTTTGTGCCTACTGAGTGGGCATGTACCTTTAAGAACACTATATCTCTGAAACCGCTTCACCAATTCACTCGAAACTTCACATACTGTGTATTTGTCACCAACATTTTCATTATTATTTATATGTGCCCAATGTCACGGTCAAATTACTTTAGTCGGCCATCGCACCAGGACCAGTTTAGCACTTGATCAGTCGGCCATCGCTCCAGGACTAGTTTAGAACTTGATCAGTCGGCCATCGCACCAGGACTAGTTTAGAACTTGATCAGTCGACCATCTCACCAGGACTAGTATAGCACTTGATCAGTCAGCCATCGCACCAGGACTAGTTTAGAACTTGATCAGTCGGCCATCGCACCAGGACTAGTATATCACTTGATCAGTCGGCCATCGCACCGGGACTAGTTTAGCCCTTGATCAGTCGGCCATCGCACCAGGACAAGTATAGCACTCGATCAGTCGGCCATCGCACCAGGACTAGTTTAGAACTTGATCAGTCGGCCATCGCTTCAAGGACTAGTTTTAGACTTGATCAGTCGGCCATTGCTCCAGGACTAGTTTAGAACTTGATCAGTCGGCCATCGCACCATGACTACTTTAGCACTGATCAGTCGGCCATCTCACCATGACTAGTATAGAATTGATCAGTCGGCCATCGCTACCAGGACTAGTTTAGCCCTTTTGCCTTGATCAGTCGGCCATCGCACCAGGACTAGTTTAGCCCTTGATCAGTCGGCCATCGCACCAGGACTAGTGTAGCCCTTCATCAGTCGGCCATCGCAACCAGGACTAGTTTAGCCCTTGATCAGTCGGTCATCGCACCAGGACTTGAGACACTTGATCAGTCTGCCATCGCACCATAACTAGTATAGCGCTTGATTAGTCGCCCATTGCACCATGCCCAGTATAGCACTTGATCAGTTGGCCATCTCACCATGCCCAGTATAGCACGTGGTCAGTCGGCCATGCCGAGTATAGCACTTGATCAGTCGGCCATCGCACCAGGACTAGTAGAGCACTTGATCAGTCTGCCATCGCACCTTAACTAGTATAGCGCTTGATCAGTCGCCCATTGCACCATGCCCAGTATATCACTTGATCAGTTGGCTATCTCACCATGCCCAGTATAGCACGTGATCAGTCGGCCATGCCCAGTATAGCACTTGGTCAGTCGGCCATCACACCAGGACTACTTTAGCACTTGATCAGTCGGCCATCGCACCAGGACTAGTATAGCACTCAATCAGTCGGCCATCACACCAGGACTAGTTTAGAACTTGATCAGTCGGCCATCACACCAGGACCACTTTAGCACTTGATCAGTCGGCCATCGCACCGGGACTAGTTTAGCCCTTGATCAGTCGGCCATCGCACCAGGACTAGTATAGCACTCGATCAGTCGGCCATCGCACCAGGACTAGTTTAGAACTTGATCAGTCGGCCATCGCACCTGGAATAGTTTAGAACTTGATCAGTCGACCATCGCACCAGGAATAGTTTAGCCCTTGATCAGTCGGCCATCGCACCAGGACTAGTTTAGCCCTTGATCAGTCGGCCATCGCACCAGGACTAGTGTAGCCCTTCATCAGTCGGCCATCGCACCAGGACTAGTTTAGCCCTTGATCAGTCGGTCATCGCACCAGGACTTGTAGAGCACTTGATACTTGATCAGTCTGCCATCGCACCATAACTAGTATAGCGCTTGATTAGTCGCCCATTGCACCATGCCCAGTATAGCACTTGATCAGTTGGCCATCTCACCATGCCCAGTATAGCACGTGATCAGTCGGCCATGCCGAGTATAGCACTTGATCAGTCGGCCATCGCACCAGGACTAGTAGAGCACTTGATCAGTCTGCCATCGCACCTTAACTAGTATAGCGCTTGATCAGTCGCCCATTGCACCATGCCCAGTATATCACTTGATCAGTTGGCTATCTCACCATGCCCAGTATAGCACGTGATCAGTCGGCCATGCCCAGTATAGCACTTGGTCAGTCGGCCATCACACCAGGACTACTTTAGCACTTGATCAGTCGGCCATCGCACCAGGACTAGTATAGCACTCAATCAGTCGGCCATCACACCAGGACTAGTTTAGAACTTGATCAGTCGGCCATCACACCAGGACCACTTTAGCACTTGATCAGTCGGCCATCGCACCGGGACTAGTTTAGCCCTTGATCAGTCGGCCATCGCACCAGGACTAGTATAGCACTCGATCAGTCGGCCATCGCACCAGGACTAGTTTAGAACTTGATCAGTCGGCCATCGCACCTGGAATAGTTTAGAACTTGATCAGTCGACCATCGCACCAGGAATAGTTTAGCCCTTGATCAGTCGGCCATCGCACCGGAACTAGTTTAGAACTTGATCAGTCGACCATCTCACCAGGACTAGTATAGCACTTGATCAGTCAGCCATCGCACCAGGACTAGTTTAGAACTTGATCAGTCGGCCATCGCACCAGGACTAGTATATCACTTGATCAGTCGGCCATCGCACCGGGACTAGTTTAGCCCTTGATCAGTCGGCCATCGCACCAGGACAAGTATAGCACTCGATCAGTCGGCCATCGCACCAGGACTAGTTTAGAACTTGATCAGTCGGCCATCGCTTCAGGACTAGTTTAGAACTTGATCAGTCGGCCATTGCTCCAGGACTAGTTTAGAACTTGATCAGTCGGCCATCGCACCATGACTACTTTAGCACTTGATCAGTCGGCCATCTCACCATGACTAGTATAGAATTTGATCAGTCGGCCATCGCTCCAGGACTAGTTTAGCCCTTGATCAGTCGGCCATCGCACCAGGACTAGTTTAGCCCTTGATCAGTCGGCCATCGCACCAGGACTAGTGTAGCCCTTCATCAGTCGGCCATCGCACCAGGACTAGTTTAGCCCTTGATCAGTCGGTCATCGCACCAGGACTTGTAGAGCACTTGATCAGTCTGCCATCGCACCATAACTAGTATAGCGCTTGATTAGTCGCCCATTGCACCATGCCCAGTATAGCACTTGATCAGTTGGCCATCTCACCATGCCCAGTATAGCACGTGATCAGTCGGCCATGCCGAGTATAGCACTTGATCAGTCGGCCATCGCACCAGGACTAGTAGAGCACTTGATCAGTCTGCCATCGCACCTTAACTAGTATAGCGCTTGATCAGTCGCCCATTGCACCATGCCCAGTATATCACTTGATCAGTTGGCTATCTCACCATGCCCAGTATAGCACGTGATCAGTCGGCCATGCCCAGTATAGCACTTGGTCAGTCGGCCATCACACCAGGACTACTTTAGCACTTGATCAGTCGGCCATCGCACCAGGACTAGTATAGCACTCAATCAGTCGGCCATCACACCAGGACTAGTTTAGAACTTGATCAGTCGGCCATCACACCAGGACCACTTTAGCACTTGATCAGTCGGCCATCGCACCGGGACTAGTTTAGCCTTGATCAGTCGGCCATCGCACCAGGACTAGTATAGCACTCGATCAGTCGGCCATCGCACCAGGACTAGTTTAGAACTTGATCAGTCGGCCATCGCACCTGGAATAGTTTAGAACTTGATCAGTCGACCATCGCACCAGGAATAGTTTAGCCCTTGATCAGTCGGCCATCGCACCGGAACTAGTTTAGCCCTTGATCAGTCGGCCATCGCACCAGGACTAGTATAGCATTCGATCAGTCGGCCATCGCACCAGGACTAGTTTAGAACTTGATCAGTCGGCCATCGCACCAGGACTAGTTTAGAACTTGATCAGTCGACCATCGAACCAGGAATAGTTTAGCCATTGATCAGTCGGCCATCGCACCGAGACTAGTTTAGCCCTTGATCAGACGGCCATCGCACCAGGACTAGTATAGCACTCGATCAGTCGGCCATCGCACCAAGACTAGTATAGCACTTGATCAGTCGGCCATCGCACCAGGACTAGTTTAGCACTTGATCAGTCGGCCATCGCACCAGGACTAGCTTAGCACTTGATCAGTCGGCCACGTCATCCTGCGTTACAGAAATAAGTGGTGGTCGGGGGTGGGGGTGTAGTCATAGACAAAAACTGGTGGTGGTGGTGATACACATTGTTCCCACTGTGGGATATAGACCGGAACATTTAGGACGCCAGATGGCTGGTGTGTGTGGGGGATCATTGTTTTGTGTCCCCGGCGGTGGTGCGGAGTACAATGATGAATTACTGATGAATTACTGTATTGAACACACGTGTATATGCACTGTGATACCGTACTTCACAATCCTCAGTTTTAAATTGTTTCTGTATCGTAAAACTGAAAATTTATTCATTTTGAAAAACTTAAAATTGTGGCAGATGATCGAAAAGAAAACCGGATGTTTACATGCGAAATGAACCGGTGCATCGGTATATTTTAACCGCACGATGACCCCACTGTATATTCATACCATATCCGTACGGATATATCGTATATACGAACGGATATCGTATCTTTGTATAATATTCGTATAGTACGTTTGTATAATGTAAACAAACTGTACTTTACGATGATACGGTACAAACATACCAATATTATATGATCATACGATATGCTCATTAAATATACCAATACTATACGATTACGATATGTATACGATATTAGTATATACAAATAGGTAAGGAGCAGAAAAGCGCTACTGTAGGTGTATATATATGCGTAACACTAAGTTTTTACCGCAAATAGCGAAAGAATGACCGCACAAACGGTATCGCGAAATAATGACCGCACAAACTGGACCGCGATAGAATGACCGCACAAACGGTATCGCGAAAGAATGACCGCAAAAACGGGACCGCGATTGGACCGCAATTAGACCAATTCTTGGTAAGAGAATCGCAGGCGGGAGTGTACACGCTGACCCCACTGTAACTCACTGAAAATTAAAAATAGAAAATCAATCCTCTTGCCATGATAAACATGCGTATCGAATTTGGGTAAGATCCGTCAAGTACACCTTAGTTATTACGAGGACAAGGATACAGAATGTGAAACAAGAACGCCACCAATGGCATGTATCCCATCGCTGTGGAGGTTGGATCATAAACATGCACAACATGTTAAGCCAATCGTTCATACAGTAAAGAAGTTATAGGATAATGGAGAATGGAGGTTTGTTTATTGGTGCTTAATGGCCTATCAACAGCTAAGGTCATGTAAGGCCGGGCAAAAGGGTTCGATCCCGTTTTAACCTGCTGCATTGGGGAGAAAATCCCAAAATCAGAATGGAATATTTACATCAAGAAAAAATATGTTCAGTCCTGAAATTAGAATAACCTGACCTGGTGCCAGGTCCATACCACACCAAAGTCAATTGGCCCCTTCCCCTAAAATAGGAGAATGAATAAAGGAGAATGGAGAAACATGCACACATCTACTGAATGTGCAAGTTATTTGACCTTGACCTTGGGCATGAGGGGAGCATGGATGGGGTGGAGGAATGAAAATATGAATGATGAGAAACATGCACATGAAGTTTCAAGCCGACCAGTCATACGGTAAAGAAGTATGGAAAACGTATCAGTATGGAAAACGTGATAGACAGACGCCCGGATGGACAGATCGACACATTTTTGCATCCCTATATCGCATTTTCGCTACACCATGGGATAGAAATGGCCAGCACAGGGAGATAACTCATCCAAATGTCTTGAAGATCAACAGGGTTATTCCTCTTGACATAATACACAAAGTTTATTGTAAAGCATCCAAATACGTATCGGAATGTTAAATGACTGATTTACAGTGGAACATCTCTAAACCGGACACCTTGGGGACCTCCCAGGGTATCCAGTTTAGAGAGGAGCCACTGTAATACGTTCCATTTTAGCTGGTTCTCAAAATACAGTCAGATATCACAGCGCTATTTTTTCTTGTGGCGCGTATGTATACATCTTGTATCTAGGTCATTGTTAACGACTCGTTTTATGCTATTTTACATTTCACATTTATATCTTTGGTACATCATTAATTGAAGAAAAACCAATGGAACCTCAGATTTAGCCGTTCATTTTCCACAAATTGGTCGTGCATTAATGGTGTGTAAACCCGAATCACACCAGTCTGGCACCTGTCTGGATATTTTCATTCACAACTACGGCGTGTACAAATTTGCATAAAACAACACTATAACCACAGGTGTTTGAAGAGTGAATCCGGATATGGAATTGCCACCCTTATCGCATCGCCGTATTTCACCAATATTGATTTCGAAATTCAGTCATATTTTCCTTAAATGATGTCGAAAATTGATAAAAATATACGGTTACCACTCATTTGAACCGTGTCGTCTAGATGATTCACTCATTTGAATCGTCGCGTCGGCATGTTTCGAATGAGTGGTAATAGCGTACATTTTCGCTTACAATAATTGAGCCCGGATATGGAATTACCACCCTTATCGCATCGCCGTATTTCGCCGATATTGATTTTGAAAATCAGTCATATTTTCCTTAAATGATGTAGAAAATTGATAAAAATCTCAGAGCTCATGCGGATGTGTATGTAATGCATAACAAACAAATGCTAAGCCTTACTGGATTATTCCTGTTTCTATACAGCTCCTTCCCCTCTCCACATACAAAATATGTCGAGTGTTATACAGTTTCCCAGAACACCATTTACTACAATTACTCTATTTGAAATATTTAAAGGATAATATACTAAAACACTGTTTACCACCCATTTTAGTTGGGCTCGCAGCTCAGTACTTTCAGTACTTCGATTTTAGACGGGTATATAAAGTACTCAAACTGGTATATCTGTATATAGACTAGTAATATATAGGGAGTTAAAATGATACCACCAACCTACATAGTGCCCCTACACTCCATCTACGGTCCCACACCCCTCGAATTTGTGTATGAACTGAATAAACAAAAAGTGCGGACCACCTATATAATAAGAGTGTAAGAAGAATGTTTTTGGTCCAGCCCATTTCGTCTGAGCCAAGTTAGACAACTGTGTAATTTTATACCCCCTATTATTATATAGAAAACATAATAATTAATTAATTAATTAATATAAGAAAAACAGACTACACCCGTTATTGCACAACGAGGTAGGTTTATATGCGAGAAATCAACACCTTTACATTGCTGGGACGAAAATGTCCTTGTACACACAAATCTTTAGTGGTATGGTGGCAAATGAGTGACATAAACGCGGGTGGTGTAACGGGACCCGGAAAAGTTTATGTCCCCATATAGGGGAGCCGACGGAACAACTGGACTGTATGGTGGAGGGATATCCTGATGCCGCTGCAGACACACGAATAAGCATATCACGTCCCGAGACGGGCGAGGAGATTTTTTCTCTCGTCGGCCCTCCCCTCCGTGACGAGGTTTTTTACGTCTTCGTCTGTGAGGGCGCGCGCCTTAATCCGAATAGTATTTTTTAAATCCTGATATCTAGACATCTCCTCCACTACCAATTCAAATTCAGCGTCTGCTATATTGTTATCGGCTAAAGCTTTAGACACGATAACGTCGATGCTGTTTTTCTTAGACCTCACGACAACCGCTATTCGATCGTGCTTTCGGCTCTTAGTTTCTAGTTTTCTACCCACTAATCTGGCAGTCATACAGAGCAGCCCAGCCACAGTGACTACCCCGCTCAAAGCTCCAGCTACGACTGTGGACAACAAGGCCACGCTTCCAGCCCCACCCATTATAGAAACGGACGATAGCAAGGTGCTCACCCCCTATGCTATATTTGCAGCTCGTCTATATTTTTTAGCATTTACCCTCCGAGTTTCCCCCTCTTGTTTTAGAATCTGCTCGACGATATTTTCCTACCTGAAGTTTGACGGGGTCAAACTCCTATCCCCCAATTCCAATGCTCGATTGGGTGTTGAAACAGGATCGGCAGGTTTTGGTTGTAGGTTCAACGGTATTAAATGTTCACTCGTCATAAATCAAGTTCAATTAACAATGTCACACCAGTGGAAGAAATCGCTGGGGCAGCGATTTTCGTAACAAAGTTAACACTACCTTCGGAAAGTCTAATTGGATTATCACCGGCGAACAAAACCAGCGCTGAAATCTGTCCAGCGACTTTAGTGACTCCAATCGCCCTTTCTTCCCCATCCAGTGTGAAATTTACGGTGACACAGATTTACCCTTAAAATTAACCGAGCAGACCGCCATTCGTAGAAGCGTACCGGGAGTTGTCATGACGTATCCCCCATATATATTGCTCGCTTTGGCGCCAAATGAATATTCATAGATCCCCTCATTCAACGTTTTTATGGTTACAATAGACGTACCTGCGCAACCACTGCACCCAGCCCTTCACCAACTTGCGCAATCGCTGTATGGGCCTCAGTGCGAACCCTCCCAGAGACTTCCTCAAGGTCTTTATGAGCGTCTTTACAAACTCGATTTAGTTTATCGGAAACTTCCATAAGCTCTGTAAGGGCCTCTTCCCGAAATTCGGTTATTTTCCCGCCTAGTTCAGTAAGTGCTGCATGATCCTTTTCCCCAACTTGGATTATTTTCCCGCCGAGATCCTTAAGTCCTGTATGTGCCTCTTCGCGAACTTGTGCAGTCGCCGTCAGGACGTCTACTCTAAGGTGTGCTATACTCTCGTTCGCGGCCGTCGACATAGTTCTATTGATCAGTGATATGGTTTTTACGGTAGTTAAAAAATCACCTGTGGGGTTGGCTCCTGAGTCCCCGTCTGGAACATCATTGTTACTCGGATTCTTTGAATTTATATCCGAAATTGTCAATAAATTGGAAGAACTACCTGGTCCGTATATACACATAATGTTGGTTGTTATAAATTATATTACGAACATGAGTTTAATTCTTTGAATTAATTTGAAATTTCTAGGACGACCGAAATCGGGTAATAGTTCTTCAACTCTCTCGCTTGATCATCAAGAATAGAGACCGTAAATTCGGTGATGTGTCCCGATTCCAAAACATTCATCTCAGGGCGTGGGAAGTCTAAGGTCACAGTCTCCCCAAAGAAACAATCACTGGCTTGCACGGTTTTCAGTAATGTGCTGGGAGATCCGTCTACCGTGTTGTACGATGTGTTCACCTGATCCAGGTGCACCCTGAGAGTTTTTGTAAAGGCAAAATCCACCGGAACGTCACCGATGTGCTCACCAGAGACAAAAAATCCTTCATTTGCGGAGTATGTCTTTCTAAAACCGAGTCGAGCACCCAACGCCAGGGAGATCCTTATCCGGCTGTCTGGGACGATGGTCATTGTTGTGAGCCCGGTAGCCTTCGAGATTGTGAGGTTGACTCTACAGTCAAGCTCTAAGGTGACTAAAACTCCACAGTCCCGGAGGCAGCTTTACACTTACTTGGCGTCCATCATTCACATAGTAAAACCCTTCGCTCTTCCCCACATTCTCCCATCCGACAGTGAAGGTGATTGATCTGAGGCCGGCCCGCCGTTTTCCACAGCAGTTATCGATTGACTTCTGAAGCTCACAACTCTCTTTTTGAACATTAGTGATAGTAGCAAACATAATAATATCTTTCAGTGGATACCAAGGCATTTAACTTCAATTCAAATGCAAAGTACGCGGCTGGGGGAGTCTATGGCTCTAGGCGCTCCCCGGCTGGTGCACCCCACTATCCAAGTTAGCGGCGGAAAAGGCTTTCAAACCAGCTTTCCCGACATCTTTGAACAATATAGGCTGCTGAAGATTACTACCATGGAGGCCGTGAACGGGTGGAAAGCAACACCGATGCAGTTTTGGCTGAATCAGCTCATCTTCGCCGTATGGTGCACAACAGCCGGATGTGGGGTTTCCTCTCAGGACCATCTGGCCGCGGAGGATCCCTTCTTGAGGGCTGTTTACAACTTTCACGCGTATTACACTATTATGAGGATTCTCAAAGAACAGATAATCTCTCTGCCGCAGGACGCCGGCTGGAATCCCATTTCCAGCGCATACGACCGTAGGGCGTTCGAAAGACTGTGTAACGAATTTGGGGTACCAAAAGACGCGGACTGGCGCCAGAAAACATTTCCTACCAGCACTGGCCTCGGGGACGTTCTTATTCGGGGCCAGTCCGGGAATTGGACGCAGACTGATTTTAGACACGATCACTCCGGCGACCACATCGTCAGTCGGAACGCCGGGAATTTTGACCCCGCGACGATGACCTTCGGGCCGGAAGTGTCTGGAGGTCGGCACTGTGGCGTCTCATCCTGCAATTGGTTACCTCCGAAACGAGCTCACGTCGATTACATACAGCAGGCTGCTGAGGTCCAGGACGGGTGGGGTACATTTATCTTAGATAAGAGTCTGGGGTTCTCGCAGGCCGGGGTTATTCGCCTCAACGACTCCATTCGCACATACGTCTGGGTCACCCTCGGCGCACAGACGCAAACGCTCAGTTCTATAATAGGAGTCGGGAAGGCGTTTGACGCACAAAAACAGTTCTTGGCAAATGTCGAGGCCGCCATCTCATCTTCGGTGAACCTCTCGGCGGCAATCACGCGGCATCAAAGCGTTTTGAAGAAGGCCTACACCCCAGTAGACTATGTATTTGGAATAGGTCTTTATATGGCGCCGAGCAATATGATACTACGAGATGCCCCGGTTGACGGTTACAATAATCAGATCGTAATCGCCACCGTCAATCAAAAAATAAGCCACAACGGGAACGTGAACACGTGTATCATCAAGTCCCGCCCCCCCCCCCCCCCCCCCCCCCCCCCCGCCCAAGATGCCCGGGAGTGGAGTTGGAAGTGGAACCGATTTCATAAAAACGCAAGCACCCACCCCACCACGAAGCACACCATCAAGCCCCTTAGGAACTAGTGTCTCATCAAGTTCCACCTCCGCTCCAGCTCAGGAGCGGCATGTTCCAACTGGTGGACTTGATGCACCAGGAAGTTCCTTCGGAACTAGTGTCACAACCCACGAAGAGGAGAAATTAGGGCTCGTCGTCGCCCTCGTGGCGATCGGACTATTCGCGCTTTGGTTTTAGGAACTCTCGGGAGGCTAAAAGTAGGAGACCGGCAATCGCCACGATTAAAGCCCAAACATTATCGGCGAGCCATCCGGCCGTTTTTGATAATATAGATAACAAGTAGGAGACGAGCAGTCCAGGCAGCGCGGCAGCCGCCTTTCCGGCTAATTCAGTCAGGAGACTGGTGAGGGCTTTTAGATGCTTTTTTACCCACTCCTTGGCTCCGCCGGATGGCGCGGGTGCTGGCGCGGGTACTGGCGCGGGTGCTGGCGCGGGTGCTGGCGCGGGTGCAGCCGCCGCACCACCAGTTATAGCTAGAACTATGGTCGATATAGTCATGCCGAGAGCTGTGAGGATGCTTACTATTGTGATGCCCTGCTCTCCGAACAGAGTGCGAAGACCCTCACCGAATGTCGTCTCCTCGTGCAGAACCCTCGAGATTGTTTCGCGGATCCGACTTATTTGGGCGCGGAGAGCCTCACGGCAAGCCGATGCAGCCTCCAAGCGAGCTGCTCTTTCATCCCGCAACGACAGCAGGTGTTCGGTGATCCGCTCGGTAGATTCTCTATCACCACGGGCTTCCCCAAGTTTTCGTTCTTCTAGCGCGATATGTTCATCCAGCGCCGTGAGTTTGGAGAGGTTATGGACCAATTCGCCCCGGACTGTTTGCATAGCCTTATCGAGTCCCCGGAGTTGGCGAAGAGGTAACGGTGGGTCATCCATCGTGCTGAGTATTCCATCTATCTCACTTTCGCTGAGCTCCATTGTGCGAATAGCGTCGGTGGCTACTAGGGAGACCTCGCTGAGCTCGACAGTTTCTATCGCGGCGGCCGTCTTCGCCATCGTTTCGTCGGTAGAATGTAGGGTCTCTACAGCGCGGGCCGGCATAATTGTTTTACCACGCTTCCAAACTACGAATCCTAGTTCGTCCCTTATGATTTGGCCACCGACCCGGTTTCGCACAATGGAGCTCAGCGCTAGGTGTTTAGCGGTTGTTGTGTTGACTATTGGGATATTTGATGCTTTTAGTCGCCTACCGTACTTATTCAATTCTAATTTGGAGTAGTCGCGTCCGACAGACTGGATCATACCTTTTTCTGCCAAACTGTTGTAGTAGTCGTCTACAGTTCACTTGACTAATTCCTGGCTTAGACTAATGGTGTTGGTAGCGCCACCTATTTCCTCGCCGGCTGGAGTCTCTATGAAGGGCGTTTCGTTATCGTTATCATCATCGATGTCAGCATCATCGAATGCGTCATCATCATCGAGGTAATCGTCTCGGCCGAATTCGTCCATGCCAATATCGTAACCAGCCATCTTTAACGATGTATTAAAGAAAAAACCATAACGGTTTAATAGAGTTACTAAATATGTCTTCGAGTCAATACGGCCGCAAACTCAATCCATACCGCAGACTGCGGGAGCCCCTTGGGGCGAAAGGCGTGAGACAGAGCGTCGTTATTACGAACAACCCATCGACGATCGACCAGAACCAGCAGTTCTTGGTCCGCTTCCCCAACCTCGGAGCTAGCGACGTCATTGTGCCGGGTACTGTTCGCCTCGCATTCACTATTTCGCTGACGTCGACAGACGTGGACCGAACCGTCGTTCAGAACCTGGGTCGCGCCATCGTCAAGAAGACCATGATAAAGATTTCTGGTAATGAGGTGATGTCGATCGACGACAGCGACGTCTACCATTGTTACCAAGACCTGTGGAAGACGGCGCAAGAGCGCGAAAACGCGGTCTATCAGGGTATTGACACCAGCAAAAATAAGAACGTAACCAGACTTAGAATCGGGACTGGTAACAAGGCAGATAACAATCGATCGCGGCCGCTTACGGCAACCGCTTCTACATCCCGCTCGACTTTGAGTTGCTGGAGAGTCACATGCCCTACTATCAGAGTGCTTTGGCGGACCGCCTCGAATACGAACTAACGTTCAACGACTACGGCCGAGTTCTCATAGCCACTGACATGGAATCGACGTATACGATCGACAATGTTTCGCTGGAGTACGACATGGTCACGATGCCCGAACTCGCGCGATCAGAACCGAGTACGCCGGGCGCGTTGCCATACTTTACGACCGAGTTCTTCGCCACCGCAAGATGACGAAAGACAAAAGCGACACATTGTGAAATATTAATGTCAACATACACGCCCGCTCGATGAAAGGTATACTGATGCTGTTCGAGGAGGGTCGGTTCGCGCTCGGGGTTAGAAAAACCGACAAATTCTATAACCCCAAAATCACAAAGGTAGAGGTGACGATCGAGGGAGTCCCCAATAAACTCTACAGCGCGGGCCTTCGCGCGCACCAGCAGTGGGACGAAGCCAGAAAGCAGTTTGCTGCCGGCTCTAAGCGCTCCCTGGAGGTTGCCGCGGTTGCCAAAGACCTGCAGCTCTCGGACGTCTCCCTCGCGCAGTTCCTGACTTCCAAGTACGCGTTATGGCTAGACATGCGAGCCAGCGACGACGACCAAATGCCCGGTAGTGGACGCCAAGTTGATAACGCTAGCGAGGGTGTGACGATCCAGATAGCCAAAGAGGCGCATGGAGCTGGGCCATTGAACGTGTGCTTATATATAATCACAGACGCACAACTCAACATCGTAGATGGTCGATACGTCTCAGCACTCTACTGAATCTAAATCTAAAGATTTAAAACCTTTGGGTTTTACATCAAATAAAGTTTGTGATGCACAATCTCCGATTGCGCAACAGCAAAACATCCGAAGGCAGCTGCGGTTCAAACTCCTGCGGAGCAATCGGTGCAATCGTGGATTGTTGTAGCTACTACCTGGATCATCACGTGGGTTGTTAGTGGTGGTCTGGCAGTTGTGGGCACCGTGTGTATGTAGAACTAACTTTCGAAACAACCAGCCGCGATTCCGATTGCGCCCCATTTAAACATTGATCGCGATCCCTTTTATATGCAATAATCACTATATGTAATGGCTGAATACGATGGTAAAATGATAGTGAATGCGGTTTATCACGCCGTGATGATATCAGGTCTCAGTATCGGGTTTGCTCGACTATCAAATATGGCATTCGGAGGGCCCGCTCCCAAATTGGACACGACCGCGCGAGACGTAGGTCTCGTGACCTTAGATGTAGCGGCCGCAGTTGGGACCCGAGATTATCTAGTTAAAGCTGGAATTCTACCTGCTAATATATGGAAATAATGACTTCGATCGCAATACTCATAGTTGGTGCGGTGACGAACGCATTGGCGTTCAGCGATAGCAACTATTTATTCTCGAAACTGGGAAAAAACTCGGACGTGGATGAGGAGCGCAAGCGTCACGATTTAGCTGTAGAACAACTTAAGATCGCAGACGAAGCATGGTAAAAAAAACGAACCGCCCGTCTGGACGCGATGAACGAAGCTCTTCGCCGCGAGAATCACTCCGTGCAAACTTTCCAGAACGTTGACGACGCCATGAGCGAGTACGATCGGGCATATCCGCAGACAAGTGGATCCCGAGCCACAACTTTCAGATTTCTATGTACCATCAGAGGCCCAAAAAGACCGCGAGATCGTGTTCATCATTGTGGGGATGGTTGCGACAGGTCTCGTCAGCTACTATATTGGAAAAGCAATAAGCAAAAGCAATAAGCAAAAGCAATAATTATTTAAAAAAACATAATATATTATATATATATATAACGATGTTAGTTGACGAGCTTTATTACGCTTTGATCGATGTAGGCTACACGGCCCTTAAACACCGTTTAGCTGGCGCAAAGGGTCTGATCCGTCTGGCCCAAGATTCTCTCGAGACGGGGCGCACGGACGAACACTTGGCCTCCCTTTTCGCAAAGCGGATGTTAGATTCCTTCGAGTTCCTTTAGAACTCGGACGAAAAAACGGCCACCCTTAACCGGCAGCTGCAGCAAAACTTCCAACAAAGGTTTAGTATCGACGACGCAGTTACCGAACGATCTGAAAAAAGCCTGTTGGAGACTGTTCGAACTACTAGAATACCTCGCATACGATGGACACGCGCAAGCTGGATACCAAACTATCGGTTCGCCTAGCGCGCAAGCTAGCGAACACATACTACAGCCCCCGAGGCTACTGGAAGGGACTCGCGGCCATCAAGAACCTCGCGGCGGCGACCAAGGTTTCCGAAAACGCAGCCACGGAATGGCTCAAGAAGCAGGCCATCTGGCAGATCTATTTGCACGCGCCTCACAATATTCCACGCCCGAAATTCGACGTGCCGGTGCCGAACGAAGTCCACCAAGCAGACCTCCTGTTTCATCCCTCACGATCGCGTCGGTCGCAAGACGTACAAGTACGCACTGATATAATCGTTGACGTAGCGAGTCGCTAAAGGGGGCTGAGCCACTGGCCACTAAATAGTCTAAGGAGGTGGCCGAGGCGCTTTCCCGAATATATAAGAGGAGTCCTCTCAAATGGCCGAATCTTCTCCAGGTCGACCCCGGCCGCGAGTTCATGGGCGCGGTCTCTCATCTATTGGCTAAACACGACGTTTCTGTTAGACGCGTTTAAGTAAGTTTTCATGACTCCACTGTTCATTCTGAAACCCTTGTTTTTTCCAATGTCTATACCACCCTCCAAACGCTTTCTTGTATTTATCCCAGTTCAGACTGTCTGTTCTCTTGGACATACCTTTGGCGGAATGTTTCATAAAATCGTCCGGTTTAATGTTTTTGTTTTCTTCTTCCCGACTTCCTTTTTCGGGAACTTTTTCGACAAAATAACACTTGCTAGACAAGGCAATCGCTGGGTGTCGGCGGAACTCCATCTTGAAGAGTCCTGGCTCGCGGTTGCTCCACTTATCCCAAGCTATCCAATCTCGTTTCTCTCTTTCGAAAGAGTCGATCATATCCGACTTTATTATAGAATCCAGGCTGTTGCTGGAAATTCCTATATACATACTGTCTGTATCCATCTGTATCAACTCGAAATCGCTTCGGTCAACGTATTTATCTAGAAAGTCGTAGTAGAACTCCAACATCCTCAACTTTGCCAACTGTTAAACTGCTATCCCACAGTGAAACGGTCTAGTCATTACTACTCTCGGTTTCCTGCTAGATATCTCGTAAGCGTCTCCAATCTCCTCGATATCTTCGAAGAATGCGGATCTCAATGCTTTGTCAACGCAGCTCTCGTTGTTAGTATACGTTGTGTTTAGATGGCGCTCGGAACATTCGATCATCTTTCCGCAACAAGAGTTGCCCACCAACTTGAATATCTCGCCCACAACTGTCGACATTTCCTGTTCTACGTGCTGTGGTTACTTCGTCTACGAACCATTCGAACGGCTTTCCTTCTTGGTAATCCAAAGTTCTGTACACAGCAATTATCTCTAATCCGTGTCGCAGATACCACATCAGTAGCGGCGCGTACATCAACGTCTTCTCTGTAGACAGAGTTCCCACTAGTTTCTTACCAGCTCCCTTGTTCCTACCTGTATTCTATAGGTAATCCAACATGTGCTCTGGAACCTCTTCTTCTTTAACAACCCCGTTTTCGTAAATTTTTCGGCACCTCGATATCCACCTCGGCAAATCCGAACCACTCGGACTTCAAGTCTTTGCGAGAATCTGTCCACGACCATCTGGTTTGTAGGTTCTCCAACGTGTCGGATGATCTCTTTACCGCAAGGCATCACTTTCTTCAGAGTCGACAGGTACAGTGCGTTAGCGTCGTACCCGAGCACCGCTCCGCATTTCTTATTTTTATCCGTGTGGATGTTAGATACTCCGGCTTCCGCATATCTCGAAAACATTATAGTTGCTCCCTGCAGCATGTCATAAGTTTCCTTTTCGGGTGCGTACAGTGGTGGACATTTTGCGTATGCGGCGGCATTTTCCTTTGTTCTGTAGCTTTTCACATGCTCCTTGATGGTTCCTCGCAACAAATATTGCAGAGCCACACCGGGTAGCGTTACTGCGTCTTTAAGAATATCCACTCCTCTGTCTTTGTAAAAGTTACACATTTTTCCCACCGCTTCCAAGAACAGTGCGACGTCCAGGTCGTTGTAGTATCGCAGCCAGTCCGCGAAAGCTTTCATGTTTTTCTCTTTGTAGATCGCGTTGCACACTTCTAGCTCACTCTCTGTAATAAGGTATCCGCCTCGAAGTTTGGAATACCAATGTTCGATGGGTGGTAAACCATCGTAGTCCAACTTTTCCGGGGAGTCGAACCACTCGTAGGGAAAGAAAGACTTGTGCATCAAGCAGTCGTATGCCTTGATCCACTTGCCGTAACTAGTTCCGGGTCCCATGTACAGAGCAATGTCTAGAAACCTGAATTCCGGAGTGAACAGAAATATCGTCGTGTTTGTCTTCTTACCTATCATAACTTTATCGGTTGTGTCAGCCAGTTTCCCAACGAGATGTTTCTTTATCAGGTTTATGTCGTATCTACTAGAGTTGAATCCTACCACGGGAACCTGTTCTATCCACCTCTTTACCTCTTTATAGCTTTGACTTGTGTTTCCGGGAGTTTGTCCATATCAGTCGGCATGTACTTGCGGTGCACATCGTTTTTGATCTTTTTACCTCTGCCTTTCAACTCCCTCAAGAACTGTGATACCAAAACTTCAGGATCTCTCTCGCAAATGTGTGTTGTCGTTCCTGAGAGGCTGTCGCCTACTGAAACACTTATCGGAATGTGGGAACCTCGTACTCTAGGTCTCGAGTTTTTACCTCCCCTCCGTTGACGTCTAGGTAAGCTTCAAAGTCGTACACTATTTGGTGCGGGTACAACACTGTCTCCGGGACCGTCTGTTCTACTTGTGGATGATTTCGTGAATTATTGTCGCACTCCCAAATAACCACGAGTGTGTATCCAGCTAAGATTATTGCCGCGTCCCTATCGAGAGTTTGTTTTATACTTTTTACCCATGCGCCTTGTGTGGAGTGGACATCCGTGCCAGTGACAACCGTGAAATTGGTACACGGTATTTGTCTCCCTGCAGTATCCGTCGACCGGAGCCCCTGCAACCCACCTTTCTCCTCCGTGTCCGCACCTGGTGGTGTGTAACTGATTGACTTCTAAAGATTGTATCCAGTCTATCGACATTTTGCTGGCGTGCGATCTTGGGTAGAAGGCATTTTCAAACGCGGACATTGGTCTGTCTATCATCTTACCTTTGCACACGACTACGGTCTCTCCCGTCATGCATGTTGCTGAGTGCCTCTTCATGCTGCTGGCGTTGGTGAATCACTGTCTGCAGTCGTAGCAGCAGTAGATTTTTGTTAGATTCTTTATGTTTGTCACGAGGAACGCGTGGTTTTTGAACAATCCTATCGTCATCTTCTTCTCTCCTACCTCCTCGTAGTGTGCTGGTGTCTTTCTCAAATACCACACTCCTTCTTCCGTTGGCTCGTACACTTCTATTCCTACACTGAAACATTCCTCCACTTTCTTCATGTCCTCAAAAGGAACCGGTCCTTTCGCAGTTTTCTTGTTTTTCACGAAATACTCGTTAGCCATGCTTCGTGCCTTATCACAACACCTGTCCGCTCGAACATCTTCAAAATGAATAGCTAGACATCTGAAAAGACACAAATCGTCGTTGTATTTATCTAACGCGTACATACCCTTCTTGTTCCTCAACCAATCCGGAAGAGGTCCTCCGGATGCTACTGTTGAGGCTAACCCTGTGTCTTCCCTCATATCACCTAAAATTAGTTTTACGAATACGTCTACCCACCGGACAAACGTCCATTTCGTGTTTGGTCTGTCTACCTTATCCAGGTTCATACGAGTTTCTTCTTGTCTCTGCACCCATGTACATACCTCCTCGTAAGAACTCATCCATTGGCTACCTCCGAGGTGTTTGTGAAATATTATAGTTTTCGCTCTACCACGACTGTCTTTCTCCTCTATATGTGCTAGCTTGTAAGAAAAAGAGTATCTCAGATAGAAGTTGCTCGTCAGCAACGGAGCCAACTTGTCAACTATCCTTTCAGATATTGTCCCGTCTATGCCCTTACGAAAAGAAAGCTCTATGTTTCTCCTACCTTTCTCCACCTGTTCCTTACTTTCGTCGTGGCTGCCTAATATCTTCTCACCTTCGTCGGCTATTGCGTTCACCAACTTTCGGTTCAACTTCGACACCACTTTCTGTGGGGTCTTTCTCTGCGCGATAGCATTGGCACACATACTCATAACACTCTCTTCCGCAAGTCTATGCCCAACTTTATCAGCATTGTCTATATTATTGAAGGCATCTCGCTTGTAGGCCCTGATAAACCTAGTCATGAAAGCTGTGTTTTTAGCCTAGTTCAAGAGTTTTGTCAACCCTGGAACTCTTAGGCGTTTACTGTATTTTAACCCTAGAGATGCGGCTTCTTCTCTCAGTTTTTCAACTTGTGGCAACATTTTCAAATCTTGTTTTAAACCAAGGTTTAAAAAACTCAATGTTTGAATAACTACTAGTTTTCGTTTCTTTAACTTCAAATTTTATTAATTTTGTCAACCCAGGAACTCTTAGGCGTTTACTGTATGGTATGTTGAGATCGTCCGCTTGTTTTCGCAGTTGATCTCTAGTTATATGAAGCTTTTCTACACCGCTAATCAGTTGAGGCGGAATATTTTTCTCATCCACAACTTTTCGCATTTTTCTTCGTCCGAAGAAATTTCTCGCAGGCATATTTTTATACTTCCTATATGTTAGCAAATATACTTTTTTTTCTTATATTAATTAATTTATTAATTAATTAATTAATTAATTATTATGTTTGCTATATAATAATAGGGGGTGTTCAGTTTTAAATTATTAATTAATTAATTAATATTTTCATACTTCCTATATGTTAGCAAATATACTTTTTTTTCTTATATTAATTAATTAATTGGCTCTGACCAAATGGAGTGTATGGTATAAGAGATACAACTCTGACAAGGACAACCCGCTTTAGAAGTACACAGTTGTCTAACTTGGCGCTGACCAAATGACTATAGTATAAGAGAGACAACTCTGACAAGGACGACCCGCTTTAGAAAGTACACAGTTGTCTAACTTGTCTGTGACGATGGACCAAAAACATTCTCCTTACACTCTTATTCTATAGGTGGTCCGCACTTTTGTTTATTCAGTTCATACACAAATTCGAGGGGTGTGAGACCGTAGATGGAGTGTAGGGGCACTATGTAGGTTGGTGGTATCATTTTAACTCCCTATATACTACTAGACTACATAAACTGGTATATACAGTACTCACCCATCATGCGTTATGCTGGCTACAATGATGGACAATACGAGTTTCACATCCTCCATACTTTCTGCACTAAGAGCTGAATAGAATAATAAAGATTGATGTATTAACCATTTCAACACCAAAGACCTGTATAGCGGTATTGGCAAACAGTGTAGATCCATGTGAGCCGGCTCATGACGAGCCGTCTCATCAGGCTCTGCACTTTTTGTAAGTAATTTTCATATTATTTAGAACAAAAACACCCCCTGTTCATAAATGGACTAGTCTGAAAATCATTTTGTGACGATTGGATTGGTTGCAAAATTAATGTATCAAAAGCTACTTAGTTACTAATGGAATTAACCAACACAATTCAAAGACCTGACAGAATACTCAATGTTGATGTATAGCCGTGGAATCTCTCTAAATCGGGCACCATGGAAGGCCCCAGGGTGTCTGGTTTACAGAAAATGTGAAAATTAATCAGATATGGTTTAACACTTACTGCGCCAAATTAAATGTTGTCATCTGCTGTAAATAGTTTATTTTCAATATTTATCGACAAAAACCTGTTTTGACAGCGCATGAGAATCGTGTCCACTGTTAACAGATGTGTTTGTGTCTTTTCTGTTCATGATCATACATTATCATTATATCGGTGAACGATCACAATTGGACGAACTTTGAATGGTTGGAGTTTCTAATGTATATATGGTCATGGTGCACGACATTAGTTTGAGCTGGCGATCAGCTATCGGCCAAATATGACCGATAATCCACGCCCGATGGCCTCCAATGCTGTGTGAGATTCTTTCGTACACGCACATTTCGCTTTGGATGGGGTATGCAAAATGCGAATAACTGAATAAATGCTGGAAACAGCGATTTGAAGTGAGTATATTCACACACCTAATAATAGAGACAGAAGTCATACATTTAATCGATGTTTATTGTGTTTGTGCGTGTCGGAAAAGAGAGGGCTCTTTCTATAATAGCCATATTATTTATCACCTTTCTATATAGAAGATGGTACTGTACGAGACCAAATGGGTGGGGTAATGAGATTTCTTTAATATGCATTTATTTGGTGTCATATGTCCGAGTCTTCCACCTGTGACTCAAATCATTCAGTCAATATAGCTTGTCAAAGACACATCTTTCTTTAGTATCATTTCGGAAGGTTATTTGCGATATCGTATCAGTTTACGACGCTATGTGAACCAGCGACTTGTGTTTTATGTAACAGGAACTGTGGAATGGGGAGTGAGTGGGATGATTGTCGGTGCGGCGAAGGCCACATGAGGATCCGTTGATTAATGATGTAAACGTTTTGGGACCATTTATCCCGGTAGGTTATCGTCATATATTGTATGTGTGTAAATAAGGGTTTTAGTGCATGTCTGTATATTTATCCCAGAATAGTTGCAGGTTCAATCCTTCATTTAACTTGATTACCAGTTAGGTGAATTACTCTGCGAACATGTATGGTTCATGAGAATCGTCTCCTTTTCATTATATTCTCCACATGCTCGAGACTATGTGATTTATGCTATTGACGATTTATTGGATGTGACAGAGATCCGCCGATATTAGAGTAGTAGTGTACAGTCGAACATCCCCGAACGGCCGCCTCTCTACAACAATACCCTCTCTGTAACAGCCGCTATTTTATATCCCAAATGGATGATTGCCTCTATATCTAACCCTTAGACTGCTGAGCATGAAACGTGTCGTCTGATGTTGATTTTGCATTCTTTCTCAATAAAAACATGATTTGACAGCACATTAGAATCATTTCCATTGAAAATGATTCTAAAATGCTGTCAAAACATGTTTTATTGAGAATTATTGAAAAAAAAAAAATAAACATCAGACGATAAAATTTAATTCAGCATTAAACTCTTACAACAGCCACCTCTCTATAACAGCCAATTTTGCGTCTTCCCATGGGTGGCTGGTGTGGAGAGGTGGCACTATATATCATACTGATATGTGAATCTATTGTATTTATCCTTGAAAGTAGGAGTCCGGATATTGTGAACAGCACTATATTCTCAAGGTTTTGTTGGCTCCATGTACTGTGCAATACTGTGTAAATGTTATGTAGATATCTTATTTTATGTACTGTTTGTGTCAGAAATATTCAACTTGTGTATATAAGTAATAAACATACAACTGGAGTTCGTGTTCGTGGTTTTACAAATTGCGTAGACCTAGCATTTCCCCAACATCATGAGTTGTTAGCCGGGAAGGAGTTACGACAAATGTTATATCTATAAAGAAACCCAGATGGCCGCGGCCCGCATGTCGAGCCCGCCGAGGCATTTGATGTTATTTTTAAAAACTTTAACGCAGATTTCGGACGCACGCATGGACACCCGGACGTCATTGTGATCACTATGTCTCGCTTTCCGCAAGCGGGCTTGACAAAAACTAATGTCACTCTATAGTATACTAGATGGCCGCGGCCCGCATGTCACGCCCGTCGAGCATTTGATAGTACTAAACGAGGTTTGATAGTATACTGAAAAACTTCTAAGACATTTGACCTTGGCCTTGGGCATGTGGGCAGCATGGGTATTGTGCAGATGAATATTTGGAGGATGCATGCATAAGTAAACATGCATATGAAGTTATGAAGTTTCAAGTCAATGAGTGAAGCGGTTGAGGAGATATAGTATACGTAAAAACATTAACGCAAAGTTTACAAAAACTTTAACGCAAACTTCTAAGACATTTGACCTTGACCTTGGGCATGTGGGCAGCATTGGTATTGCACGTAATTCATATTTGGAGGATGGTAAACATGCATATGAAGTTTCAAGTCAATCAGTGAAGCGGTTGCAGAGATATAACTTTAACGCAAATGTGGACGCACGTATGTACGTACGGACGTCAAATTGCCGACTATATCCGCTGTCCGTAAGCGGGCGCGACAAAAATGACATGTGCGACTCTAGCTTTTATGTCATTATAGAGACGGGACCTCGGTTTTAAAGTCTTATCCGATAGACCAATGTAATATGCATGTATTGTTCACGCCTAGGATAAGGTTTGAACTCACAACGTCCAGTATGCCATATCCCCTAGGTCACGACCCATCCCTCTCCTGAATTTGAAAAGTAGTTGAGTATTTTTAGAATTTTTTGTAGCCGATTTCACCAAAATTACTAAGCATACTTATCTAGCTATAAAAGTAAACTTTGAGGGAGTAACCATTTATTTTTCACGAAATGCATTATTTCAAATATAACTAACGACTGCATATATGTCATGATTAAAAATATGCAGAATTATTATACTGAATTTATTACATTATCACAGCCAAAATTGCTGTGATAATGTAATAAATTCAGTATAATAATAATTAATAAATGCATCCTTAAAGTGAAAATTTCTCCCTCAGAGTGTACTTAGGACGATAAGTATACTTTGGAATTGTTTTTGAAATAGGCTACAGAAGCTCTGACATACCTGCATGGTCAAATTCTGCCTCTGGCAACGAATCAGCCTGTTCCAGTTCGTTGATTCGACACTGATACACCACCCACTCTGTCTGATAGGCCTCACTCTCGGCAAACTCGCGTTCCGCAAGTGCTAGCTCATCTGAAAGTATCGGCATCACTCTTAACCCTTTCAGCCCTAAGTAACTGGAATGGATTGTGATATGTTAATTGTGCAACCAATCTAATTGTCACAAAGTGAATTTTAGATAAGTCCATTTCTGAAAAGGGGGCGTTTTGTTCTCGAAAATATGATAATTACTTGCGAAAAGTGCAGATCCTGATGAGACGGCTCATCACGAGCCGGCTCATCTGGATCTACACTTTTGCCAATATCACTGTACAGGCCTGTAGTGTTGAAAGGGTTAATTAAAGCAAGGGCGTCATCAGGGGAGGCTCGATGGGTTCGTAGAAACCCCTTTTTTAGAGTCAGCAGGATTTTCTTTTATATAAATGAGGTCTGCGATAGCCAGTTTTAGTGCATGAATGAGCAGACATGTTTCATTCAAATCCTCTACTAACAAAACTAACAAGCGACGTCAATCGCATTAAAATATGCCAACTCGTGCCGAAACGTCGGAAAAGTGGGTTCCTGTTTTTTGGCAGAATTGTTCAAAATATACCCGAATTTGGCTTCTGGAAATCAAAAACTTTCCGGGGCAGGGAAGCAACCAAAATATGTAAAAGGTCC
This sequence comes from Conchocele bisecta, assembly GCA_029237695.1. Classification (NCBI taxonomy): domain Eukaryota; kingdom Metazoa; phylum Mollusca; class Bivalvia; order Lucinida; family Thyasiridae; genus Conchocele; species Conchocele bisecta. The sequence goes on from CM055276.1 coordinate 45,621,239, forward strand.
AGGGGCAACCCCTGGATCCCTTACAGATTTTGGTTGCTTCACAGCTGAAAGTCGAACCCCATTTTCAAAAATGCTGGTGACGCCCATGTAAAGTGACTGTGTCTCAGATGATGGCTCAGATATACAATACATGTATGTGTTTTCCGTTTCATGAACAGAAAATGACATCGCAAAATTTTATTTGATCAGATTCCTAAACACATGCATTATATCCATGTACATGCTATCAGAAACTGTGATAAACAGGGGAGGTAATTTATGTATTAATGTATTTTAGCATATTTAATGTAAAGTTTATCAGGCTAGGCTTCCGAGACTCACTGAATTATTCCTACTGTTTCCAAACCGAACAATATAAACCGGATGTTGATCCGAAGACACGATATTGTGTATGTAGAGGTTTCACTGTATATATAATTAGTTGTCATACTAGTACTAGTATTCTATTTATCAGGTAAAGATTATGCTAAGAAATGTGTTTTTTCTTTTTAAATGAATGGGGTTTAAAGTCCCAGCAACAGCTAAATTCATATATAGACGGGACCACAGTTTAATGTCTCATCCGAAAGACCAATGGGATTGAAATATTATGAAAGTATTTGCATGCAGAGCTGCCAACCCCATGTCAGTCACATGAGGAGCATGCCCGAGGGTAGGTTTTGAACTCACAACCTTCAGTATTGAAGTCCTGTACTCTAACCCTGAGCCAGTTTTCAAATATGGATTAGCTGTATCACTGTCATTTCCTGATACAGCATGTATATGTTGGTCAGCGTGTATGTCGTCAATGTACAGCTAGCTACCTGGGGCCCGTTTCACTAAGCTTTGTACGACCAAAATGTTCGTAAGTGCAAACATTTGATAGTCTGTTGATTTCATATTAACACTGTTTTCTTGTAAACAATTATTGGATTTACATTTATTGACCGTAGGCTGCATAACCCTAAATTTGCACTTACAAACATTTCAGTTGTACGAAGTTTAGTGAAACGGGCACCTGGGGCCCATTTCACTAAACTTTGTACGATAAACATGTTTGTACGAAGATTTCTATGACTTTGTTTCTCACATTAATGTGTTTCTCTAATGCTAACATTTTGTACCTACGGGTTCATGTCATTAAATGCAGCACATTCATGAACGAATTTCCAAAATCGGCTGTCAGAACAAATGTTATTGTGGATTTCAATTTTGCGCTTACAAACTTCTTAGTCTTACAAAGTTTAGTGAAACGGCCCTGATACGTACTTGGAAGGGTGTCTCTTTCATTCACTTCTGAAACGAAAAGAAAACAAAGTATTCAGAGCTCCAATTAAGCTGCGTAATTTGGAGGTAAATTTCTTATTTCTCCATCAAAACTGGCGAGTTGGGAGTGCTTTAGAATCGTCTCAATGAGACGATTCTAAAACACTCCCAACTTGCCATTTGTGATGAATAAATAACAAAATTTCACCCCAAGTTGGTCAAATTACGCACCTTAACTGGAGCTCTGGTATTATGTGAAGAAATACATTCATATGACAATCAGAACAGACTGTAGGTAATAGAATGTATGACCATTAATTATTTACTTTCGTTTAACCCTTTCACCCCTAAGTAACTGAATGGGCTGCGATATGTTAATTTTGTAACCAATCCAATCATCGCAAAATGATTTTCAGACTATTCCATTTATAACAAGAGCTGTGGGAGAACAGCATAGCTGGACTACGAGGGTTGTCGATTTACACATAGCTTGACAAACAAGGTGGCTGCGGCCTGCATAAAAACCTTAACCAAGGTTGACTAAAATCCTTAACCAAGGGAAATTTAGTAAGTAATTCAAGGTTAAATGTAGGTCAATGTCAGATATAGGTCAGGGATTATTGATGTACATCACTAGGAGATGAAGTTTTCCAAGTACGGTTGCTGTAGGCCCAGGAGTATTCCATATACAAACTTGACTAAAAACCTTAACCAAGGGGAAATAACTAAGTAATCCAATGATAAAAGTAGGTCAAGGTAAAATATAGGTCAGGGATTATTGATGTACATCACTAGGAGATGAAGTTGTCCAAGTATGGTTGGTGTAGGGCCAGGAGTATTATATCTACAAGCTTGACTAAAAACCTTAACCAAAGAGAATTAACTAGGTAATTCAAGGTTAAATGTAGGTCAAGGTCAAATATAGGTCAGGGGTTGTTGATGTACATCACTAGGAGATGACGTTGTCCAAGTATGGTGGGTGTAGGGCCAGGATTATTCCATCTACAAGCTTGACTAAAAACCGTAACCAAGGGGAATTAACTAAGTAATTCAAGAGGAAATGTAGGTCAAGGTCAAATATAGATCAGGGGTTATTGATGTACATCACTAGGGGATGAAGTTGTCCAAGTATGGTTGGTGTAGGGCCAGGATTATTCCATCTACAAGCTTGACTAAAAACCGTAACCAAGGGGAATTAACTAAGTAATTCAAGAGGAAATGTAGGTCAAGGTCAAATATAGATCAGGGGTTATTGATGTACATCCCTATGAGAAAAGGTTGTCCATGTATGGTGTCTGTATGCACACTAGTATTCCATGTACAAGCTTGACTAAAAATCTTAACCAAGGTTGACTAAAAACCTTAACAAAGGAGAATTAACAAAGTAAGTCAAGGTTAAATGTAGGTCAATGTCAAATATAGGTCAGGGGTTGTTGATGTACATCACTAGGAGATGAAGTTGTCCATGTATGGTGGGTGTAGGGCCAGTAGTATTCCATATACAAGCTTGACTAAAAACCTTAACCAAGGGGAATTAACTAAGTAATTCAAGAGGAAATGTAGGTCAAGGTCAAATATAGATCAGGGGTTATTGATGTACATCCCTATGAGAAAAGGTTGTCCAAGTATGGTGTCTGTATGCACAATAGTATTCCATGTACAAGCTTGACTAAAAACCTTAACCAAGGTTGACTAAAAATCGAGCTAAAAAGGGGGTATTTGTTGTTCTCAAAAATATGAAAATTACTTTCAAAAAGTGCAGATCCTGATGAGACGGCTCGTTACGAGCCGGCTCATCTGGATCTGCATTGTTTGCATAAACCGATATAGCGGGCTTTCGGGTTCAAAGGGTTAACACTCATTTTAGGCAGGGTTAATGGGGTGAACTTTGTCTGTAGGGATGGGATGGGCGGAAATTCTAAATAACTAAATATTTACAAAAATATGTACACGGTGGAACCTCTCTAAACCGGACACCAAGAAAACACCTGTGATCTTATTATGGTGAGTTTCTTGGTCATTTATCTGAGGTGACGATGTCTGTTCATGATCGCATAACACACATCTATGGCTCAGAGTGATCAAATGTCTGATTTTCAATGAAACCTCTCTAAGCACGGACACGCTGGGGACCTCCCAGGGTGTCCGGTTTAGAGAGGCTTCACTATATATATATTTAGTTGTGATAATAGAATATCCTGATCTGGTGACAGGTTCTCAACACATCCGAGTCACTTAGAATCGTTTGACAATATATTTGTGTTGAATTGGACTGCTGTTAAACCATTTCAATGCTACATTCAAGACAGTGGGTTTATCTGTTTTTTGTTTATTGGTGTTTGTTGTATTAGAATAACCTGACATGTGCCAGGTCCATACATGTACCTCACCAAAGTCACTTGCCCCATTCCACTTAGAGTAATAAGATTAGAAATAATAATATTACTCATATAATGGGTATAAACAGTTTTAACTCACATATACAAGAATGCCAAAGATGTACCCGAGAGCCAAACCAGTAGCCTATTTCATCAACATTGCGAAGTATACTTTACCAGCAAAGTATACTTTGAGGGAGTAATCATTTATTTTTCCTGAAATGCATCATTTCATATAGAACTAACAAATGCATATATTTCATGATTAAAAGTATGCAGAATTATTATACTGAATTTATTACATTATCACAGCCAAATTGGCTGTGATAATGTAATAAATTCAGTATAATAAAAATTAATAAATTTATCATAAAATTGAAAATTTCTCCCTCAAAGTATACTTTGCTACTAAAGTATACTTTGCAATGTTGATGAAATAGGCTACTGGTCCTGATTGATCAAGTGTTGATAGATTGATGAAATAGGCTACTGGTCCTGATTGATCAAGTGTTGATAGATTGATGAAATAGGCTACTGGTCCTGATTGATCAAGTGTTGATAGGTTGATGAAATGGGCTACTGGTCCTGATTGATCAAGTGTTGATAGGTTGATGAAATAGGCTACAGGTCTCCATTCGGATTCCGGTAAGGAAGAATCCCAATTACCCATCACATGCTCCTCCCACCTGTCACCCACAAGGACCAGTAGGATGGAAATATTATGTAAGTATTTTTCACGCCTACAGTGAGGATTGAACTCACAAACTCCCATATTGAGATCCAAGGGCAAATCCCTTAGGCCACGGCCGAGCCTTCGAAGATTTTCAAAATCAATATCGACATAAATCGGCAACTCGATAAGGGAGATAATTCCAGAGGGCGCCCACGTCAGCGCTCCAGATAAGGTGTGTATTGCCGTATAGTACACACTTATGTTAGCTGAATACGTATTCAGTATCAACAGTGAGAGTACAAAAATACTCACAGCAATGAGAACATATGCATTGATTTTCAATATGAGTAGTGGAAATACTGTCATAAAGTTGAGAATTTACTTAGTTGAGCTGCAAAAAGCAAACTTTTGCAGCTCAACTAAGTAAGTTTTCAACTGTATTACAGTTTAAAGAAGTGAATAAGTAATAATACACTCAAGTAAGTGAATGTTTAAATTTGTTTTACGTTTTGATCATTTTTTCCCTATTTAGTAATGAAGAAAATCAAAAATTCATTTGTAACAAGAGTTGTCAGAAGACAACAAAGCTCGCTTCATCAAACTTGGCACAGTTGCATAAAAGAACATGAATATTATATAACTTGACCATGGGTTAAGGGGCGTGCGGTGGACCTTGACATTGGGGTCAGTGGTGCAAAGTGGGTCGTGGGTTTGCTATAGCATAATATAGCATATTAAGATGAATGCATGTTTGAAATATCAATGCGCTCCCTGAAAACAGAAGTAAAACAAAATTTAACTGAACGTTAAGTTTATGAACGCACTAAGTTGGTGATTTTCTACAGCATGATAGCGATTCACATGAGGAATGTGCTAAGTTTGTGACCTTGACCTTGAGGAAAGGGGTGGGGGTGGGTCATGGATTTGCTTTAGCACAATAGAGGATCATCAGATGAATGCATGTATGAAATATCAAAGCGTTCCCTGTAAAGAAAGAGAAGTTACACAGCATTTACCCCAACGTTAAGTTTATGAACATGCTAAGTTTGTGACCTTGACCTTGGGGTAAGGGTTGGGTGGTGGGTTGTGGATTGCTACAGCATGATAGAGGGTCATCTGATGAATGCATGTATGAAATATCAAGGCGTTCCATGAAAGGAAACAGATGTTATAAGAAATTTACCCCAACGTTAAGTTTATGAATGTGCTAAGTTTGTGACCTTGACCTTGGGGTAAGGGTTGGGTGGTGGGTTGTGGATTGCTACAGCATGATAGAGGGTCATCTGATGAATGCATGTATGAAATATCAAGGCGTTCCATGAAAGGAAACAGATGTTATAAGAAATTTACCCCAACGTTAAGTTTATGAATGTGCTAAGTTTGTGACCTTGACCTTGGGGTAAGGGTTGGGTGGTGGGTTGTGGATTGCTACAGCATGATAGAGGGTCATCTGATGAATGCATGTATGAAATATCAAGGCGTTCCATGAAAGGAAACAGATGTTATAAGAATTAAATTTACCCCAACGTTAAGTTTATGAATGTGCTAAGTTTGTGACCTTGACCTTGGGGTAAGGGTTGGGTGGTGGGTCATGAATTTGCTACAGCATGATAGAGGATCATCTGAGGAATGCATGTATGAAATAACAAGGCGATCCATGAAAGGAAACAGAAGTTATGACATTTACCCCAACGTTAAGTTTGTGGACGCCGACGCCGAAGCCGACGACGCCGGGGGTATGCCATAAGCTCTTATGCACTTCGTGCAGGCGAGCTAAAAATAAAATATGCATTCAATTTGAAATCAGGGGGTGCACTATTCCTTAGATACAAAGCTTATATGGAGCTTTGATTACGTACTCTGTAGCGGGGCCTGTTGTCTTACACCTTCGCCCCATTTCTTTCCCTCGCACATCGCAACATAATCATACATAATTGACGGACCTGCAATAATAAATAATATTTACACCGTCCATAAATTCATAATGGAAATGCCCATTCCACATACATGTATTGGGTTTATATCCCAATACATTAAATTAGCCCCACGTGACGTCGCGCGACGTTGTTGATTCGTGAAATTTTGTTTGACATCGTTAATATACATGATGTTGTCAATAACGTCGCACTATTGACTGCGAATGCCGCTGTTCTATAAATTGCTACAAAATGACGTAAAACATTATGATTCCTAATTTTAACCCTTCCTACGCTGTTGACGGAAACTGCCGTCTGCTGTTTTTCATTTTTGCTTTAATTCTTAACAAAAAACTGGTTTTGACAGCACATGAGAATCGTCTCCACTGGAGACGATTCTCCTGTGCTGTCAAAACCAGGTTTTTGTCGAGAAATATTGAAAATAAAACATTTCCAGCAGACGACAACATTTAATTCAGCGTAGTAAAGGTTAACTCCGTATTGTTTATTTACATTTTTATCAAAAAACTCAACGTCAATGTAAGTAATAAAACCATGGGCAGCTGCGTTTACAGAAGTGAAATGAAAACAATTGGTCTGTTTCACGTTTGCGTGCAGTCCTTCTGACTCCACACACTTTAAACAGACCAAATGTTTTTCTACCACAGTAACAAGGTGCATGATCACGTGGTTACAACAACAATGGCTGAAAGTGTTGAAAGCGCGCCCACTCCAAAGTAAGTATTATTTATAGTTTCCTTAATATGCAACTGATTTTTATGAAATATGGTGCAGCAAATGCGTCTTCATGATCTGCATTTGGTGGTCTTGGGGCTTCGGCATATACGTATGTCATTTTTGCGAAGAATTGAATTCCGTGTCAGTAAATACAGAAATCTTCAGTAAACACAATTTATTCTTCGAAAAAAAACGGCAGAAGTTTGGGCTAAAGTACCGTGACCACCAAATGCAGCTTAACAAGACGCGTTTGATACACCATATTTCATCAAAATCCGTTACATAATATGACAATATAAAATAATACATACTTTGAATCGGAGGCGCTTCTGGAAATTTCAGTAATTGTTTTGTTGTTGTGACGATGTACCTTGAGTAAACACATTATTTTTGCTTAGTACATAGAGAATAGTAGGTTAGTGCCGTGAATGGGAAAAAATATCTGGCAAGGTTTAGGAAACCGTGCCGCGCCAGATATGTTTTTCCATTCACGGCACTAACCTACTATACTATTTAGTATTTATCCCGTCAACACTACACATAGCTTTAAAATGCAAAAAATATAACCTCAACCGCATCCTCAAAATCGGAGAATCGACTATTATGACAACAGCACATATTCATACGCAGTGATTAGGTCGTATTGACAGGATATCAAAAATATTTCATAGCACCGTGTTTCCGGGCACATACGCACAATATATACGCACAATATATACGCGCTGTGTTGACGGGATAAATGTAATTACATATACGCACAATATATACGCACAATACGCACAATATATACGCACAATATATACGCGCTGTGTTGACGGGATAAATGTAATTACATATACGCACAATATATACGTGCTGTGTTGACGGGATAAATGTAATTACATATACGCACAATATATACGCACTGTGTTGACGGGATATGTATTACATATACGCACAATATATACGCACTGTGTTGACGGGATAAATGTAATTACATATACGCAAACTTCTTTTGAAAAAGCAAAATAATTGAATTGGTAGGTTACGATGTATATGCCATCTGAAATTCTGGACGGATCATTCCTAATATGTCGCATTGACTGAACAAATGAGGGATTTATGTTTTTTTCAACCAGAGTAGATCCAGATCAGTATGTGCAGTCGCTCAGTCTGATCAGCATCTGCACTGTTCAGCATTCCATCAATGAAACACTATCATGTTTCTAACAAGCGCTATATCAGGCTACAGGAGTGTGCCATTTGATCTCAGCGCTCCAGATAAGGAATTAGTAATTGAGTATTTTCACTCCATCATTTCTGACGCAATTGGGTATTTCAAAATTTTAATTGGCTAAAATAAAATCTCACCACTGTTTACACATCAACAGACAGCAATTATTGAATAATTTGCTTTGAAATGAAAACATATCTTGGCATTTCATTATAATTGTCCCCTTGGAGTCAATTCTAATGAAATACCAAGAAGTATTTTCATGGAAAATAAGAAAAATATGCTATATTTGTGGTCTGTTTATTGTTTTCTGCAGTATGATACAGGTACCACAAAATTGTTATTCCTTTTTGATACTCGCTACTTTGGATTTCAATTGGATTTTTCGGCAATTTTAATTGGGTATCTACGCAAATATGCAGCTTATCTGGAGGTCAGTGATCTGGATATACACTGGTCACATTTCCCATGAGTCCGATTTCTCCAGTCACAGCCACATATTTTCCCTTCATAGTGATGATTCACACATAGCATGCTGTGCATGTTGCTCCGTTCCAGTATAATGTCTCATCTTGGCTCATAGATCAAGATTGAAGATAGCCAGGGCCCGGTTGCTCAAAACCTGTTAGCTTAACAGACTGTTAAATTCCTTAACATGTTAAGAATTTAACAGTCCGTTAAGCTACCAGAGGTTTTGAGCAACTGGGCCCTGTTGGCTTCTGCTAAACAACGAGTGAGTGCAGCGAACACATATTTTACATGGATATGAATGGTAACACGCTTTGTATTGGAAGCCTGACTGATACATGACGGGTGATCAAATCTTGTGTACTTGGCCGAATACGTACTGACTGATAGCATACTGCTGTATCAGGCATTGACCTGATACAAAGCTTTGCATTGGCCGAATACGTACTGACTGATAGCATACTGAAGTATCAGGCATTGACCTGATACAAATATCCAGGTTACAACAAATTGAAAACTGATGTTTCAAAGGTCCAACGACATCGCATGACATTACCGTATGACGTCAGAGAAATGACACAACACAACAAGACCTCATTCTTTTCAACGAAAACCACATCATAATTGCATATGTTGTAGCGTAAAACATTACCTGATAAATACAAGACCATGTCATGCTAGTGACTATTGATATCATGTTTATCAGTAACCGATTTCATACAAATTTGCAAAGCATACTTATCTAGCTTACTTTGAGGGAGTAATTATTTATTTTTCCCAAAAAGCATTATTTCATATGGAACTACGGTAACCTATGTAAATAGTTGATGATTAAAAGTATGCAGAATACCCGACTACGAACAACTGCATTCATGTACGACCATCTTACAGTTTACATGCACTAGAATAAAGAAGTGAATTCATCACTAATTTAAACTAGAAAATGTTGACGAACTCTTACAGCCATACAGAGTGAAACCTATAGGGCACAACTGATTCATGGCAGGGCTGTAACAAGCTTGTCAAGCATAGCAATCCAAACTGTTAATAAATCAATGACTTTCATTCTAAGGTACCACATAACATAAAACACTTGAGAAAATGAGCAGGGGGCTCACATATACCCCCAGCCGCCGCCTGGACCGACAAATAAAAACTTTAACGCAAATTTAGAAAACTTTAACGCAAATGCAAAGTAATTCGATCTTGACCTTGGAAATAAAAGACGCATGGGTGTGGTTTGAAATGAAAATATGGATGATGATAAGCAAGTATATGACGTTTGAAGTCAATCCGACTTACCGGTACAGAGATAATGTGTACCCACAAACTTTAACGCTGACAGACAGACAGCGGTCGGACGACGGACGGACTATATACCTCTCGACATACTTTGTATGCCGGGGGGTATAAATACCATAAGGCCTTTATTTTTTTATTATTTGTTTTACAAACCCGCCGCCGAAAATTTAGCGTTTTTTGGGGGGGGGGGGAAATTGAAGAAAAAAAATGAAAATTTATTTTTTCTTCAAATTATATATTTTTTCTTTTTGATAACTAAATGTTTGTTTTCATTCAATACATTATGCACACTGTATAGCAATTGAATATAATAGTATTTAATTATACTACACGAGTTACATACAAAATGTATTAAAATGTAGTGTTGAGAAGAGCTTAAAGTTAGGGGAGATACTCATGAGAAAAAGAATTAAGGAAAGAAATATTTCCATTTGTGCTCCTATCAAATAGACCTGTTTAACTGAATATTAAACCTACCACACTTGATAATGTGTTGTTCTTGTTTGTCCTTCAATTTTTATGTTGCTATTTTCTGTTCTATCTCATTTATGTTCTTCATGTAATTAATGAATGATTCGAACATTATATCGCGTTTTTCATATTTACATTTTAATATGAAATATTTTCCTAGGGGAACGATGAAATTAAGTTGTTGTGCCAAAGGTGCATTATCATTTATTCCTATAGAAATGTTTTAACGTTCATTCATTATGCATATTATAACTTTATTATTTAGGAAAGTTCTTGGCCGAGACCAAAATGGGTACATTCCCATAAGTGTTTTATACTTTCAACATACATAGAGCAAACATCACATAGGCTACTACTTACTATATTACAGCGATAAAGTAATTTATTTATTCCCAGAATTCGCATCGGGTATTTGTATTGTACGTTGTGTAATATGGAATCTATAGTACAATTGAAACTTGAAGGTGCATGCCCACTCAGTAGGCACAATATGTTCTTTATATCAGAGACATCATCTGAGACATTTCCTGGCAAAATAAACATTCATTCACAATTACCCCACGTATTGATTGGCATTATTATACATCTTATATCAGACGGAGAATTTCCACACTGATATCAGGGCCGATTACCGTGTTTCCTCAAACAATTAACGGACATTACTATTTATTCTCTGTATTTATTTTTTGATGTGCAATGATCATACTTTATAATTTGACAAAAATATTTCTTTTTCAGGTGACGCGTTTAATTAGTATAAATAATTAAATTATACCATGCCTCATTTGCATATGAAAATAGCCTGATACCAACGCGCGTCACTATCACAAAATCCAAAAACTTTCATTAAGAATCAAGTACTGGGTATTTCTTCAATTCACATGCTCTCGATTTTTATTTACGTTTACGGTAACCAATTCTTCTTCAAAACAACAGGTATGAGATTACAGCAAACTGTACAATATAAGGTTTGATCATGTCCAGCCGTGTGCAAACGTTTGCTGTGGCCCGAGGGAACTGTTTTAACCCCAAGGCCGCAGGCCGCGGGTTCAAACAGTTCCCGAGGGCCACAGCAAACGTTTGCACACGGCTGGACATGATCAAACGTTATTGTTACATTTCCAACAAAAAACTGATGTAATTTGAGCGTTATATTCAGTATGTTCAGTACTTTTATAAATCGTCCCATTCAAGTAGATAAGTTTCGGTATTCATATTCCGGGGCCGCGTCATGAACGGCATGAACGTCATGAAGTAGTGACGTCATGAAGGCACTTCCATTACGCGCGGCCCCGGAATGAGCATTGCGCTATTTGTCTAAAATCATAACATCACACCGTTCGGAAACCACGTGATCCCACACCCTGTACTATTATTGTTTAGAAGATATTGTTGCACATGTTCTTGTATTCATTGCACAATGTCGTATTAATTAATGTTGAAAATAACATAAGACAACAAATAATTTATCCCAAGATATAGATGTACAAACACATATTTTTTCTAATTAATAAAATTACTTTTTATTGTCTTAGTAAGTTAGTACAGTTTATAACTCCCGACGAAAAAATAAAATTGCAAATTCTTTTTCTTTTTTTTTTCCCTCCTCCTACGGCACTTCAGAGATTTGGTCGTTCGTAAAACAAACAATTAAAAAATAAAGGCCTAAATATAAATAAATACCGGTACTGAATTTCGTGGCCTAGCTGTTTAGTGAAATGTATTTTGTATCCAACAAAGGCTGGTTGTTATTCTCTATCCCTCAGGGCTCCAGTAGCCGATTTCATCAAAATTGCAAAGTATACTTTGAGGGAGAAATCATTTATTTTTCCAGAAAAGCATTATTTCATATAGAACTAACGACTGCATATATTTGATGATTAAAAGTACGCAGAATTATTATACTGATGTATTACATTATCACAGCCAAAATGGCTGTGATAATGTAATAAATTCAGTATAATAAAAATTAATATTTTTTTAAAAAAATTGAAAATTTCTCCCTCAAAGTATACTCTGCTAATAAAGTATACTTTGCAATTTTGATGAAATCGGCTACTGATAAGCTGCGTATCTTTGTTTAATACCCAATTAAAATTGCCAAAAAACCCAATTTAAATCAGAAGTAGCGAGTATCAAAAAGCATTAAAAAGTTTGTACCTCTATCATGCTGCAGAAAACAATAAACAGACCACTAATATAGCATATTGTTTCATGAAAACACATACATATTGGTATTTCATTAGGATTGTCTCAAAGGAGACAATTATAATGAAAAGCCAAGACATGTTTCATTTTGAAGTAAACTATTCAATAATTGAGGTATATTGATGTGTAAACAGTAGTGTGATTTTATTTTACCCAATTAAACTTTTGAAATCCCAATTGCTTCAGAAATGATGGAGTAACAATACTCAATTTCTAATTCCTTATCTGGAGCGCTGATTTGCCTTACTTGATAATAGGTGTTTTGGCTTCGAACTGAGATGGGATAAAACCTCAACAAACGTCTCATTCTTTGGCTGCAACAGAAAATTGGCTTTATCAGTTTGTATTGTATACAAGAACGCCAACGACATGTATCCCATCGCTGTGGTGTTTGGATCGTAAACATGCACATTCAATGTTAAGCCAATTGCTCATACAGTAAACAAGTTATAGGAGAATGGAGAAACGTGCATGCATGTATAATTGAATGTGATTGATTGATTTATTGGTGTGTAATGGCATATCAACAGCTAATGTCATTTAAAGGCAGGCCATCGGGTTCGATCCTGCATGTAACCTGCTGCATTGGAGACAAAATCCCAAAATCAGAACGGAATATTTACATCGAAACAAAATATGTATTCAGCCCTGAAATTAGAATAACCTGACCTGGTGCTAGGTCCATACTACACCAAAGTCACTTGGCCGCTTCCCCTAAAGCAATAAGATTAGGGATGATCGTATTACTCATACAAGGGGTATAACCAGATTAAACCATCACATACAATGATGCCAAAGACGTACCTGAGGGCCAAACCATGTCAACCTATCAACACTTGATCAATCAGGACCAGTAGCCTATTTCATCAACATTGCAAAGTATACTTTAGTAGCAAAGTATACTTTGAGGGAGAAATTTTCAATTTTTTTTTAAATTTATTAATTTTTATTATACTGAATTTATTACATTATCACAGCCATTTAATGGCTGTGATAATGTAATAAATTCAGTATAATAATTCTGCATACTTTTAATCATGAAATATATGCAGTTGTTAGTTCTATACGAAATAATGCATTTTAGGAAAAATAAATGATTGCTCCCTCAAAGTATACTTTGGTAGATAAGTATACTTTGCAAGTTTGATGAAATCGGCTACAGGTCTCCGTTCGGGATACCGGTAAGGATGAATCCCAATCGTTAAATTACCCATCGCGAGGAGAAATTAAAATGTTGTTACATATGGATTAGTATTTGACATGGTTAAGAACGATAATGCTCTAGTGTAACAACACAATCAGCTCGCTACAGGAAACACCAACTCTACTGTCTGTTTCACGAAAGCTGCCCAAATTTTACAGCCATATAAACAATGCAAAAACAATATTTTGTTCAATAATACTAAATTTTATAAAAATTTAAGAATGAAACTTTTTTTTATTTCGTGAAATTTGGTCAAATATTGATTTTATCACGGAAAATTGATTTATCTATAGGAATTTAACATGGGGGAAAATGAGGTAGAGGAGCTCTGGGAGGGGAAAAAAACTGAAGGATTTTGGAAATTGACTCCGAAACATGCTAGATAGCTTGGAAATGATCTAACTAAGAAACCAAAAGTTAAAGTTTGAAAATCGGTCCAGTATTTCTGAAAATCTAAAAGTTTCCCCATCTTAAATCCCCATAGACAGGGATTTAACATGGGAAAATTGTTTGTTCGCAATAAAATCAATATTGGACCAAATTTCACGAAATAAAAAGAAGACTCATTCTTATTTTTTCTTTAATTTAATATTATCAAAAATTGTTTATATAGCCGTAAAATTTGGGCAGGTTTCCATGTTCTTTCATAGACTCCCTTGTTCGTTCTGTATGGAAGACATCATACATAATCTGACTTTGCCAATTGGCTCGAATGGTAATCTATCCTGGTTCATTGGCACCACTGTAGTAGGAGGGGAATGTGTTATAAAGTGAAACATATCATGTTGGCGGCTGGGGTCGAACCCAGGCGGCCTGCGTGAGAGACGAACACTCTACCACGTCGCTATAAAAGCCGACTTGTACCGCAAGGCAGTACACATGATTATCCTACTATGGCCGTACTACTACAATTTGTTTCACTGCACGTGCCTCAGCTCCCATTTTAATTCTACAATTCAGAGCTCCAGTTAAGATGCGTAACTTAACCAAATATTGAGGTATTTTTCTTAGTTCTTCACCAAAAATGGTAAGTTGGGAGTTCTTTAGTATCGTCTCAATGAGACGATTCTAAAGCACTCTCAAATTGCCATTTTTGGTGAAGAAATAACAAATTTTTCCCCAAAGTTGATAAAATTATGCACCTTAACTGGAGCCCTGACATTATTACTATATTTCTCACTCTGACTGTTTATACTTTGATCATTGTCGGTATAGTTTTGTGTCTAATTATTGCTGTTATTAGATTCTTCTTTTTCCTTTTTCCTGTATGCAGTTTTTCTTTTTCTTTCTTTGTTGATGCTTCATCAAGCTCAAGTTTTTGGCTTCAAGTTTTTGGCGAATATCACTACAATGTTTTACATTTCTCTGTATACATTTTTTCTTATGTTTTCACTTGTCCCAACATTTCTTCTCTATTGTGTTTCCTGTTTGTTTTTTCCGACTTACTTCTCTGTTTGTTTCTCTTTTCGTCTTGTAGTTGGAATTTCGAAACTAAATTTTATTTTCAGTTCGTCATTGTTGTCCTGTGGAAATGGAACTGATCATCTGCACTTCTCACCAAAAGTGTCCCAACCATAACGGTTGTTGTATATATTTGGTTAGTACTAATATAGTTGATACAGCATTAACTCTTTGCATGTTGGGAAATTTGTGGGCTATAAATAGTTCAAAACTAGATTGGTCAGTAAGCGAGGCTTACGGAATACCCCCCACGTGGGCCCAGGTACCACTAAAATATGTAAAATTGTCCAAGTGTGTGGGCTTGGACCTTCACTCTGGGCTTAGCTGAAGCGGCATGAATGTGAATTTGTCACAGGGTGATATAGGTCAATTGGAGCAATGTGTGTGTGAAATGTGAAGCAGATCCGAGCAAGGAAATAGAAGTTATAACCGATTTCTCTGATGTTAAGTTTTGTAAAGAGACTAGGTATGTGACATTGACCTCGAGATAAGCGGGAATTTGTCACAGCATGATAGTAGAGCTATAGAGGATTACATGCATGAAATATTAAGAATTTTCGATGAAAGAAATAGAAGTTATAACATATTTCTCTGATGTTAAGTTTTGTAAAAAGACTAAGTATGTCATCTTGACCTTGAGATCAGCGGGGGTTGGACGGTCGTAGATTTGTCACAGCATGATACATGTAGTACAACCTTAGAGGAATGCACAAGTGAAATATTCAGAATTTTCAATGAAGGAAATAGAAGTTATAACAATATTTCTCTGATGTTAAGTTTTGTAAAGAGACTAAGTATTTGACATTGACCTTGGGATCATCGGGGGTTACACGGTCGTGTATTTGGCACATCATGGTAGTAGAGCCTTACAGGAATGCATGTGTGAAATATTAAGCATTTTAGATGAAGGAAATATAAGTTATAACATATTTCTCTGATGTTAAGTTTTGTAAAGAGACAAAGTACTGGACCTTGACCTTGGAATCAGCGGGGGTTGGACGGTCGTGGATTTGGCACAGCATGGTAGTAGAGCCTGACAGGAATGCATATATGAAATATTAAGCATTTTAGATGAAGGAAATAGAAGTTATAACATATTTCTTTGATGTTATGTTTTGTAAAGAGACTAAGTATTTGACCTGGACCTTGGGATCAGCGGGGGTAGGAAGGTCGTGGATTTGGCACAGCATGGTAGTAGAGCCTGACAGGAATGCATATATGAAATATTAAGCATTTTAGATGAAGGAAATAGAAGTTATAACATATTTCTTTGATGTTATGTTTTGTAAAGAGACTAAGTATTTGACCTTGACCTTGACCTTGGAATCAGCGGGGTTACGCGGTCGTGGATTTGGCACAGCATGGTAGTGGAGCCTTACAGGAATGCATGTGTGAAATATTAAGCATTTTAGATGAAGGAAAAAGAATTTATAACAATATGTATCTGATGTTAAGTTGACGGACGGACGGACGGATGGACGGACGGACGCACGGACGCACGCACGCACGCACGCACGCACTCACGCACGCACGGACGGACAACCTGACTCCAGTATACCCCCACCCACAACTCGTTGCGGGGGGTATAAATAGCAGATGACAATTCATTATATTTTCTTTTATTTCTCCTTATAAATGTCATGAATATGTCTTGGAATTTCATTAGAATTGTGTCTAGAGGACACAATTATAATAACATTTCAAGACATATTTACAGAGAGAAATAAAACATATACTCCTAATTTGTTTGGCGGATATTTTCACCGCTAGCATGCAAAGAGTTAAACTGATACATAAAACAGTTATGGCATTCTATGAAATATGGTCAATATGTACTACGTTAACAATATAACCTTCTAAAGGCCACAATATATTAATTTTTTTTATTAAAATGTGACATTTTTTTCACATAGCTATCTCCGACAAATCAGTTTATTTTCAAAGTAGAGTTAAAATTACCATTAGGGTAAGTATAATGTGAAGCCTAAACATATTTGAAAATATTAAATGAAACAGTGCCTATGTTAGACAAGTCAGGACACAAACAAATGATTTAACAGCCAGGAATTATTGTCGTAAGGGTTGGGACAAAAAAGATTAGGGTCGGGACATTTGTTTGATGTCTCTTCAGGACTATCTTTCATCAGCTGGCAATACTTAGCTGACATATAAATGAAAGCAGTAGCCTATTTCATCAACATTGCAAAGTATACTTTACTAGCAAAGTATACTTTGAGGGAGTAATCATTCATTTTTCCTGAAATGCATTATTTCATATAGAACTAACAAATGCATATATTTCATGATTAAAAGTATGCAGAATTATTATACTGAAGTTATTACATTATCACAGCCAAATTGGCTGTGATAATGTAATACATTCAGTATAATAAAAATTAATAAATTTATCATAAAATTGAAAATGTCTCCCTCAAAGTATACTTTGCTACTAAAGTATACTTTGCAATGTTGCTGAAATAGGCTACTGATGTCTGAGGAAAATACTACTGACTACAACTAGGATGCTGAGCAATTGATTTCAAAATAAAAAGCTAAAACTACATGCGGGGTATGAAAGCGTTAGGGTTGGGACAAAATCATGTTAGCATGAAAAGGATACACAACAACTTTTTTGAAAATGAATACCGTGTTTACGTGTACCTGTGCCTTAAAATTAAGATCAATATATTGATAAAATTACAAAAATGCATGCTAAACAAAAAAGCAAAAAACGGTCATTTTTAGGCTATCTTCTGAACTTCAAATCGCCATAACTTCCGAACCTTTATGTCTTTTGACTTGAAATTTGAAACAGATTTTGTGTTTGTTTGTTGGGGTTTAACGGCCTATCAACAGCTAAGATCACATATTTAAAGTGATGCTAGCTTCACATGGGAAACAAGTATTTTTATACACACATAGATATTTCATTTTTCAGTTAGAATTCGGAGAGTTCTGGCTCTAGGCCGTATAGAAGTGTGCAATGTTCACCATAGCTTGAACTCAAGCTATTGAAGTGCTTGAAACAAGTTTGTCTTTGTGCTTTGAGCCTTACTTGCAGCAAAGTCGTAGTCAGTGGTTACAAGAATCGCTGAAAAGAATTAACTTCAATGCGGTTTTCCGATTTATCTACTGCGGCACATTAGACCTACAGTCAAGTTCAATTTAGCATGAACTGCCCCAGAATTGATGCTTACAATATAGGAAGCTGACATTCAAATGCGATAATTAGCCGGCAAACGCATGTTTGTGACCACAGGTAGAAGACTCGGACATGTGACACAAATAAAATGACCATTACAAAAAATCCATTACCCCACCCATTTGGTCTCATACACTACAGTACTATCTTCTCTTATAGAGATGATAGTACTGTATGAGACCAAGTGGGTGGGGTAACGGGATTTTTTTAATAGGCATTTTTGTTGGTGTCATAGGTTCGAGTCTTCCACCTGTGTTTGTGACCATTGACAAGTCGCCACAGTTGCATACAATGTTCATCATGTTTATCGACATATCTCAAATGTTTTTTGTGAAATGCATTTTTGGAGGTACATTCTGAGACACAGCCGTTTGAAATTAATGTTTACTAATCTGTTTCATCACTTTCTTCGTATCTGAAAGCGAACACCTCTAAACGGGGAGACTAAACCCAACCGTAGTTGGAGAAATGTTGCTTTTGGCATTTGCGAGAACCAGTGGAGCCCCAGGTCAGCATGCACATTTGCAGTCAGATCAGGGTCTGCACTGTTCGCCATTCAATTGTATATATGAAAAATACAGGTACATGTATGTCACGGTACGTAACTCACTGAAGGGAGGAAGTGTGTATTCGTGCCGGGCTAGCTCAGTCGGTTAGAGCGATGGTACGGTAAACCAGAGGTCCCGGGTTCGAGCCCCGGGCCGGTGCACATTTTTCTCACCCTGTGACATTTGGCGCCCAACGAGGGACCGTGACTGATAAAGATACTACCCAAAATGTACCAAATATATGGAATTCAGAGACGATTAAATATAGAAATCGGGGACGAATTCCAATTTGACGGGGAAGTATGACACGGTACGTAACTCACTGTGGGGAGGAAATGTGTATTCGTTCCTGGCTAGCTCAGTCGGTTAGAGCGATGGTACGGTAAACCAGAGGTCCCGGGTTCGAGCCCCGGTCCGGAGCACATTTTTCTCACCCTGTGACATTTGGCGCCCAACGAGGGACCGTGACTGATATATATACTACCCAAAATGTACCAAATATATGGAATTCAGAGACGAATTAAATATAGAATTCGGGGACGAATTCCAATTTGGTTGGAAAGTATGTCACGGTACGTAACTCACTGTGGGGAGGAAGTGTGTATTCGTGCCTAACAAATGCACGAGCATGCGCGCGCGTTGCGGTGGCGGGCTATCACTTCTCTAGAAGACGCCATTACATACTCATCAGTTTTCACATGTATTACTTTATTAAATATTCGTAAATTGTTTCATTTACAGGTAATATTATGGGTACCTTGTATTATACATGCTTTGCTTTGTCCCCTGTTAGGTATGCAATGTAAATTCTGATTTAGGTTGAATACATTTCAGGAGATTCCGATTATTTGACCTTTGTGCATTTCGCCGGTTTGCCATTTCTATTTGATGCCTTGGCCCACATGTCCACTTTTGTTATCTGCATATTACTGAGATCACTTCTCTAGAAGACGCCATTACATACACATCAGTTTTCACATATATTACTTTATTAAATATTCGTAAATTGTTTCATTTACAGTTACTGTTCGAGTCCCACCATATGTAGAACCGCCCCAAACAATAGAACCCACATCTACCGGCCGTCCTTGCAAGGTCTAAGGAACAGGCCGGCCACATGTACATCATGATTCTAACAAACAATAATTCCAGTACAAAAATATTTACACAATTCCCTAATATTTGATTGGCCCGTAGCAAGTCTCTGTCCAAAATTTATATCCCAGTAAACTCCCACGCCGAACTACTTTCTACAGGTGCGCTGCCAGTGCTGTCAATGTAAACAAATGGCTGCCGTCTGTCAAAATAAACACATTTTCTTGATGAATTTATTTCAAATGCTGGAATTATAAGGAATGAATGGCCTTTTTGTGGAATTTTTCGGGGATTTAAACTAAACTTGGAAAAGTCGCAATGAATACTGGACGAGGCCTTCCAGGCCATTCATTCGTACAATAAACATCCTTATCCAGACCCAGTTGCTCAAAACCCGTTAGCTTGACAACATTTTATATCATTTTCACTGTTAAGGATTTAACAGTCCAATAAGCTAACAGAGCTCAGAGATGCAGATAAGTTTTGTATCTAAAAAGTATTATACACCCATATTTTCAAATTCAATGCGTATTTTATTTTTACAAATGTATTGTATTGATTTTTATTAAATAGGAACAAACGATATAAAAATAAAACAAATTCAAAAATTCACTTATTTGAGAAACAAAAAGAAAACACTTTGTTTTTTGCAGCTCAATTAAGTAACTTTTCAACTTTATTACAGTATTTTCACTACCCGGTACTAAATTTTGAAATCAATGCATATTTTCACATTGCTGTGAGTATTTTGTACTCCCAACTTTGAAAATCAATGCGTATTCTGCTAAAATAAGTACTTAAAATGTGGCAATACGCACCTTATCTGGAGCTCTGAGAGCTACTGGGTCCAGGCTGCAACGATGCCGCTAGCAGATCAGGAACCAGTCCAACCACAAATGAAATAAACCCCATTTTTAATAGACGCCACAATCACACCTCTCGTAACTTACCACAGTAAACACAAGCGCATCTGTTTCAAACACAATCACACGCTCTGTTTGTCGCACGCTGATCTTTTCTATCACCATCGGTCCAGCTTGATTCCAGAACCAAAGACGGTAATCCGGTTCCTTAAGACTGTCCTTGTAGATACACATACATTCCGTGTCTACTAAGCATAGCGCCTCACCGGGAAGAACACCCTTTTGTTCAGCGTTGTCTTTTTCACTAACGCCCACCATTACTTTCCCAACATACAACGGCTGTTGCATCATTACCTCAATAGATGCACTGTTTATTTCACCACCAATACAAACGGTGTAAAATTTAACTCTCAATAGAGATCGCAATTCTTCAAACATTTCTTGGTCGTCTGCGCGATCCTCTGAGTCAATGAATAGATTCGTAACTTCGGTGTCATCTGTGTTATTATCAGAATCTTGAATGGGTTCTTGGTATTGTTGATTCAGTTTTACATGCAAATACGAAACAATTACGCAAAACAGTGTATCGTCGTCCTCACGATTAAAATATTTTCCGACAAACCGAAGTGCGCCCGGAAATACTGTTATCAACGAATCAGAATCATTTAATATATACTCAAACCTTTTCTCATTTCTCTCCAGGTGAATGTTGATTCGACCCAAAGTGCGGCTGGTGTCTAGGTTAGCATTCGTGGTTTGGGTAAAATACACGGGGTATGATCTGGTACGTGTAGTTTCAAGGGAAGGCATGTTGTCTTGTGTATTCTCAGCCATGCTGGTACTGTCATTCGCCCACAGCGGAAACTGTCAATCTAGAAAATAGAAATTAACCTGTACTTATCAGGTGGAATACTGATTCAAAAGTGAAAGAGAAATTTACACGAGCGTAAATTAGTGATGGACGGGACGCAAGGACGCCGGTAACACTATATGACACCTCACCATTCAGTGGAGGGGGCCTAAAATGTAATATGTAATACAAACTAATAATTGGGTCTCGATCTCCGACAAATCCCGGCTTATTGCATTAGCAGCCAGACCAGGCAGTGGATTCGCGTAGTCTACCCATGGTTTACAATGCTCGCGAATCTCTAATTCAAAACATCAGTATTTACGTCAGCGGACATTGCAAATTCGTCATAGGCTGCTTAAATATTCGGGATTGACCAGGATAGTATACATTGGACAGAAAGCAAATAAGCCTGGTGTTCTCCTGATTTGGACACCTAGCTCGTGTGGGTTACTTGATTTGACACATTTAATGAAATATTTTTGTTACACAAAAACTCGCGGTTTTCACAGGCCCCGCCACATAGGCTATCGTTTTAATAAAGACTATATGTCCGTTATTAATTTCAATTGATGGTGTGAAATTGAGAATAAGAAAACAAATACTAATGGTCATGCTAAATTAAACCACTTACATGTAATTACAACAAGCTATTAAATGGTGCACCAAAGCAAGCCGCGGGATATACTTATCGTGAAGATAATTACTCCCCTTTGTATATAATTTCCAAAGCGAGGCTGGGTTCAGAACACTAACAACAAGATGACAAAACAAAATAAATTGACTATTTTAGCCATTTTCATGCAATTTTTAATTGATGAAAAGCAGATACACTCCACGATCGTGCAATAGCGAATCGTCAGGTGAAAGTGTATACAGCCAATACGTTTTCTATGCATGCATATAGATTACAATAGAATGCGAAATACATGTCCGACTTTGTTGTGAAACCGGGAAAATGTTCGACCCTTGGAACAACGATCACGTGTCCACAACGACCACTTTGGCCACTTCCCTTTGCCGGTCGTTGTTCACAGGTTCGACTGTAATAAAAACTAATAATTCTAAAACAAATTTTACCATTGTAGAAGGTTTAGAAAATAATTGTTTGCCTTTACAGCAAATGGACCCGATCTTAACTTTTACATGTTGAATTTGGCTGCCACTGACTGGATCACTTGTTGATTCTAGCTTAAATTTACTTGATCAGTAGCCGATTTTATCAACATTGCAAAGTATATGTATCTAGCAAAGTATACTTTGAGGGAGTAATCATATATTTTTCCAGAAATGCATTATTTCATATAGAACTAACAACTGCACATATTTGATGATTAAAAGCATGCGGAATTATTATACTGCATGTACAATGTATTACATTATCACAGCCATGGCTGTGATAATGTAATAAATTCAGTATAATAACAAGAAACGAGGCAAAGCCACGAACGCCAGGTTTTTTCCAAGCATAGACACTTGGATAACATAATTATACCCACTTTGTGTAGACTAGATGGCCATGGCCTGCAAGTCGTGCCTTGGGGCGAGGCATGGACACTAAAAAAATAGACATAGTAGATGGAAAAACTTTAACGAAAAAACTTTAACCGGACACGGACGGAAGGACAAACGTATGCCAAAATGCCGACGATATCTGTGATTTTTAAGTTTGTAGGAGACATGAATTAAATCGTATTCCATAGAAGGACATACATGTATGTAATCTAACACTTTCCTAAATATAACGCCATATGTACGTAACACACTATTGTACACATAAAGGCAGGTTTGTCTGGTGTGTGTTCATATTTGGAAATCAATATTTCGCGTTAATGTTTACCAGATTCAAATGAAGGTCAGCGTGACGTAGAATTGGGGAATTGGGTTAATGATACTGTGACCCCAAACAGTGGGCATTTTACTTTGGCTAAAACAAACATTAAATAGTATATGTAAGAACATTATACTGGTGTCATTACATAAGACTTCAGAAGGGATCTGATCATCACCACACGCTTTATCTCGCTTTGCATGATCTACAGCTTGTTTTACTTCTAACAATGTAATATGATCATTGAACATAGGTTCAGATGTGTCGTTGATCAGATAATTCACATAAATTGACATATCAGCAAATTGTCCCGCGTTTAGAAGATGACTAAAATCAAGTTTCCACTTGTCCAACACCACATTAACTTCATTACTAATGCCTCCATTATCAAGCCTCCATCGGTATACCTTTAGATTTACCATGACCAATGCCAATTTTACCAATGGTCTTCCAAAATTCAGACTGGCTACCTGTTGCCTCGTTTGCTAACTGGTTCTGAAAACTAAACCATTGTAACCTTTACTAGCTTCCACTGTGGATGTGCCGAACGTTCGTTTCCCTGTGATTTTAAATGTGTAGGCGACATGAATTAAATCGTATTCCATAGAAGGACATACATGTATGTAATCTAACACTTTCCTAAATATGACGCCATATGTACGTAACACACTATTGTACACATAAAGGCAGGTTTATCTGGTGTGTGTTCATATTTGGAAATCAATATTTTGCGTTAATGTTTACCAGATTCAAATGAAGGTAAGCGTGACATAGACACTCAACATACAGGCGGCCGAGTATAGCTTAAAAGAAAAATACAAAGTCGGCTGTGCTCGACCACCCGCCCCATTGTAGTGTTACTCGAGGTTTACAGACCGGAGGCGTACCGAATACTGGTCAGACTGCGGATGCGCATACTGATCTGGCCATTCTGGGTCAACACGGACAGCAAATACATAACTGCTTTGCAATATTAGTGTACGGACATAGATCTTGTGATCTAATGTAGGTAAATATTGTTCACACAAACATTGTTTCATTAATCGTTAAAAATTTCGAGGTGGCCAAGTTGACCCGATAAAACGGCCGAGCATAGTTGACAACGGCCGAATTTAAACGACTCTACCTATGCCCGGTAATGTTGAATGGTTGCCAAATGTATAGACAGAATATGGCAAATGACTTGCCAAAATGTGTAACACAGTCTCAGCGCTCCCGATAAGGAATTAGTAATTGAGTAGTGTTACTCCATCATTTCTGAAGCAATTGGATATTTCAAAATTTTAATTGGGTAAAATAAAATCACACTACTGTTTACACATCAACAGACAGCAATTATTGAACAGTTTGTTTCGAAATGAAAACATGTCTTGGCATTTCGTTAGAATGGTCTCCTTGGAGAAAATTCTAATGAAATACGAAGATGTGTTTTCATGGAACATTAAGAAAAATATGCTATATTTGTGGTCTGTTTATTGTTTTCTACAGCATGATATAGGTACCACAATTGTTCTCATTGCTTTCTGATACTCACTACTTCTGATTTCAATTGGGTTTTTGGCCATTTTAATTGGGTATTTACGCAAATACGCAGCTTATCTGGAGCCTGCAGTCTAATCTATTTATAAATACGGGAAAATCCCAAAATCGGAACTGGGTTTGTACAGGGTGTATGTTTACATCTTAGACGGCTGAAAGCACCCGATCCCGCTCTACTTGAATATGTTATTATCATAATATTAATACTAGTAATTTTTGCTAAAAAATACAGAAACTCTTTCACAATTAACTGCGGAAGTGTGAATCAGATCTGATTCACTATTCTGCCGAGAAGGCCTATGAGTGGAATCGTAACTCTGGCTATGGACAATCATCATTAACGGGAGTAGATTGCAAAAGTTACCGTTTGCAACTACTGGCTGTTCCACGTTTTCCTGCCGACAAACGTTTGGCTATTAAACACATTAAATCTAAAAAATATTCAAATGTATTAAAGTACTTTTTAACCAATAATAAAAAAGTCACCTCCCAAAATTTTTTTGTTTAATGAAATGCCATCAAATATTGATTTAATAGCGGAAAAACGATTTTCCTATGGGAATTTAACATGGGGGAAAAAGAGGCAGAAGAGGAGGGGGAGGATTTTATTTGGAAATTGACTCCGAAACCCGTCTAGATAGCTTGGAAATGATGTAACTAAGAAACCAAGTTAGATTTTGAAAATCGTTCCATAAATAAAAAAAAATGTACAACAAAACAATATGTTTAGCCCCCATCAGGCCCATGTTAAATTCCCATAGGAAAATCTTTTTTTCGCATTAAAATCAATATTTTACGAAATTTCATCAAATAATTTGTTTAGGGAGGGTGACTTTTTTGTTATCTGGTTATTGATGAAAAAGTACTTACATTGAAATATTATTTGGATTTAATGTGTTTAATCACTATGTGGTGCCGTTTTGGACCTTAATAGCACTTCGTGATATCATCACTTCAAATACATGATATCACCTATTCGAATGGATGATATCACCTATTTGAAGTGATGATATCACCTATTCGAATGGGTGATATCACCTATTCGACACTAAAATGGTGATATCATGCATTCGAACTGGTGATATCATCACTTCAAATGGATGATATCACCTATTTGAATGGGTGATATCACCTATTAGAATTATTTGGTTTGAAGTGATGATATCATCAATTCGAATGCATGATATCATCACTTCAAATACATGTTATCACCTATTCTAATGGATTATATCACCTATTCGAATGGATGATATCACCTACTTTATTTGAAGTGATGATATCACCCATTCGAATACATGATATCATCCATTCAGCACAAACTGGTGATACCACCAATTTGAATGCGTGATATCATGTATTCAGGACGAATAGGTGATATCATCCTTTCAAATAGATGACATCACCCATTCGTTTAAATGATAAAAAAGAAAATGATTAATCCCTGTTTACAGTAGTCTCACAGAAATAGGACTTCCAGTCAAAAATTTAAGCACGCGACTTTACTGCGGGATTATTATTGTTTTGTTCATAATTTAATATCTTATTGTAGAATAATTTCATAATATAATTATAATATTAACACGTTTGCATGCTTACTATTTTTGTTAGCATATTTAGCAAGTGTTTTTAACGTTAGGATTATTTTCTCTTCTTTTTTTCGCAGGGAGAAATCCTTCATTTTGAAACATAATGTTTCTTCCGAAAGGATGATATCACCTATTCGAAAGGATGATATCACCTATTTGTTCTGAATACATGATATCACGCATTTGAATTGGTGATATCACCAGTTTGTGCTGAATGGATTATATCATGTATTCGAATGGGTGATATCACCTATTCAAAGGCATGATATCATCACTTCAAATCAAATAGGTGATATCATCCTTTGGAATAGGTGATATCATCCATTGGAATAGGGGATATCATGTATTTGTAGTGATTATATCACCTATTCGAACGGATGATATGATCACTTCAAATCAAATAGGTGATATCACCCATTCAAATAGGTGATATCTTCCATTCAAATAGGTGATATCGTGTATTTGAAGTGATGATATCTTCAATTCGAATGCATATCATCACTTCAAATCAAATAGGTGATATCATCCATTCGAATAGGTGATATCATCCATTTGAATAGGTGATATCATCCATTTGAAGTGATGATATCACAAAGTGCTATTAAAGTCCAAAACGGCGCCCCATAAATCACAGCCTATTGAAGTCCCCTCTCCACTAGACATAGCACTATGGCTTTACTAGTTACATATATAGCAAAGTAAATAATAAATGATAAAAGTCAGATAATGAAAAATAGAAGTTAAACATGATATAGAGACATGACATGTTAGTCTACCTCTCCACATTCAGAGACCCCGCCCATTTACTTTCGTTTTCCATTTACCACGTTTACAACAGAGGGACAAGCGAAATTAGTTCTAAATCCAACTGATTGGTAAATAAATATTGCAGTTATTGATGACAATAAATCACGTTAACAACGTAACGTCTACATTACCAACTACGTTCCTTGGACAATACGACAAAACGATGAAAATTGTTCAACCGAAACAAAAGGGAATTTCCGTAAGCAAATGGCAATAAATCGATCCAGGGGAAGTAACCGTGTTTTTAAAGGACATGTTTATTCGCCGGAACTCATGCACTTATCATGCGGTAAAAAAAACGGAACATCTATACACGGGTATAACTCATACTTCATAATACCTATGGTAAATAATGTTAATGGTAAATGTATAAAATTAAAGGTATATCTCTATGCTCCAATTTGGTATATGATATGTATGTCTACGACGGGTGCAATCAGTATAAATATCCATTGGCAGTTGGGACGAAGGATTTGTATGGTCCCTGTTGATCATAATGTGCAATCTCATCGCCCGTAGTAATGAAACCATGCCATCCTGCACAGGTCTTACCATTATTATTATACATGGACCATACAAATCATCAGTCTCAATAGTGTATAAACAAATGAAATGATGAACAGTGTAGTCCTTTAACAGATTTAGTGGCCAAATATAATGATGTGAGTTTATTGAGATCAGTGTGTCTCGGATGGGCCAGAGCTTGTAGTGTGATCTGTAAAATGTGTTCATAGCGCGACCAATTGTATTCGTTAATCCCCTGATTAGATTTAGGACGTGTGCCGAAAATTAAAACACCGTTTATTGTGCTGCCCAATTAAATAAGCGTGCCAATGAGAGGTGCTATCAATCTGGGAGAAAACGTGAGGACAAGTTAATCAACTGACATTTAAAACCAGTGTACATTTTAGATTATGATCATTTCTAGTCCTCAAATTACCATTCTTGTCGTAATATGCCATTTCATTACATAACATCGCTCACCGAACGGTGAGCACTCAGATCAAACTACGCGCACATGTATGCATTTATCATAGTCATGTATTCGATGACTACGCTGGTAGCAATAATAATTCTTCCAGTTTGTGTCGCATACTAATGGTGATCATTTTATATGATGTTGCGTGGTTGAAAAGTAACACAATTGGAAGAAACGTACTCAATATCTTTTTTTGTCATATAACTATCGATTAATTAGAAACTTCAATAAATTGGTTTTAGGACAAAATTAAACAATAAATTAATATATTTCATTACTTTACCCCTGTGATCGCCATTGGGATATTTAAAACGTTTCGTCTGGAAACACATACCACAAGACTACATGTATTCGCTACATTTAATATGTCAGTGTCTACATTGTCTCCATTGACAATGATTAATACTTGCACTATTTATGTACGTACGTGCTCGTATACAGTGCCGAATATATACATGTACATTCATATCCAGATTGCCTCATTGTAGGTTCGGAACATAGTTTAAATGGTAGTGAAATGTTCTAAACTTATATTATACGCTGAAAAACAACAGTATCGTGTTTCATTTGCATCTATGTTTTATATTCTTTTTTGTTTCAGTGACATTTGTTTAATACCTAGAAAATCATCTCATATTCACAACATATCATTTGAAATTAGTAGACATGGCATGGCAAATAATGCTGGTCTCGCTTACATTTTTCTGATAATCGGCGAGAAATTAGACAATCATGATGAAACGGTTAATACCAAGTCGACTATTTGCATGCATTAACAACCTCCAAATGTATCGACCAATATATCAAATTATAGCTGTGAGGATCTGCTATCATATGTTATATGATGTATCACAATCGCTAACTACATGTAGATGTGTCATTTATAAAGAGTTCCGTAAGTTCCGGGGATTCTTGTGGTAAATGTTTGGTCTGATCTGTTCCCGTCGGAACGAATTGTTATTTCGTGGTAACAAATTGTTAATTCGTGTGAACGAATTGTTAAATTGATGGAACGATTTGTTATTTCGTGGGAACGAAATAATAATAAAGCAAAATTCTACGTCCCCTGCGGGGCTCCGTACCACTAAATTTGCAGCTACGTTTGGCCAGAAAATTGCTATCAAATAAATGTTCTGTTCTGTCACACATCCAATAAACCACGTATGAAATTTTCTCCAGTTTTCAGAAATGCGCGTCTTAATTGCGCCATTGTGGAATATCAACGACATTTCAAAATGGCGGTCAATTCCAAGATGGCTGCCACATAATGTAAATTTTGTCATAAAAGCCAACTATTCTCATGGTGAATGTCGAAATATGAAGCATTGTGAAGTTTTATGTACGACTAGCTATAATGAACTTCCTACTGATCCAGAAACGAATTTTCATTCATGGAAACATATGCACGAGTTGTTTCTAATTGACCTAATTAGTATATTAATTATGGGACTAACATCTTTGAGAATTTTCCATAATCCAAGATAGCATTCAAAATGATTTCCGATCGACAAAACTCTAAATATTCAGACATATATTGTTTTGTTCATCGGATTTTATCGCTTTATTTATTTATTTAGTTAAAAAAAGGACATAGCGATTCATAATATAAATTGGGACCAAGATGGACGTCAATACTGTGCATTGTGAATATCTCACAACGGTTGAAATTGTTGAAATATGCGTCGGAAGTGAATTTTGTTCTTTACCGTGCTTTGCACCGACCCAAAATGACACATGTTATTAATATTTTAATTTTCTTGTAAAATCGTACATACACACCAAAGTATTGTTTTTCACGGGACATGGGCTATAGTGGTGACAGAAGCGAAGGATATAACACAAGACAGTCATACGTGTCACTTTTGTTTATAAACTATTATACATGTATATCTTTCATTGTATACATAATACTTGTATTATATAATACTATTATGCAGGGGCCAGTTTCACTAAACTTCGTACGACTAAAATGTTCGTAAGTGAACATTTTGGAATCGTCTGTAAATTTCCATTGATGGATTTACATTTATTGAGCATAGGCTGCATTTGCAGCCTGTGCTCAATACATGTACATCCAATAGTTGTTTACAAGAAATCATTGTTAATGTGAAATTTACAGACTATCATTATTTTGTACTTATGAACATTTTAGTCGTACGAAGTTTTATTAGTGAAACGGCCCCCTGATGAGAAGATACCTGTATAGCACAGAACAGGTATGATACATGTAAACTAATTTATCAGGTAACCTGTCCTGTATTGACCGAATACGTGCTGACTGATAACATGGTATTGTATCAGGCATTGACCTGATATAAACATCCGGGTTACAACTAAGTGAAAACTGACGTTCCATTGATCGGATGACGTCACGTGACGTTACCGACTGACGTCAGTGTAATGACGCAACGTAGACAAGTCTGTGTTCTATCCATATATAAAAATGTCATATGTGGTCATTGCAGTGTCGAGCATAAAACGTTACCAGATAAATAGAATACCAGGCTAGTGTATTTTGATATCAAGTTTATCATGTTCGGCTCGGAAACGGTAGGAATACTTCGGCCAGCCTCCGAATTCCTACGCGTTTCCTAGCCTTGTCTGATAAACTTGATATCACAGACACTAGCTCGGTATTCTCTATATACAAATGTGGACATTTTAACTCGTGTATCTGTGAAACCCATCATCAAAATCATTATTGACCAAGACTTTCCCCTGGTCCCCTGACATATTTCGGTTACTACACAGCCCCGGGAAGTTTTTTATTTTTTATTTCTAGAAGCCACATGCTGATTTCGGGTATGTTTGATGTACGCATTGATATAGTGAGGGCCTATCAATTAACAGTTAATAGACGACACAGATATAGCGAGTATGCCAATTTATGTACATGTACATACTTGACAAAATGCCTGTAAAATGGCGACCATCTTTGATTTATACAAATTATAATTATATTCCTTTAAAATATGAGAAGTACATAATTTTCAATGTGCCACCTCGTACATGTATGTGTCAGAAATTGTTATAATTTCCAAACTGGAATTACTGGTACAAAATGATGAAATTTCTGTTAGTAGATCAACACTGGCCGCCACCAATTCTCATATATATTTCAACGTTAATTATCTTCTGACATATGCCATTGTTAGCCCGTTTGTGTCTAATCATCTTGTGAGCCCGTTTATGTTGCTTTGTACCGAAGCTGATCATGACAGGCAGTGTGTGCCAACTGATCAGCATAATCAACACAATTCGTGTAAAATGGCGGCCACCTTGGATGTATTGAACATGTAGATATCAGTAATTAGCCCGGTAAACAGGAGGATGCATTATATTTATTAATTATCCGAAGTTGGTTGGCAAATTCCCTTCGTTTATGCATTGATGATACATCTAGCGAGAAAAATGCTATAAGATATATGCAATTTTCAACAAGTACTGCCATCTTGTTTGTGGAACTTAACAAGTGTTCACGACATCCATGATGCTTCTAACATAAATTATGTAATGTTCGTGAAACATATAATCTGAACGATTTCTGGCCGCATTACTTCAGAACTAGCGTTTGGTACCCACATTGAGAGCGCGTCTTTGTCAATTTAATTACATATTTTATGAAATTCCTGTAAAATGGCGGACATCTTCGATTTTCACAAGCTCGGTTCAGGCTTATATCGATTGTTATATATTCGGTAATGCATTAGCTATTAAATAAATTAAGATGCGCCAATATGACCCTTCTAATATTGGTTCCGCAATGTAATATACATGCTTATCCTACGGTAGCCAATGCTTTTTTCACTGGAGGCCATCTTGTTTATGGAAATTAGTGGGCTTAAGCTACTACTTTGAAAAGTATACCATGCGGAAATATATACAGTATATGTGTCTAAACACATTGGCACCAGCAATCTTTGGTGCGCTCGGATGGTACCGACAACCCTAACGCTCACAGGCCCTACAGGTCCTCAGTGAGCTTGCTATTGGTCGGTCAGACGTAGATCGTATGCAAAACAAAGCACCATCCATAGACAGACATTGTATTATTGTAACATTTCAGCCTCCATCAGGTGCAGGTGTTAACTTTGGTATGTATACTATTCTCAAGTGGATGATGTCTGACAGCATCTGTGTTTCGAATGTCAGGCGTTTGTATGTGAATGGCATTTAACATCTGGTAAGTTGTACTGAAAATGCACCCGAATGATTGACAGAGTGACGGCAGAAGGTGACGATATTTACCTCTGTAAAGTAAGCCACGTAATTAACGGCCAATGAGAACTATTTTGTCCGCCTGTTTATCTTGCGACACAATAGACCCTGGCACCTTCCAAAGTTGGTGACATTACCAAATGTCAAAGATTGCATCATACTATTTCAATCTCATTGGATGGTATTCGTGATACACCCTAGTCCCTTAGATACTATTGGTTGCTGATGACGTTTTCAGATGGCGCTGATCATCAGGAGGAGCTTGATCAAGGGTATAAAATGCTGGGCCATGAGGACAGCCACAATACCGACGGCGTACAAGTCCATAGAGACAGTGCGGCCGTTAAACGTAAGCAAAAGAACAGCCACGATATCGAGTATGGAAGGTGTTCGAGCCAATTCCCACCCTTAAATATAAGCCGAACAGAATAGAATAGGACAGCCACGCA
This sequence comes from Conchocele bisecta, assembly GCA_029237695.1. Classification (NCBI taxonomy): domain Eukaryota; kingdom Metazoa; phylum Mollusca; class Bivalvia; order Lucinida; family Thyasiridae; genus Conchocele; species Conchocele bisecta. The sequence goes on from CM055276.1 coordinate 45,654,483, forward strand.
CAATGTGAAGTATAGAAGCACAACGCGAAGTACGGAATGAGAGTAAATGTTTATTTAGAAACTTTAGATAGCTAATAAACGTGTACATTAATTGAATTAATAAGTAAGAATTTTGGATGGACTTAAGTTTTGTTAATTAAAGTCCCAGCAACGTTACATTATCAAAATAAGTCAAGCTGTTCATAAGTTATTGAACAATTAAAGGTGCTACTAACGTACGTACGCACTCACGTACATATGTTGAACCTTATATGTCACAGAAACGAATATATTCGTGCGAATGCGTCACACATTTCGGTGAATACTGGCCGAATTCGGCCGAATACATCACAAACCGAAACTCTCACCCAAATAATTTTCACTTTTTGGTATAAACGAATATGTCACACAATCGCAAATTTCAAACTTGACAGAATATGGTCATATCATTATCAAATCGAATGTATCGACAAGACGATCACTTTGGAGCATTTATTGTCGAAATCTGATCATTACGTAATATAAGATGACCGCCGAAAGGTCAAAATGTCATTATTTTATTAGAGATTTCAAACGTCTTATTTTCATGAACCGCCGGGCTGATATTGGACAAACTCCACAGGTATGGTCCGTGGGTGAAGAGTTTTCATATTTATTAAAATGGAGATCATCGCATAATCCAAAATGGCCGCCGTCAAAAAGTATATCAAATTCTTTAAAAAAACTTTTTCTCACGAACCGCCATACGGATTTCGATGACACTCAGTAGGAATGATCGATAGTCAACGCTGTTTCAGATTTGTTTAAATCCAAGTCCGTGAGTGAAGACTTTTCATATTTGTTAAAATGGAGATCAACGCATAATCCAAAATGGCCGCCGTCAAAAAGTATGTCAAATTCTTAAAAACAATATTTCTCACGAACCACCAGACGGATTTCGATGAGACTTGGTAGGAATGATCGATAGTTAACGCTGTTTCAGATTTGTTCAAATGGTGGCCCGTGTGTGAAGAAAGGGCGAGCCGGAGGGGTCAAATTTCAGATTCAGATTCAAGATAATCCACTTTATAATGTCTAAACATGCTAAATGGGAATGATGATTTTTAATTGAAATACAAATACAAAACTGTAGAACCTCTCTAATGTTGACATACAAGGAGACAGTGTGAAGGTGTCGACCGTATACTGGCCGTTTTCGCCCGCCAGGACGTGTAGCCATCTTGTACATAATCACTTGTTGAGGCTATACCTCTAGGGAAATTTGCAATCACAGTCTGATCAGGGTCTACACTGTTTTCCATATTGTACATACTCACTGTATACCGTATATAAGCAAGCCGCGTTTCGCCCGCCGCCAGGACGTGTAGCCATCTGATAGCAATCACTTATTGAGGCTATATCTTCTAGGGGAAATTTGCAATCACAGTCTGATCATGGTCTACCCGGTTCCCCATTGTGTGCATAACCACTTGTTGAGGCTATACCTGTAGGGGAAATATGCATTCACAATCTAATCAGGATCTACACAGTTTCCCATATTGTACATAATCGACTATATATAACGAGCTACCCCACTAAAATACACTGTGTTCTGGTCAATACAATATAATATTGGGCTTTGTCTACATAGAGGTGTGAAAAACATTCAAGCTATTTGACGAGATATACAAACCATACACAAATTTAAAATATATATTGCATGCATATTAAGGTTATTACTTCCATTCGTATTGCAGATATCCTTATCTTTCCATTCATATTGCAGGGTATCCCTATTTTTCCATTACTATTGCAGATTATTGCTATTTCTTCCATTAATCTTACAGAATATTCTTCCATTAATATTACAGAATATCCATATTTCTTCCATTAATATTACATAATATCCCTATTTCTTCCATTAATATTACATAATATTCCTATTTATTCCATTAATATTGCAGGATATTCCTATTTCTTCCATTAATATTACATAATATTCCTATTTATTCCATATTACATAATATTCCTATTTATTCCATTAATATTGCAGGATATTCCTATTTCTTCCATTAATATAATATAATATCCCTATTTCTTCCATTAATATTACATAATATTCCTATTTATTCCATTAATATTGCAGGATATTCCTAGTCTTCCATTAATATAATATAATATCCCTATTTCTTTCATTACTATTACGGAATATCCCTAGTTATAACATTAATATTGCAGGCTATTCCTATTTATTCCATTAATATAATAGAATATCACTACTTCTTTCATTACTATTACGGAATATCCCGTTATAACATTAATATTGCAGGATATTCCTATAAATTTTTTCTTCAATGTACTAGTATTTCTTCCATTAATAGTACAGAATATCCCTATTTGTTTCCATCAAATTACAAGACATAGTCGAGCAATCCATGACAACCGCCAAACACGACTACCAGAATTAAAAGTGCGCTTTTATACCACATGTTCAATTGTGTCACATGTTTTGTTGTATTGTCAGCCAATACACAAATAATACAACAATGACACAAACACCTTCAACCACGCCTTAAGTGGAACTGGAAAAATGCAACAAGTATTGCCAAAAATAGGCAAAATGTGCATAATTGTCGAAATGAGTCATGCTCAACTACCACCAAGGAAGATCAGAAAAATAAGTAAAGCCTAATTTGTTCAATCAATTTTGCAGGATATTCCTATTTCTTCCATTAATACATGTAATGCAGGGTATTGCAACAGAATAGTGGGTTCTCTGGCTTGTAATTTGAAATCATAAATGTGTTCTAATGAATTAGACCTATGATGGTTCCTCTAATTGGTAACAGTATGCCCAGTCGTATTTGTAGCTGTCAGTAAGACTGCTGATACGATTCTATATATATATACAGCTAGGAGCGTGCTTAAACTAACATTACGAGAGGAGGTAGATTACCAGATATGTTGAATTATCATGAAATGGCGTTACTAATGCTGCAAATGCGTGTTATTTAGGTGGATCTAAATGGAGCCTTGCCCGGATCATAGACTGGTAAACGCAGTAAGACGTGGCATAGTATGACTACGTCAGATGCATAGAGGCATAAACCCTCTAAAATCCTGAAAACACGGAGGAGTTCTGTAGCCGATTTCACCAACATTTCAAAGTATACTTATCTCGCAAAGTATACTTTGAGGGAGAAATTTTCAATTTAAGGATAAATTCATTAATTTTTATTATACTGAATTTATTACATTATCACAGCCATTTTGGCTGTGATAATGTAATAAATTCAGTATAATAATTATGCATACTTTTAATCATCATATATATGCAGTTGTTAGTTCTATATGACATAATGCATTTCGGGAAAAATAAATGATTACTCCCTCAAAGTATACTTTGTTAGATAATTATGCATTGCAATTTTGATGAAATCGGCTACTGAATTTACGGTCCTTGAAGAAACCTGTAGTTTCTAACTAATATACGAACCTCTGCCGTGGGTGGGGTTGAGGTGTAATGTACTATGGGTGGTGGAATTTTCTGAAGGATCATGGACATCACTAGTTTAGAAATTATGCAGTAAAAGTTAAACAAGACTTATTTATAACTCCACCCTATAGTTAGGACAATCAGAACTGAAACACCGTGCTTTTGAGTTTGTTACAATATTCCTATATTTTATTAATTAATATTCCAGGCTATTTCGATGTTTTCACATAATACTGCAGGATATTCTGTTCCCATTACTATGGCAGGGTATTCCTATTTAACCCATTAGTAACACAATACTACTGTTCCATTAATTACCTATATTAGGATATTCCTAACTTTTCAATTAATTTTCAGAGCTCCATATAAGCTGCGTATTTACTTAAATACCCAATTAAAATTGCCAAAATCCCAATTGAAGTCAGAAGTAGCGAGTATCAAAAAGCAATCACAATTTTGTGGTACCTTTATCATGCTGCAGAAAACAATAAACATACCACAAATCATGAAATGTAGCATATATTTTCCATGAAAAAACATCTTGGTATTTCATTAGAATTTTCTCCAAGGAGACAATTCTAATGAAATGCCAAGACATGTTTTCATTTCGAAGCAAACTATTCAATAAATGATGTCTGCTGTTGTGTAAACAGTAGACTAAGTGTGATTTCATTTCACCCAATTAAAATTTTGAAATACCCAATTGCTTCAGCAATGATGGAGTGACAATACTAAATTACCAATTCCTTATCTGGAGCCCTGAATTTTGCAGGATATTCCTAATTTTTCAATTAATTTTGCAGGATATTCCTATTTGAGGAGACCCAACTGGTCGCTGACTCGGGCAACATCTACGATACAGCATTGCTGGGCGGTAGATTGAGCGTGTTTTGTTTCTCACAGGAGATGATTATATGGTCGGACCTCGTCTACAGGTGTAACGGTAGGTATCATTAATGAGGGATGATCAAAAAGTTGGTAGAAAAATGCGATATATTTTAGAAAGCTTTCTGTATTAAAGGTACATGCCACTCAGTAGGCACAACATGTTCTTTGAAGGAATTAAATAAGTGTATAATTGTGTCACTATTCCACCAGCTCTAAAAATTACGTGTGCCCACTATACATATATAATCATTTAGTAATATTTATTTTACTGATAGCGACTCGTAGTGGTATCGGGCTATTTTCATATGCAAATGAGGCATGCTATTTTTTAATTATTTATACATATTAAATGCGTCACCTGTAAAAATTATATTTTCGAGAGATTATAAAGTATGATCATTGCACATCAAATAATAAATACAGAGAATAAATAGTAATGTTCGTTAACATTCTAAGGAAACACGGTTATCGCCCCTGATATCAGTGCGGAAATGTACGTTGGATATAAACTGTATAATAATGTCAATCAATAATCAGTAATGGTGAAAGAATGTTAATTATCTTAGATGATGTCTCTGATATAAAGATAATGTTTTGCCTAATAAGTGGGCATGTACCTTTAATACAACATGTTGAACAGAACTTTAGTAGCCAAGAATCCACTCTTCCAAAGTTTTGACACAGGCCTTAACTAAGGAATTAGTGTCGTTGGAAGAGTGTGTTCTTGCTTACTGATATGATATATTTTGAATTGACAGTTCAACCTCTCTACAACAGCCACCCATGGGAAGACACACAACTGGCTGCTGTTGAGAGGTGGCTGTTGAAAGACGGTTAACTATACATGTAGAGGCTGTCACTGAAGAGATGGTGCTTACTGGGTTTTGTGACCAGTGTAGCTCCTGATGACATATCACAATCCTGTAACGTGATAAAGATCAATACACCTTGTGAGAAGCATGGATGTAATGGCAAACTGTGCAGATCCTGATCGAACTGTGCAGATCATGATCGAAACTGTGGCAGATGGCCACAGGCTGATCAGTAGCCGATTTCATCAAAATTGCAAAGTATACTTATCTAGCAAAGTATATTTTGAGGGAGTAATCATTTATTTTTCCCAAAATGCATTATTTCATATAGAACTAACCACTGCACATATTTGATGATCAAAAGTATGCATAATTATTATACAAAATATATTACATTATCACAGCCAAAATGGCTGTGTAATGTAATACATGTACATTCAGTATAATAAAAATTAATAAATTTATCCTTAAATTGAAAATGTCTCCCTCAAAGTATACTTTGCTAGATAAGTATACTTTGCAATGTTGTTGAAATAGGGTACTGGATCTATACTGGTCGCAAAATACTTAAGCCTCATTTCTCCAGTCACAGCCACTTATGAGGGATGATCAAAAGGTTTGCAGAAAAATATGATATATTTTGAAACTTGTACACTGGAACCCCTCTAAATTAGACGTACAGAAAGCATGTGTATGTCCAATTCTGATGGTTGAAATATGATTTGTGTTCATTCGTTAAAAATAAATCAATCTGAATGCACGGACAACATCATAGATCCTGTGTTTGATTTCAAGGTAAATATCAATCCATCTTACGTGGAAAACATCAGTAGCCGATTTCACCAACATTGCAAAGTATACTTTGAGAGAGACAAACGCAAAACAGCATAAATCCACTATTTGAACTATGTTTAGAGCATATAAAAATAACTAAATCTTGCACGCAAAACATCATACATGTATATCCACTATTTGAACTATCTTTAGAGCATATACAAATAACTAAATTTTACATGAAAAACGTCATAGCTGCATTATTTGATTTATCTTCAGAGTCTGTAAAATAAATTCAATCGTATACAGAAAACAATATTCATTCAGTTTGATTTCATTTCTGATTATATAAAAATCGTACACGGAAAAAAATCACAGATCCTTTAAAGATACATGTACATTGATCTTGTAGAAAAAACATCATAGATCTACTGTTTGATCTCATTTCAGAGTATGTGCCACCGGCGTTGCTGGCTGAGGGGGCGGCTCCATTAAGGGTAGAGCCCGTCAGTCCCGGTGATGCAGATTATGACTTCCCAGCATGAGGGAAATAAACACCCATTTAACCATTAAAGGTCACAGTGTCATTCGGTGGTGAATTATTTTTTTTTTTACTGCGTCCTGGATATGATGTCCTGGCATGAGTGATTTCAATGCCCATTGAACCATTAACCCTTATAATGCGTGAACCGAAATATATAGTCGTCTGCTGATAATTCATATTTTGTCTTTTCTCTCAGTAAAAACATGGTTTGGCAGCATTTTACAATCATTTCCGTTGCAAATGATTCTAAGTTTTTGATTCCAAGTTTTTGATGAGAAAAATGGAAAAATAAAAAATATTCAGCAGACGACACAAATTAATTCAGCATTGTAAGCGCTAAGTTCACAAATTGTCCTTTAATATGATGTTCAGTTGTCACAAATATGCTTTGGCTTTGGCAGCATACAGGAATTGTTTTCATTGTTTCAACAATTTAATTCTCACTGCTTGCGGTTTAATGATATTAGGGGGGAAAGCAGTAAAGAAACATTTTCCGACCTTTAAAGGATAAGCGCTAGGTTTTAATATTAGCAATAGAAGATCTTACACGAGTGATGATTTAATATGATATTTAATACAGGAGTTTGCTGACTTCCTAAGAAACTCGGCTCTGGTTAACACGTTTCATAAATATATTAAATCATCACACATATTAGTTTCTATTTATTGCATAACCATCGAATCACACACTGAAGCTGTTCTGATTATATTAGCATGTTGTTTGGTTTAATTAATGATGTTATTACCTTGCTAAAGCACATTTTAGCATATTAATGCACTAAGTATAATTTGTGATGACCCTTTTGTTATTGGTGAAGTAAAAAGGTCAGTGAAACAAACAGATGTTTACGGAGCCCCACAGTGGACATGGATTTTATATTAATTCGTTCCCACGAAGAATGAATTCGTTCCCTCGAATTAACAATTCATTCCCACGATATAACAATTTGTTCCCACGAAATGACAATTGGATCAATTTAACAATTTGTTACCTCAAATTAACAATACGTTCCCATATAACAATTCGTTCCCACAAATTAACAATTCGTTCCCATGGGAACGAATTGTTATTTTGTGGGAACAAATTGTTAAATTGAGGGAATGAATTGTTAATTCGTGGGAACGAATTGTTAAATTGAGGGAACAAATTGTTATTTTGTGGGAACAAATTGATAAAAAAAAGAATTCTACGTCCCATGCGGTGCTCCGTAGATGCTTTCATGTGTAGCTACACAGTATTACACGTACATAGAGTGTAAGGCCTGAAACTGAATGAGTGTGACATCAATATACAGAGCTCCAGATAAGGTACATATTGGCGTATTTTACGCACTTATTTTAGCCGAATACGCAATGATTATCAAAAGTGGAGTACAATATACCCACAGCAAATTGAAAATATGCATTGATTTTCAAATTGAGTAGTGAAATACTGTAATAAAGTTGAACATTTATTTAGTTGAGATGCAAAAGGCAAACTGTTTGAAGCTCAAAGAAGTGTTTTTTTTTAAATTGTAGCATTTTTTGCCTGTTTAATATTTAAAGGAAGAAACTAAATACAATGTAATACATTTGTAAAAGTAAAATATGCAGTGACTTTGAAATATGTATGGGGGTCTAATACTCTTTAGATAAAAAACTTATCTGGGGTTCTGATTATATTGACTGTCCTAACTGCATATGTGTTGGTCTTGTAGTTTTAACATTTACTGTGTAGGACTACATGCGAAAATGACTGATCATAATTTATGTCATTATCCAATAATGTATTCATGGTAAATATTGTTTTTTTGTTCTTTTCTCTCAAACGTCAGCCCATATGTGCCCGTGTTCAGAGAATGTTTTAATGTCCACTGTCGTTTAACCGCCTGTCAACAGCAACGGTCATATAAGGCAGGGTTGAATCCCGTATTTCACCTGTACGGAACTGAATTCACTTACAAATATATATCCAACTCTGAAATTAGAATAACCTGATCTGGTGTCAGGTCCTCACCACACAAGTCACTTAACTCCAACCTTATAGTAATATGGTTATTATAATATCTTACTTCTCTTGGTATGATCGGAATCTACTGATACATACAAAACACATGGCCAAAACCAGGGCTACGCAGTATTTCAGTGTGGAAAAGACCCATCATTAAAATACCCTTTGCATGCTCCCAACCTGGTCCACCCTCCCCTCCCCTCGCCCACCCCACCTCCTACACCTGCCTGGTATCGATGAAATGAGGTGTATAACATTTGTGGGCAATCTAGCTTCTGTAGCGTATTTCATCAACATTGCAAATATACTTATCTAGCAAAGTATACTCTGAGCGAGTCATTTTCAATTTAACGATACATTTATTATTTTGTATTATACTGAATTTATTACATTATTACAGCCATTTTGGCTGTGATAATGTAATACATTCAGAATAATAATTCTGCATACTTTTAATCATCAACTATATGCAGTGGTTAGTTCTATGTGAAATACATGTAATGCAATTCAGGAAAAGTAAATGATTACTCCCTCAAAGAATACTTTGCTAGAAAAGAATGTTGGTGAAATAGGCTACTGGGCCCATGCATCCTCTAAATTCGTTCTCGAAATCAGTAAGTTTGATTGGCCTGCCTGAGCTAAGATCAGCCTTGACCAATCAGACTTCCTGATTTAGAGAAATCAGAAAATCTGATTGGTTGAGACTGTGCACAGCTTGACCAATAGAACTTGATTTGGCCCATAATAATAGAGTACATGTACGTGTACTCGCACTTGTTTTTTAGAAGGAACTCAAAATGGAAAACATTTATTGACCGAGATTGTCGACCAATCACATTTCAGGATTTTATAGGCACACATTCTCCAAATTCAGATGCAAAATCAGAGAATTTGATCAAACTTGATCGAATCAAATTTCCTGGTTTTGAGCATGAAAACGAGCTCATGCTTACATTCAAATTTCTTCATTCTCTACTCGCACATTTTCCAAATTCGTACACAAGATCATACAGTTTGACACAGCTCAGCCTCGACCAAACAACCTCCAGATTGGAAGTCATGTGTTATAACCCCCTATACCACAACCCATCCCTCGTTTTGAACATGATAACAGAGAACATGATAACAGAGGTCATGCTCAGAAAAGCATAGATCGGAAGTAGAACTTCTTCAGTAGACTGGTGTCCGTCTCATTCTCGAAAATCTGACGGATTCTGCGGATCGGTGAATCGATGAAGAACATCCTACATGCCCGCACACGAGATACAGCTATACGGATGCTGAAAAATAAAGTGAGTACAATTTCGGGCGACAGTGGAACGTCTCCAAACCGGACACCCTGGGATGTCCCCAGGGTGTCCGGTTTGGAGATGTTCCACTGTAAACCAGAAATGTTAGCGTTTCATGACACATTCTAGTGTTTTGCAATCATGAAAAGTTATTGTAATCAGAGATACACAACAGCGAAACACATCTAAGTTAAACATCCATATTTCCCCCGAGTATTCAGTTTAGAGGGGTTACACTGTATTATTATTTTTCGCGTATACAATCAATGCACAGCTATCTACCTGATTAACTGAAGGTGTACAGTAATTAACCACGCTAACCAGACTTTGACAGTCAGCGTGTATACAGTCAATGCGTAGTTGGATACCTCATGAGATCTACTGTACATGCACTTAGAAATATTTTATACGTACTTTCGTAGTTCCTTCTAAATCATCAATAATTTGTTTACTGCATTTATAATTTGTATATCTTTCGAGGCGCATACAAATTGTGAGTGATTTACGTATACATATATAATAAAAAAAGGTTATTTGATTTGTATGTGAATATAAGCCACTTGTTCCGCCGCACAACGATATCGCACGCTGCCGAACTCATGCATATATCCACATACAAATCGAATAACCAATTGTTGGATTTACATTTATTGAGCATAGGCTGCATATGCAGCCTATGCTCAATAAATGTAAATCCATCAATATAAATGTTAACGTCTCGTGAGTTCATATTGGTCAGTGTCGTAACTACGGTTCACCTCGTATAATAGTTAATAGTTCTAAATCATCACTAATTTGTTTATTTTATTTACATTTTGTATATTTTTGAGACGCATATATACATTGCGAGTGACATAGGTTTTTGTGTATGTGGATATATACCGCTCGTTCCACCACGCAACAGTAGCTCCTAATGTCGCACAATATCGCATGCTACGATACTCGTGCATATATCCACACATAAATCAAACAAGGGCATCGTTGTCACTAAGTCTTCATAATAAAAACAAGAGTGCTGTAAGTCACAAAATACGCCCGTCGAAGATGGGCCAGACAGCGAAGATGCAGAAATGTGAAGCTGTCACCAAGGCAAGATGCATGCATTAATGAGAATTTGAAAATCTATAGCATTATTTCTTCCTCATCTTGTGATAAACAGGTATACTAATTTAGGTAGAGATGTGTAAAGTACAAATTATATAGAATTGGATGGATGGCTAAGCTAAAAAGGTGATATTTTTGTTAAAAATGTGCACAGCTTCAATATGTGTAGAACATTTGTGAACAGTTTCAGATCGATTGACTGAACGGTTTCAGAGGAGGTGTGTACACAAACTGTGTACCCTATATAGAATTGTATACAAAAATGTAGAAAAAAAGGCTATTGTATTAAAAAGGTGATATTTTTGTTAAAAAATACTTTTTCGGCATAAAAAACACCAAGGGGCACATCTTCAATATGTGTAGAAGACGTGTGTATAGTTTCAGATCGATTAACGGAACGGTTTCAGAGGAGTTGAGTATACAAACTATGCAGTTTTTCTGTCCGCCGCCCGCCAGCCCACCCGCCAGCCCACCCGGTGGTAAAACATAATGCGTACCGTTTTTTTTAAAACGGTGGTATAAAATATCAACATAAGTCCTCAGTGACCTTCAGGGACGTATGCAAAACAAAGCACCATCCCTAGATACACATTGTGGCCAAATATTATCAAAATCGGTGAAGTGGTTCATGAATTATTGAAAAATGAAAGGTGTTACTAACGCGTACGCACAAATATGGACTAACAATATATCCCTCTTGCCTATCGCTGGGGGATACTAACCTATACTTATCAGATGGCGAGTATTCGGTCAATGCGCAGCAAGAGACTTGATAACATTAACCCTTTCAACACCACATACCTGTATAGTGTTATTGGCAAATAGTGTAGATCCAGTTGAGCCGGCTCGTGATGAGCCGTCTCATCAGGATCTGCACTTTTGCAAGTAATTTTCATAATTTTTGTAAACAAAAACACCCACTTTTCATAAATGGACATGTCTAAAGAACATTTTGTGACGATTGGATTGGTCGGATAATTAACATATCAAAATCCATTCCAGTTATTTAGGGGTAAAAGTGTTAAATTCCACTGTACTTACTCGTTATCCTTGAGCTGATCCTGGATGTCAGAGATAGCCATCTTCAAATGCTGTACATCCCCATTGTCCATACCTGCAATAGATTGCTGGTGGGTTATGTACAGTAGGTGGCCAGAAGTAATTTCCCACTCATTGAAATTCCATAGACTTACATGTATGTGTAATTGTGCTTGTTACTTAATTAAATATTTTAATGAAATAAAATGCACTGAGTAGCCAATAGATTTGCGCAGATTCTGATGCATATGTGTATTTAATATTCGAAGATGCATATATTTAAAGATATGGATTGTGTTCCCATTGACGTCAATGGTGACGTCGCTTAAAAAGTGACGTCAAATAATTACGCCATATTTAAAAAGATGTATCTATCAAACTGCTTGTGACCAAATCATCCCTATTCTGCATAAATCTATTTTCTTTCAAACATTTTATATTGCATTCAAATTTGGTAAAGTATGTACTGAGCTACATATGAGACACGCCATGCGATTTTGTACCTTCGGACATCTGCGTAATTTCATGAAATACGTTTTATACAAAATTTGCATTATTGTTCATAAATGGTTTCAAAAGTTCACGAAATCTTCAAGGTACATGCGGAATTATATTGAACATGTACTCTGAGAATTTTGTTAACTTTTGAATTTATTTAAGAAAAATATTGTAAATTGTGTAAAAGTATTTAATGAAATTACGCAGATGTCCGAAGGTACAAAATCGCATGGCGTGTCTCATATTTGAGACAAAAGATGGAAATAGATGTGTAAGTCTATGGGATTTTAACGTTCAGGAAATTACTTCTGTTCACCTACTGTATGGCACACGCATCCGAACGCAGTTATACAAATGTGCCATTAGTTAATACAGAGCTCCAGATAAGTTATGTATATAAAGTGTATTATACCCCCAGATTTCAATTTCAATGCGTATTTTACTTTTGCAAAATCTATTATTGATTTTCGTCCTTATTAAATAGGGAACAATTGATAAAAATAAAACACATTTAAAAATTCACATAGTGTTGCAGCTGAACTATTTAAGTAAATGTTCAAGTTTATTACAGTATTACTTATTACAACTCAATTTGAAATTAAATGTCTATTTTCACATTGCTGTGAGTATATTGTACAATGCGTATTCTGCTAAATTAAGTGTGTCACATACACTAATACGCACCTTCAAGTTATCTCAAGCACTGTTAATGTATCATTATCCTAACCATACATTAACTTTCCATGAGTTAATGAGTCCTTAGTGCTTCGTACAACCAGGTCCTGATATCTACATACTGACAATTGCATATTGGTCGGTCTTACTCTTAGTCAACATTATTTTCACATGCTCCAGATAAGCTGCGTATTTGCTTTAAAACCCAATTAAAATTGCCAAAAACCCAAATGAAGTCAGAAGTAGCGAGTATCAAAAAGCAATAACAATTCTGTGGTACCTTTATCATGCTGCAGAAAACAATAAACAGACCACAAATATAGTATATTTTTCTTATTTTCCATGAAAACACATCTTGGTATTTTATTAGAATTGTCTCCAAGGAGACAATTCTAATGAAATGCCAAGATATGTTTTCATTTCGAAGCAGACTATTTAATAACTGTTGTATGTTGATGTGTAAACAGTAGTGTGATTATATATATAACTAACGGGCCACTCGTCATTGTGGGAAACCATATATTCACAGGATAAATTGTGTCCGAATATTTACGGTTATTACAATAGTTCCACTGTCACCCACACTGCTACATACCAAGTTTCATGTTTGTAGCTAGTACGATTTAAAGCTTGTCCAAGTTACCGGGCAAAATTGTGAAATTCTAAGTCGAAAAGGGGGAAATAATCCATGACCCAGGGGTCGAATCAAAAATCAAAACAAACGTTGCGCATCTACTCATCATAATGAAGCTACATACCAAGTTTCAGGTATGTAGCTAGTACGGTTTAAAGTTTTACGAGTTACAAGGTTGGTGACGGACGGAAGGACGGACAAGGACGGACATAAAGGAGCAATGCGTGTGTGAAATGTGAAGTAGCTCCGAGCAAGGAAATAGAAGTCATAACCGATTTCTCTTGATGTTAAGTTTTGTAAAGAGACTAAGAATGTGACCTTGACCTCGAGATCAGCGGGAATTTGTCACAGCATGATAGTAGAGCCTTAGAGGAATGCATGCATGCAATATTAAGAATTTTCGATGAAAGAAATAGAAGTTATAACCGATTTCTCTGATGTTAAGTTTTGTAAAGAGACTAAGTATGTGACCTCGACCTTGGGATCAGCGGGGGTTGGACGGTCGTAGATTTGTCACAGCATGATAGTACAACCATAGAGGAATACATGAGTGAAATATTAAGAATTTTCAATGAAGGAAATAGAAGTTATAACATATTTCTCTGATGTTAAGTTTTGTAAAGAGACCAAGTATTTGACTTGACCTTGGGATCAGCAAGGGTTGGACGGTCGTGGATTTGGCACAGCATGGTAGTAGAGCCTCACAGGAACGCATGTGTGAAATATTAAGCATTTTAGATGAAGGAAATAGAAGTTATAACATATTTTTCTGATGATAAGTTTTGTAAAGAGACTAAGTATTTGACCTTGACCTTGGGATCAGCGGGGGTTGGACGGTCGTGGATTTGGCACATCATGGTAGTAAAGCCTTACAGGAATGCATGTGTGAAATATTAAGCATTTTAGATGAAGGAAATAGACGTTATAACAATATTTCTCTGATGTTAAGTTTACGGACGCACGGACGGACGGACGGACGGACGGGCGGACAACCTGACTCCAGTATACCCCCACAACTCGTTGCGGGGGTATAATTAAACACAATGGGGGTCGCCAGGGTGTCCGGTTTACCTCCGCTGGCGAAATCGGACTCTGGTACGTCGCCACTCCGCTCTAGTTCCTCAAGGTCGTAGAGGTACGTCATCCAGATCGTCTGGAAATCCTCGCTCTGGTCAAAATGCTGGCCGGCAGTGTCAAGCTCATCTTTAACAGGGAACAAGGAGGAAAATGTTTAACGTACCAGCAACAACTGTCTGTTTCACGAAATAGGGTTAGATTGCTACCCTCGCCAGAGGTATGGAGCAATTTTGTTTCTAGTCAAACTGGTGGCCGGTCCAGCGTCTGGCTTCTAATAATCAAACTCTTTCCAGGTCCAGCTGTGAAGCAACCGAAATATGTAAGGGGTTCAGGAAACCCTAAACCCCTTACTTCACAGTTGAAAGTCGAACCCCGTTTGTATAAATGCTGGTGACGCCTATGTCTACATCCATACTTTGTACTGGATAAATTTACGGCATAGTGCTCTTTTATTGTGACTGGAGAAATGAAGCTATTGGGTTTTGCGACCAGTGTAGATCCAGATCAGCCTGTTCATCCGTACAGTCTGATCAGGGTCTGCAGTGTTTCTCATTCCATCAATGAAACACCGACAGGCGTCTAACAACCAATATAGATGATTATCAGACTACAGGAGTGTGCTAATTGATCAGGAGCTATACTGGTCACAAATTCTATAAGCCCAATTTCTGAAACCACCGTCACATATTAGCAAGGAGTGATTTGTGCCAGCAGACACATACAGCGTACATCAATACTAACACAACTAGAGAAAGTGAGCAGGGGCTCACGTATGCCCCGGCAGCCGCCTGGACCGACAAATAACAACTTTAACGCAACTATTTAAACAACTTTAACACACATTTCTAAGTTATTTGACCTTGACCTTGGACATGAAGGCCGCATGGGTGTGGTATGGAATGAAAATATAGATGATAAGGAAGTATATGAAGTTGCAGAGAAAATGGGTATCCAAAAACTTTAACGTGGGCAGGCGGACGGACAAATGGATGAGCGGAAGTATGACAAGAATTCCGCCACGGAAGCGGTATCGCGCCTGCCGATGCATTTGACCGTGAACATTACAGGTAAATAAATGACCTTGAAAATTTGGATGTGAGGGTGTGCGTAATGAAGCATCATCCCTAGACAAACATTGATGTGAAATATTATCAAAGTCTGGCAAGGGTTTAAAGAGATATTGTGAAAAAACAATAACTTTAACGCATTTGCCTTACACAAAAAAATGGACGACGGAAAAATCGCCGACTATAGTCGCGCCTCTGCTAAAGCAGGCGCGAAAAAAAATATATACACCTCGACATACTTGGTATGCCGGGGATATAATGAGAGGGACGTTACAACGTCACTACAGAAGAAAATGTCATGTTTTACCGCTATGCACATGTATGGAAAAATAAGTCTAACATTTTCAAAAATCAAGATAATCCAAAGTTACATTTGATATGCATCGAGTTCATTAAAATCCACTTTATGATTTTTAAATGACAATTTCTTGGTCCACATTTGACACATTTTTTAACAAACTATGGAAATTATTATTAAGCTTGTAAACATTCTTTCTCAAGAATATACCGTAATAACCCTAAATATTTGAACCACTTCTTTTGGGAAACTTCCCGAAACAAATTGTATACAAATACATTGTTACACCAGGGATCAGTTCACAGGGCAACTAGGTGAAATTATCTCCCTATATTGTCTGACATCTCCCTATTCTTTCTCACGTTTTAGTAAAAAATCTCCCTATTTTGAAGGGCAAGCTTGAACCCTGAAACAAGTACAAATATTCTAGCCGTAAACAAATGGTACATTCATTGCTGTGAGAAACCATAGTTAATGTGTGTTTCTTTGTTAAAGTGTGTCTGAATATTTATGGTTATTACAGTATGCAGGTTTGATATAACCATACAAATGGGGAGCGAGTGTGAAGCCCGCACAAGCATTTGGTTAGACCTGGGGCCCGTTTCACTAAACTTCGTACGACTAAAATGTTTGTAAGTGCAAATTTAGGATCGTCTGGAAAGGTCAATTGATGGACTTACATTTATTGAGCATAGGCTGCATATGCAGCCTATGCTCAATAAATGTAAATCCAATAATTGTTTACAAGAAAACATTGTTAATGTGAAATTTACAGACTATCATACTTTTGCACTTACGAACATTTTAGTCGTACAAAGTTTAGTGAAACGGGCCCCTGAATCTTGGGCATAAGGGTTGTGCATACATGTATGTGGGCTATAACATCATTTATATATGTAATGGTGTTTAATGGCCTGTCAGTAGCTAAGGTCATATTTCACCAAAATTGCAAAGTATACTTATCTTGCTAAGTGCACTTTGAGGGAGAAATTTTCAATTTAAGGATAAATTTATTAATGTTTATTATACTGAATTTATTACATTATCACAGCCAAAATAATACTGCATTTATTACATTATCACAGTCATTTTCCACATGAGCACTAGGCTGAAATGATTATGTTCCGCAGAAATGTATACGTACGTTGAAGCTGTCTTACTTCTGTCTGCGCAATTAATGCAAGGTCGTAATCTGAAAATAGGATGCCTAAAGGTACACGCCCACCCAGTAGGCACAAAATATGTTTAACCCTTAGACCGCTATCTTAATTTTTTGTCGCCTGCTGTTTATTTTCTATTTTCCATTTTTATTCTTCAAAAACATGCTTTGACATCACTTTAGAATAATTTACAACATAGTTTGACAGCACACTTGATATGTGTAGCGGTCTAAGGGTTAATATCAGAGACATCATCTTGAGACATTTTCTGGCAAAATAAACATTTATTCACCATTACCCCACGTATTGATTAGCATTATTATACATGTTATATCATACGTAAATTTCCACACTGATATCAGGGGCGATAACCGTGCTTCCATAAAATGTTAACAGACATTATTTTTTATTCTCTGTCTTTATTTTGTAATGTGCAATGATCATACTTTATAATCTGTCGAAAATATTATTTTTTTCAGGTGACACATTTAATTAGTATAACTAATTGAACAAGAGGGCCATGATGGCCCTAATTCGCTCACCTGACTCCATGAACACCAGAGGAGAATGTGACATTGAGTTCATGTGTTTTAAAAAAATTGTGCTATTTTCAGATGGCGGTCATCTTGGATTAAGCGATGACTCTCATTTTACAAAATCAGAAAATGCTTCACCCAAGGATCTTAACTTCCTATGAAGTTTGGCCAGCATCGGCCATGTGGTTCCTGAGAAAAATACGTTCAAAATCTTGAATAAATGGACCTTTTGGTGGCCATCATGGATGACATAATCATCCGATTCCGACAAATATTGCACCAGAGCAATCGCTTCATCGATACCTTCAATTTGATATATGGCATGAGCATATTCGGTCAAAAATAAAATTTGACCCCAATTTGACCCAACGGACCATGCCCATTTTTGACCCCGGGGTTACCATTTTCACAACGTTGAAAGAGCATTGTAAATCGATCAATCCTACCAAGCTTAGTCGAAATCCGGCCAGAGGTTCATGAGAAGAAGATTTTTTAAGAATTTATGCTATTTTTAGACGGCGGCCATCTTGGATTAGCGATGACCTCCATTTTAAAAAATCTGAAAAGGGTTCACCCATGGACCATAACTTTTAAGTTTGGCTACCATGGGCCAAGCGGTTCATGTGAAGAAGAATTTTGAAATCTCTAATAAAAGAACGACCTTTTGACATTTCGGCGGCCATCTTGGATGACATAATCATCCGATTTCGACAAAAAATGTACCAGAGTGATCGCCTCATTGATACCTTCGATTTGATATATAACATGACCATATTCGGTCAGAAATAAAATTTGACCCCAATTTGACCCCACGGGCCACGCCCATTTTTGACCCCGGGGTCACCATTTTAACAACTTTGAAAGAGCATTGTACATCGATAATTTCTACCAAGTTTCGTCGAAATCCGGTTGGCGGTTCATGAGAAGAAGATTTTTTAAGAATTTATGCTATTTTTACACGGCGGCCATCTTGGATTAGCGATGACCTCCATTTTAACAAATCTGAAAAGGCTTCACCCATGGACCATAACTTTTAAGTTTCGCTACCATGGGCCAAGCGGTTCATGTGAAGAAGAATTTTGAAATCTCTAATAAAAGAACCTTTTGACATTTCGGCGGCCATCTTGGATGACATAACAATCCGATTTCGACAAAAAATGCACCAGAGTGATCGCCTCATTGATACCTTCAATTTGATATATGACATGACCATATTCAGTCAAAAATAAAATTTGACCCAATTTGACCCCATGGGCCACGCCCATTTTAACACCATTTTAACAACTTTGAAAGAGCAATGTACATCGATCATTCCTACCAAGTTTTGTCGAAATCCGGTTGGTGGTTCTTGAGAAGAAGATTTTTTTAAGAATTTATGCTATTTTTAGACGGCGGCCATCTTGGATTACATAATGACGTCATTTTAACAATTTTGTAATCCCCCTACCTAAGGACCATGACCATGAAGTTTGGTGACTATAGACCCAATGGTTACCGAGGAGAAGACGTTTGAAAATGTTCACGGACGACTGACGACGACGGACAACGACGGACGACGACGGACACATTGCGGTAACAATAGCTCACATGAGCTTCGCTCAGGTGAGCTAAAAATATAATGCCTCATTTGCATATGAAAATAGCCTGATATCACCGCGAGTCAATATCAGTAAAATAAATATTACTAAATTGTTATACATGTATCTGTATTAGCGTGACACAATTATACACTTATTTAATTCCTATACAGAACAGTTTGTGCCTACTGCGTGGGCATGCACCGTTAACCCTTTCGACACCACAGTATAGACCCAATTGAGCCGGCTCGTGATGAGCTGTCTCGTCTGCATATAATTTTGAGAACGAAAACACCCCCTTTTCATAAATGGACTAGTCTGAAAATCATTTTGGTTGCAAAATTAATATGTCAATATCCATTCCAGTTACTTAGGGTGAAAGGGTTAATAACTTGCACACGACTCCAACGTTCCAGCCTGTCCTGTATCTGTCTTGGAAATGTATTTGTGGATGAGTCCGAAATTCTAATGAAATCCAAAGACATACTCATAATATCAGAGCTCAAGATAAGGAATTAGTAATTGAGTATTAATTGTCACTCCATCATTTCTGTAGCAATTGGGTATATCAAAATTGTAATTGGGTAAAATAAAATCACACTACTGTTTACACATCCACAGACAGCAATTATTGAATAGTTTGCTTCGAAATGAAAACATGACTTGCCATTTCATCCAAGGAGACAATTCTAATGAAATACCAAGATGTGTTTTCATGGAAAATAAGAAAAAGATGCTATATTTGTGGTCTGTTTGTTGTTTTCTGCAGTATGATAAAGGTACCACAAACTTTTTATTGTTTTTTGATACTCGCTACTTCTGATTTCAATTGGGAATTTAAGCAAATACGCAGCTTATCTTGAGCTCTGTACTATTTACAGGGAGACGCAAAACACACTATAATAAATTGTCGTCTGTTAAGGTACCTGGATTGTAATACTAGCAGTTAAAATAACAGTCAACAAATTAGGTGCATTGATTTTCTCCAGGTGAAATAAAAGAAATGTAATAAATCATGCTCCAGATAAGTTTTATACCCCCATATTTCAAATTCAATGCGAATTTTAATTTTACAAATAGGGAACAAATGATAAACAAGAGTGCCGTAAGTCACAAAATATGCCCGTCGTAGATGGGCCAGACAGCGAAGATGCAGAAATGTGAAGCTATCACCAAGGCAAGAAACATTAATGAGAATTTGAAACTCAATAGAATTATTTCTTCATCTCGTTGTGCTAAACATGTATACTAATTTAGGCAGAGATGTGTACAGTAGAAATGATATAGAATTGGATACAAAAATGTAGAAAAAATGCCTAAGTTAAAAAGGTGATATTTTTGTTAAAACATATATTTTCGGCAGAAAAACACCAAGGTGCAGATCTTCAATACGTGTAGAAGACGTGTGTATAGTTTCAGATCGATCGACTGAACGGTTTCAGAGGAGTTGTGTACACAAACTCTGTACCCTATATTCAATTGTATAGAACAATGCAAACAAAATGGCTAAGTTAAAAAAGTGATATTTTTGTTAAAGAAATAAATTTCGGCATAAAAACACCAAGGTGCACATCTTCAATATGTGTAGAAGACGTGTGTATAGTTTCAGAACGATCGACTGAACGGTTTCGGAGGAGTTGTGTACACAAACTCTGTACCGTATATAGAATTGTATAGACAAATGTAGAAACAAGAGTGTCGTAAGTCACAAAATACGCCCGTCGAATATGGGCCAGACAGCGAAGATGCAGAAATGTGAAGCTGTCACCATGGCAAGAAACATTAACGAGAATTTGAAAGTCTATAGCATTATTTCTTCATCTCGTTGTGCTAAACATGTATACTAATTTAGGCAGAGATAGAAAAGTAGAGTGTAAAGTAGAAATGATAGGGAATTGGATACAATAATGTAGAAAAAATGGCTAAGTTAAAAAGGTGATATTTTTGTTAAAAAATATTTTTCGGCATAAAAACACCAAGGTGCACATCTTCAATATGTGTAGAAGACGTGCGTATAGTTTCCGAACGATCGACTACACGATTTCGGAGAAGCTGTGTACACAAACTCTGTACCGTATATAGAATTGTATAGAAAAACGTAGAAAAAAATGGTTAAGTTAAAAAGGTGATATTTTTGTTAAAAAAAAAAAAATTTCGGCATAAAAACACCAAGCTGCACATCTTCAATATGTGTAGAAGACGTGTGTATAGTTTCAGATCGATCGACTGAACGGTTTCGGAGGAGTTGTGTACACAAACTATGCACTTTTTCTGTCAGCCACCCGCCCGCCGCCCGCCAAGCGGTAAAACATAATACGTACCGTTTTTTAAAAACGGTCATATAAAAATGGCTAAGTTCAAAAGGTGATATTTTTTTAAAAAAAATATTTTTTCGCCATAAAAACACGAAGGTGCACATCTCCAATATGTGTAGAAGACGTGTGCATAGTTTCAGAATGATCGACAGAACGGTTTCGGAGGAGTTGTGTACACAAACTCTGTACCCTATATAGAATTGTATAAGAAAATGTAGAACAAATGGCTAAGTTAAAAAGGTGATGTCTTTGTTAAAAAATATTGTTTCGGCATACAAACACCAATGTGCACATCTTCAATATGTGTAGAAGATGTGTGTATAGTTTCAGATGGATCGACTGAACGGTTTCGGAGGAGTTGTGTACCCAAACTATGCACTTTTTCTGTCCACCGACGCCCGCACCACGGTAAAACATAATACGTACCGTTTTTTAAAAACGGTCGTATAAAAATAAAAAATATTAAAAAAAATCACTTATTTGTTTGCTTTTTGCTGCTCACCGAAGTAAATTTTCAACTTTATTACAGTATTTTCACTACTCAATTTGAAAAGCAATGCGTATTTTCATATTGCCGCGGGTATTCTGTACTCCCACGTTTGATAATCAATGCGTATTCTACTAAAATAAGTGCATAAAATACGCCAATACGCACCTTATCTGGAGCTCTGATAAATTATTGTCTGCTAGTCTTTAACTATTTATCTCCCACAAGTTTCCCAGCATGCAAAGAGCTACCTGGATTACTGGCAGTTCTTCCACTCGCTATAGCTGATGACATGTTAGCATCCCAGCCAAGTTGGTTATTGTAAATGGAATGGGAAGTCCGTGGCAGTTCAAAGCCCGAGGCTGATGTACCTTGTACCTGCAGGTTTAATCCACCACGACCCGTGCCTAGCTTTTGCCTGTGGAAATGAGAGTATAGTTGGTAACGTTAAATACACCAAACCCTGACTAGTTGTGGAGTGTGTCTTTTGCCTGTGGGAAGTTATATATGAGAGTATCATTGGTCACGTTAAATACACCAAACCCTGACTAGTTGTGGAGTGTGTCTTTTGCCTGTGGGAAGTTATATATGAGAGTATCATTGGTCACGTTAAATACACCAAACCCTGACTAGTTGCGATGTGTGTCTTTTGCCTGTGGGCAGTTATATATGAGAGTATCATAGATCACGTTAAATACACCCAACCCTGACTAGTTGTGATGTGTGTCTTTTGCCTGTGGGCAGTTATATATGAGAGTATCATAGGTCACGTTAAATACACCCAACCCTGACTAGTTGTGGAGTGTGTCTTTTGCCTGTGGGCAGTTATATATGAGAGTATCATAGGTCACGTTAAATACACCCAACCCTGACTAGTTGTGGAGTGTGTCTTTTGGCTGTGGGCAGTTATATATGAGAGTATCATAGGTCACGTTAAATACACCCAACCCTGACTAGTTGTGGAGTGTGTCTTTTGACTGTGGGCAGTTATATATGAGAGTATCATAGGTCACGTTAAATACACCCAACCCTGACTAGTTGTGGAGTGTGTCTTTTGGCTGTGGGAAGTTATATATGAGAGTAGCATAGGTCACGTTAAATACACCCAACCCTGACTAGTTGTGGAGTGTGTCTTTTGCCTGTGGGCAGTTATATATGAGAGTATCATAGGTCACGTTAAATACACCCAACCCTGACTAGTTGTGGAGTGTGTCTTTTGCCTGTGGGCAGTTATATATGAGAGTATCATAGGTCACGTTAAATACACCCAACCCTGACTAGTTGTGGAGTGTGTCTTTTGGCTGTGGGAAGTTATATATGAGAGTATCATAGGTCACGTTAAATACACCCAACCCTGACTAGTTGTGGAGTGTGTCTTTTAGCTGTGGGAAGTTATATATGAGAGTATCGTAGGTCACGTTAAATACACCCAACCCGGACAAGTTGTGATGTGTGTCTTTTGCCTGTGGGAAGTTATACATGAGAGTACCATACATGTAAAGTTAAACACACCCGATCCTGAATAGTCGTGAAATGCGTATTTTGCCTGTGGGAAGTTATAATGTATATGGGGGTATCATACATAGGTTAAGTCTTTTGATATCACATTTTTCAGACAAGGCTAAGGCCATAAAAAAGTATGTTGGTTCTCAGATATCGCCGCGTCTGAATAATCCCCGAGTGTTGAGCATTTTTTATCGTCATGGAGAAATAAATTGTACTAAAAATATGTTAAATCCAATCATGTCTGACGAAAATCTTGTGATGTTTCACGTCTAATGAGACTATAGTAACATACTCATTTTGTTTCAGATGTTCGTCTGTGATTTTGTTCAAGTTGCCAGAAGCAACTTGAAAAACATCAAAGACGAACATGTCATTTTTTTTTTTAAATCTCTCCCGCTTTACATTCCGTAAACCAAAGTACGTATTGTGTATGGTCTCAGAAGCGGGTATGAATTCCTACCATATCAGAGTCGGGTCTGATAAACCTTTTATTTTGGCCATTAACCATTTCACCCCTTAGTGGATTTTGATATTCATTTTGCAACCAATCCAATAGTCACAAAATGATTTTCAGACTAGTCAATTTATGACAATAGTTGTCAGAACACATCGAAGCGCGTCTGGCTGTGCTTTACTTTAAAGAATATCAAGAAGCTGTGTAAAAGGAAACGGAAATTACAACATATTTCCCCATATGTTAAGTTTGCGAAAGCGCTATATCATGTATATTGTGACTTTAGCCTTGTGGTTAACATGCGTCTGAGGCTCGTGGATTTGGCATGGCATGATAGAGAACCATTAGAGGAAGGGCTGTGTAAACTAGATTGGTCAGTAAGCGAGGTTTGCGAAATACCCCCCCCCCGCGTGGGCCCAGGTACCCCTAAATATGTAAAAAATGTCCAAGTGTGTGGGCTTGTGACCTTGACTCTGAGCTTAGCGGGGTGGCACAAACGTGAATTTGTCACACGGTGGTAGAGGTCCATTGGAGCAATGTGCGTGTGAAATGTGAAGCTGATCCGAGCAAGGAAATAGAAGTTATAACCGATTTCTCTGATGTAAAGTTGTGTAAAGGGACTAAGCATGTGACCTTGACCTTAGGATCAGCGGGGGTTGGACGGTCGTAGATTTGTCACAGCATGATAGTACAATCTTAGAGGAATGCACGAGTGAAATATTAAGAATTTTCAATGAAGGAAGTAGAAGTTATAACTTATTTCTCTGATGTTAAGTTTTGTAAAGAGACCAACTAATTGACCTTGACCTTGGGATCAGCGGGGTTTGGACGGTCGTGGATTTGGCACAGCATGATAGTAGAGCCTTACAGCAATGCATGTGTGAAATATTAAGCATTTTAGAAGAAGGAAATAGAAGTTATAACATATTTCTCTGATGTTAAGTTTTGTAAAGAGACTAAGTATTTGACCTTGACCTTGGGATCAGTGGGGGTTGGACGGTCGCGGATTTGGCACATCTTGGTAGTAGAGCCTTACAGGAATGCATGTGTGAAATATTAAGCATTTTAGATGAAGGAAATAGAAGTTATAACATATTTCTCTGATGTTAAGTTTTGTAAAGAGACTAAGTATTGGACCTTGACCTTGGGATCAGCGGGGGTTGGACATATCGTGGATTTGGCACAGCATGATAGTAGAGCCTTACAGGAATGCATGTGTGAAATATTAAGCATTTTAGAAATTATCAACATGTCCCGCCTCGCGCAGTTTGATAGTACATAAGGAGCTTGTAATAACCGTGGAGTTAGTGAGCACCATGGGCTTTCTGTAGAATGATGCGGGATGTTGTTACAAATGCATGTATGCAATATTAAAGCATAAACCGAGCGTTAACTTTTCCAAACACGGAAATTTCTAAGTCAGTAACCTTGACCTTTGGGGTTAGCGGGCACCATGGGCTTTCTGTAGAATGATGCGGGATATTGTTAGAAATGCATGTATGGAATATTAAAGCATAAACTGAGCGTTAACTTTTCCAAACACGGAAATTTCTAATTCAGTGACGTTGACCTTTGGGGTTAGCGGGCAACATGGGCTTTCTGTAGAATGATGCAGGATGTTGTTACAAATGCATGTATGGCATATTAAAGCATAAACTGAGCGGTAACTTTTCCAAACACGAACATTTCTAAGTCAGTGACCTTTGGTGTTAGCGGGAACCATGGGCTTTCTGTAGAATGATGCGGGATGTTGTTACAAATGCATGCATGGAATATTAAAGCATAAACTGAGCGTTAACTTTTCCAAACACGGAAATTTCTAATTCAGTGACCTTGACCTTTGGCGTTAGCGGGCACCATGGGCTTTCTGTAGGATGATGCGGGATGTTGTTACAAATGCATGCATGGAATATTAAGCATAAACTGAGCGATTAACTTTTCCAAACACGGACATTTCTAAGTCAGCGACCTTGACCTTTGGGGTTTGTTTGGGCGCACATGGGCTTTCTCTAGAATGATGCTGGGATGTTGTTTACAAATGCATGTATGGAATATTGAAGCATAAACCGAGCGTTAACTTTTCCAAACACGGAAATTTCTAAGTCAGTAACCTTGACCTTTGGGGTTAGCGGGCACCATGGGCTTTCTGTAGAATGATGCGGGATATTGTTAGAAATGCATGTATGGAATATTAAAGCATAAACTGAGCGTTAACTTTTCCAAACACGGAAATTTCTAATTCAGTGACGTTGACCTTTGGGGTTTGCGGGCACCATGGGCTTTCTGTAGAATGATGCAGGATGTTGTTACAAATGCATGTATGGAATATTAAAGTATAAACTGAGCGTAACTTTTGCAAACACTGACATTTCTAATTCACTGACCTTGACCTTTGGGGTTAGCGGGCACCATGGGCTTTCTGTTGAATGATGCAGGATGTTGTTACAAATGCATGTATGGCATATTAAAGCATAAACTGAGCGTTATCTTTTCCAAACACGAACATTTCTAAGTCAGTGACCTTTGGCGTCAGCGGGCACCATGGGCTTTCTGTAGAATGATGCGGGATGTTGTTACAAATGCATGCATGGAATATTAAAGCATAAACTGAGCGTTAACTTTTCCAAACACAGAAATTTCTAAGTCAGTCACCTTGACCTTTGGGGTTAGTAGGCACCATGGGTTTTCTGTAGAATGATGCGGGATGTTGTTACAAATGCATGAATGGAATATTAAAGCATAAACTGAGCGTTAACTTTTCCAAACACGGAAATTTCTAATTCAGTGATCTTGACCTTTGGGGTTAGCGGGCACCATGGGCTTTCGTAGAATGCGGGATGCTTTCTGTAGGAATGATGCGTTAACTTTTGTTGTTTACAAATGCTTGATGCATGGGAATGATAAAGATAAACAAATGAGCGTACTTAACAAACACAGAAATTTCTAAGTCAGTCACCTTGACCTTTGGGGTTAGCGGGCAACATGGGCTTTCTGTAGAATGATGCAGGATGTTGTTACAAATGCATGTATGGAATATTAAAGCATAAACTGAGCGGTAACTTTTCCAAACACGAACATTTCTAAGTCAGTGACCTTTGGTGTTAGCGGGAACCATGGGCTTTCTGTAGAATGATGCGGGATGTTGTTACAAATGCATGCATGGAATATTAAAGCATAAACTGAGCGTTAACTTTTCCAAACACGGACATTTCTAATTCAGTGACCTTGACATTTGGGGTTAGCGGGCACCATGGGCTTTCTGTAGAATAATGCGGGATGTTGTTACAAATGCATGAATGGAATATTAAAGCATAAACTGACCGTTAACTTTTCCAAACACGGAAATTTCTAATTCAGTGACCTTGACCTTTGGCGTTAGCGGGCACCATGGGCTTTCTGTAGGATGATGCGGGATGTTGTTACAAATGCATGCATGGAATATTAAAGCATAAACTGAGCGTTAACTTTTCCAAACACGGGCATTTCTAAGTCAGCGACCTTGACCTTTGGGGTTTGCGGGCACCATGGGCTTTCTGTAGAATGATGCAGGATGTTGTTACAAATGCATGTATGGAATATTAAAGTATAAACTGAGCGTAACTTTTGCAAACACTGACATTTCTAATTCACTGACCTTGACCTTTGGGGTTAGCGGGCACCATGGGCTTTCTGTTGAATGATGCAGGATGTTGTTACAAATGCATGTATGGCATATTAAAGCATAAACTGAGCGTTAACTTTTCCAAACACAAACATTTCTAAGTCAGTGAACTTGACCTTTGGCGTTAGCGGGCACCATGGGCTTTGTGTAGAATGATGCGGGATGCTGTTACAAATGCATGCATGGAATATTAAAGCATAAACTGAGCGTTAACTTTTCCAAACACAGAAATTTCTAAGTCAGCGACCTTGACCTTTGGGGTTTGCGGGCATCACAGGCTTTCTGTAGAATGATGCGGGATGTTGTTACAAATGCATGTATGGAATATTAAAGCATAAACTGAGCGTTAACGTTTGCAAACACGGACATTTCTAATTCAGTGACCTTGACCTTTGGGGTTAGCGGCACCATGGGCTTTCTATATAATGATGCAGGATGTTGTTACAAATGCATGTATGGCATATTAAAGCATAAACTGAGCGTTATCTTTTCAAACACGAACATTTCTAAGTCAGTGACCTTTGGCGTCAGCGGGCACCATGGGCTTTCTGTAGAATGATGCGGGATGTTGTTACAAATGCATGCATGGAATATTAAAGCATAAACTGAGCGTTAACTTTTCCAAACACAGAAATTTCTAAGTCAGTCACCTTGACCTTTGGGGTTAGTAGGCACCATGGGTTTTCTGTAGAATGATGCGGGATGTTGTTACAAATGCATGAATGGAATATTAAAGCATAAACTGAGCGTTAACTTTTCCAAACACGGAAATTTCTAATTCAGTGATCTTGACCTTTGGGGTTAGCGGGCACCATGGGCTTTCTGTAGAATGATGCAGGATGTTGTTACAAATGCATGTATGGCATATTAAAGCATAAACTGAGCGTTAACTTTTCCAAACACGGAAATTTCTAATTCAGTGACCTTGACCTTTGGCGTTAGCGGGCACCATGTGCTTTGTCTAGAATGATGCGGGATGTTGTTACAAATGCATGCATGGAATATTAAAGCATAAACTGAGCGTTAACTTTTCCAAACACGGAAATTTCTAAGTCAGCGACATTGACCTTTGGGGTTTGCGTGCACCATAGGCTTTCTATAGAATGATGCGGGATGTTGTTACAAATGCATGTATGGAATATTAAAGCATAAACTGAGCGTTAACTTTTGCAAACACGGACATTTCTAATTCAGTGACGTTGACCTATGGGGTTAGCGGGCACCATGGGCTTTCTGTAGAATGATGCAGGATGTTGTTACATATGCATGAATGGAATATTAAAGCATAAGCTGAGCGTTAACGTTTCCAAACACGGAAATTTCTAAGTCAGTGACCTTTGGCGTTAGCGGGCACCATGGGCTTTCTGTAGAATGATGCGGGATGTTGTTACAAATGCATGTATGGGATATTAAAGCATAAACTGAGCGTTAACTTTTGCAAACACGGAAATTTCTAATTCAGTGACGTTGACCTTTGGGGTTAGCGGGCACCATTGGCTTTCTGTGGAATTATGCGGGATGTTGTTACAAATGCATGTATGGAATAATAAAGCATAAACTGAGCGTTAACTTTTGCAAACACGGAAATTTCTAATTCAGTGACCTTGACCTTTGGGGTTAGCGGGCACCATGGGCTTTCTGTAGAATGATGCAGGATGTTGTTACAAATGCATGTATGGCATATTAAAGCATAAACTGAGCGTTAACTTTTCCAAACACGAACATTTCTAAGTCAGTGACCTTGACCTTTGGGGTTTGCGGGCACCATGGGCTTTCTGTAGAATGATGCAGGATGTTGTTACAAATGCATGTATGGAATATTAAAGCATAAACTGAGCGTTAACTTTTCCAAACACGAACATTTCTAAGTCAGTGACCTTGACCTTTGGCGTTAGCGGGCACCATGGGCTTTCTGTAGAATGATGCGGGATGCTGTTACAAATGCATGCATGGAATATTAAAGCATAAACTGAGCGTTAACTTTTCCAAACACAGAAATGTCTAAGTCAGTGACATTTGGCGTTAGCGGGCACCATGGGCTTTCTGTAGAATGATGCGGGATGTTGTTACAAATGCATGTATGGAATATTAAAGCATAAACTGAGCGTTAACATTTCCAAACACAGAAATTTCTAAGTCAGTGACCTTTGGCGTTAGCGGGCACCATGGGCTTTCTGTAGAATGATGCGGGATGTTGTTACAAATGCATGTATGGGATATTAAAGCATAAACTGAGCGTTAACTTTTGCAAACACGGAAATTGCTAATTCAGTGACCTTGACCTTTGGGGTTAGCGGGCACCATGGGCTTTCTGTAGAATGATGCGGGATGTTACAAATGCATGTATGGACCATCAATGCATAAACTGAGCGTTAACTTTTCCAAACACGAACATTTATAAGTCAATGACCTTGACCTTTGGCGTTAGCGGGCATCATGGGCTTTCTGTAGAATGATGCGGATTGTTGTTACAAATGCATGTATGGAATATTAAAGCATTCCATTGAGGGAAACAGAAGTTGCAATGAATTAACCTGAGCGTT
This sequence comes from Conchocele bisecta, assembly GCA_029237695.1. NCBI lineage: Eukaryota > Metazoa > Mollusca > Bivalvia > Lucinida > Thyasiridae > Conchocele > Conchocele bisecta. The sequence continues at coordinate 45,684,864 of CM055276.1, forward strand.
AAGTTTTAGAAACAGAGCTAAACGCAAAAACTTAATGTTGAATGCATGTGAAAAGTAGGTCAATGAACCATGAAAAGTAGGTCAATGTCACATGGGCTCCCTCTGTGTGAGATGGTTACATAACAGTGTTGATGTATACCGAAGCATTCCATCAAGGGAAACAGAAGTTGCAATACATTAAACCGAGCGTTAACTTTTCCAAACACGGAAATTTCTAAGTCACTGACCTTGACCTTTGGGGTTAGCGGGCACCATGAGATTTATGTAGAATGATGCGAGATGTTGTTACAAATGCATGTATGGAATATTAAAGCATAAACTGAGCGTTAACTTTTCCAAACACGGAAATTTCTAAGTCAGTGACCTTGACCTTTGGGGTTAGCGGGCACCATGGGCTTTCTGTAGAAAGATGCGGGATGTTGTTACAAATGCATGTATGGAATATCAAAGCATAAACTGAGCGTTAACTTTTCCAAACACAGACATTTCTAAGTCAGTGACCTTGACCTTTGGGGTTAGCGGACACCATGGGCTTTCTGTAGAATGATGCGGGATGTTGTTACAAATGCATGTATGCAATATTAAAGCATAAACTGAGCGTTAACTTTTCCAAACACAGAAATTTCTAAGTCAGCAACCTAGACCTTTGTGGTTAGTGGCCACAGAAAAGCTATGCAAATGTCCCGTTTCTGCTAAAGCAGGCGGGACAAAAATTCCCCCCAACGTGAAGTTTATGAAAACACTAAGACAGTGTGACATTGACCTTGGGGTTAGCAGGGGTCTAAGCATTGTGGATTTGTCACAGCATGATAGATAATCAGTAGCGAAACGCATGTCTGAAATATCAACACGATTGGTGAAACGAAACATAAATTATAAACAAGAGCTGTAGGAGAACAGCATAGCTCGACTACGAGGGTTGTCGATGTACATATAGCTTGACAAAGAAGGTGGCTGCGGCCTGCATAAAAACCTTAACCAAGGTTGACTAAAAACATTAACCAAGGGAAATTAAGTAAGTAATTCAAGGTTAAATGTAGGTCAATGTCAGATATAGGTCAGGGGTTATTGATGTACATCACTAGGAGATAACGTTTTCCAAGTATGGTTGCTGTAGGCCCAGAAGTATTCTATATACAAGCTTGACTATAAACAGTAACCAAGTAATTCAAGGTTAAATGTAGGTGAAGGTAAAATAAAGGTCAGGGGTTATTGATGTACATCCCTATGAGAAAAAGTTATCCAAGTATGGTGTCTGTATGCACAATAGTATTCCATCTACAAGCTTGACTAAAAACCTTAACCAAGGTTGAGTAAAAACCTTAACCAAGGGGAATTAAGTAAGTAAGTTAAGGTTAAATGTAGGTAAAGGTCAAATATAGGTCAGGGGTTGTTGATGTACATCACTAGGAGATGAAGTTGTCCAAGTATGGTTGGTGTAGGGCCATGAGTATTCCATCTACAAGCTTGACTAAAAACCTTAACCAAAGAGAATTAAGTAAGTAATTCAAGAGGAAATGTAGGTCAAGGTCAAATATAGATCAGGGGTTATTGATGTACATCACTATGAGAAAAGGTTGTCCAAGTATGGTGTCTGTATGCACAATAGTATTCCATGTACAAGCTTGAGTAAAATGCTTAACCAAGGTCGAGTAAAAACCTTAACCAAGGGGAATTAAGTAAGTAATTCAAGGTTAAATGTAGGTGAAGGTCAAATATAGGTCAGGGGTTGTTGATGTACATCACTAGGAGATGAAGTTGTCCAAGTATGGTTGGTGTAGGGCCAGGAATATTCCATCTACAAGCTTGACTAAAAACGTTAACCAAGGGGAATTAAGTAAGTAATTCAAGAGGAAATGTAGGTCAAGGTCAAATATAGATCAGGGGTTGTTGATGTACATCACTAGGAGATGAAGTTGTCCAAGTATGGTGGGTGTAAGGGCCAGTAGTATTCCATATAGAAGGTTGACTAAAAACCTTACCAAAATGAATTAAGTAAGTAATTGAAGAGGAAATGTAGGTCAAGGTCAAATATAGATCAGGGGTTATTGATGTACATACCTATGAGAAAAGGTTGTCGAAGTTTATGGTGTCTGGATGCACAATAGTATTCAATGTACAAGCTTGAAAAAAAACCTTAACCAAGGTTGAGTAAAAACCGTAACCCAAGGGGAATTAAGTAAGTAATTCAAGAGGAAATGTAGGTCAAGGTCAAATATAGATGAGGGGTTATTGATGTGCATCACTAGGAGATGAAGTTGTCCAAGTATGGTGGTGTAGGGCCAGTAGTATTGCAATATACAAGCTTGACTAAAAACCTTAAACAACCAAGGTTGACTAAAAACCTTAACCAAGGGGAATTAACCAAGTAATTCAAGAGGAAATGTAGGTCAAGGTCAAATATAGATCAGGGGTTATTGATGTACATCACTAGGAGATGAAGTTGTCCAAGTATGGTGGGTGTAGGGCCAGTAGTATTCCATATACAAGCTGGATTAAAAACCTTAACCAAGGCGTGACGGTGACGCCGACGCCGACGCCGACGCCGGGGTGACAACATAAGCTCTACTTATTCTTCGAATAGTCGAGCTAAAAATTTCCCCCACCGTTAAATTTTTTAATTTTTGAAGACGGACGGACAGATGGACAGACAGACGCTGACTACAACGCTGGGGGTAGGTATGCCATAAACACTCCTTTCTTCGAAAGGCACGCTAAAAAGAGGTTGTTTTTTTTGGCCCGTAGCAAGTCTTTGTCCAAAATTTATATCCCAGTAAACTCCCACGCCGAACTACTTTCCGTAACCGTGAGGCGCAGTTAAAATAATTCTTAAGAAAACGGAAAATAAACACATTTTCTTGATGAATTTATTTCAAATGCTGGAATTATAAGGAATTAATGGCCTTTTTGAATTTGTCGGGAATATAAACTTAGAAAAGTCACGGGAATACTGGACGAGGCCTTCTGGCCTTCGTCCAGTATTCCCGCGACTTTTCCAAGTTTATACCCCGATAAATTCAACAAAAAGGCCATTCATTCCTACAGTGCTTCAACTGTATTGCCCATTTGTTGAAGCCTTGAGTGGGGATTGAACACACAACCTCCGGTATTGACATCCAATGCAAGTCTATAAATGAACATAAATCACAAGGCAATTTACAACAAGAAATGGCATCGTTAAAAGAAACATATCCTCTCGCTGGCAGCCTTGATAATAATAAAAGTCCTTAGTGACCTTGACTTTGGGCAGTCAAACATGGGTCGTACTGACTGCCATGATAATAAAAAAACAAAAAAAATACTTTAAAACATTTTTGCTTTACAAACAAGGTGAACATAAGTCCTCAGTGACCTTGACCTTGGGCGGACGGGCGTGTGTCGTATGCAAAACAAAGCACCATCCCTATACACACATTGTGGCCAAATATTATCAAAATTGGTGAAGCGGTTCAGGAGTTATTGAAAAAGAAAAGGTGGTACTAACGCAAACGTACATGGACTAACACTATATCTCCATTTGCCAATCGGCCATGCGATAATAATTATTACCTGAAGTATAGATGTTTCAGAATGTCCGAATCAACATCCATGAAGACATGTCGAATATACATGTCACTGGATTCACTAAAGAACTTCCTGCATGCTTTCATTGTTGATAACGCCATCGGAAGTCTGAAGAGAAGGTTTCCTTGCATAAAACGGTCCTTTGCACTGTACCATAATGACCCTAGTTATTACATACGTACTTTTATTTCCCATTGAAACACAATGCAATGCAAGACGTGACAATATTTTTCCATATTGACATTCCGTAAGTTCATATTTGTCAGTGCTTCACATCGCAATTTTTAAATTTTATTTATAGTTTGTACATTTTTTGAAGCACATATAAATTGCGAATGATGTACGTATATAATAAAAAGGTTATTTGATTTGTATGTGGATATATGCCACTCGTTCCACCGCGCAACGATATTACACTCCTACTGTCGTGCAATATCGCAAGCTGCGGAACTCGTGCATATATCCACATACAAATTGGGAGATAAATCAACATCTTCTTTTTTTAAATCGATAGGTTACTACGTCTTGCGATAATAAACATGCATACCGAATTTAGGTACAATCCGTTAAGTAGAATCCGCTTGCGTGGACAAGCTGTGCCTTCCTGAAACCTGTACACCCGCACGTCCGTACAAGGTGAATACATAATACGACCAGTTTTTTTCAAATGGGTGTATACAAAATAGACAAGTTTACATAAAACAGACAGTACATTTGTACATACAGTGTTGAAAACAATATTGCTTTGAAATGTTTATTTAACCATAAACAAGAGTGCTGAAGGTCACAATATACGCCCGTCGAGGCACAGCCTATAAACAAGGAGATATAACTCACTGAACATTAAAAATAGAAAATTAATCCTCTTGCCATGATCAACATGTGTATCGAAAATAGTTAAGAGGATAAGGATACAGAATGTGAAACAAGAACGCCACCAACGGCATGTATCCCATCGCTGTGGACTGAGTGTGAAGGTTGGATCATAAACATGCACTACATTTTAAGCCAATCGTTCATACAGTAATGAAGTTATAGGAGAATAGAGAATAGAGGTTTGTTTATTGGTGCTTAACGGCCTATCAACAGATAAGTTCATGTAAGGGGAGCATGGATGGGGTGGGGGAATGAAAATATGAATGATGAGAAACATGCACTTGAAGTTTCAAGCCAACCGGTCATACGGTAAAGTAGTATGGAACACGTATCAGTACGGAAAACGTGATGGGCAGACGGCCGGATGGACAGATCGACACACTTGTGCATCCCTATATCCCATTTTCGCTACATGATGGGATAAAAATGGCCAGCACAGGGAGATAACTCATCCACATTTCTTGAAGATCAACAGGATTATTCATTCCTCTTAACATAATAAACAAAGTGTATTGCAAAGCATCCAAATTTGATTGCAAAGCATCTTAAACTACGTATCGGAATGCTAAATGCCTGATTTACAGTGGAACATCTCTAAACCGGACGCCCTGGGGACCTCCCAGGGTATCCGGTTTAGAGAGGTGCCACTGTAATCAAGGCAATACGTTCGGAACCAGAGCTCCAGATAAGCTGCGTATTTGCGTAAATACCCAATTAAAATTGCCAAAAACCCAATTGAAATCAGAAGTAGCGAGTATCAAAAAGCAATAACAAATTTGTGGTACCTTTATCATGCTACAGTGAACAATAACCAGACGACAAATATAGCATATTTTTCTTATTTTCCATGAAAACACATCTTGGTATTTCATTAGAATTGTCTCCAAGGAGACAATTCTAATGCAATGCCAAGACATGTGTTCATTTTGAAGCAAACTATTCTATAATTGCTGTCTGTTGATGTGCAAACAGTCGTGTGATTTTATTTTACCCAATTAAAATATTGAAATACCCAATTGCTTCAGATATGATTGAGTGAAAATACTCAATTACTAATTCCTTATCTGGAGCCCTGACGTTCCATTTTTTTAAACGGGTATATAAACTACTGAAACTGGTATATACAATACTCACCCATCATCAGTTATGCTGGCTACAATGCGGGAGAATACGCGTTTTACATCCTCCATACTTTTTGCATTAAGAGCTGAATAGGATAATAAAGATTGATTTATTAACCCTTTCAACACCAAATACCTGTATAGCGGTATTGGCAAACAGTGTAGATCCAGATGAGCCGGCTCGTGACAAAATGTGGGAAAACATCAGTTTGCAGAAGCTAGGCAAATGTTAGCCCTCTGCAACAATATATTCCCCGATGCGCTATGTCAACACGTTTTCGAGCTAGAGATTATTTTGTTCAACAAAATGCTACATTTATCTTTAGTCGTAATACTTCGGTAAGATTTTTCGGGCTTGTACTACTATATGACAGCGCAGACATCTGCTTCAAACTACACATTTACGTCATCCGGGCCCGGTAACAAACAGTTTGCATCGAAACAACATTGTTTCAAATTTCCAATCGAACATTTGATCAAACCTACATGTATACCAGTCCAATGCGTCACGACAGACAATTAAATCGCACCAACATTTCTATCATTTCTCGGCATGCCATATTGTTAAATTGTTGATGGGTTTTCCCGATGACAGCATCGCTAAGCTAATGATTGGTTGAGATTCGTGGAGTGTCACGCGTAAGCGTCATGTTACACTGACTGGTTACTAGCCAGTCACCTGTTTACCGCACAGGTGGAAGACTCGGACCTATGACACCAAAAAAATGCCTATTAAAAAAAATCCCATTACCCCACCCACTTGGTCTCGTACAGTACATAACGTTAATTCAAGGTGAGCATAAATAGCGCTATTATAGAAAGAGCCCTCTTTTTTCCGGCTCGCACAAATACAATAAACATCGATTAAATGTATGAAATATGTCTCTGGCAATCGATAAAGGTATTAGGTGTGTGAATATACTCACTTCAAATCGCTGTTTCAAGTATTTATTGAGTTATTCGCGTTTTGATTACCCCATCCAAAGCGAAAGTTGCGTGTACGAAAGAATCTCACAGAATCGGAGGCCGTCCGGAGTACGACCCATAAAAAACATAGGAACCTTGGTAATGTGTTATAACAGTAACAAAAAAGTTACAACTTACTTTTTTTCACTTATTGATACTTTTATGTATATTTAATGTATTTATAGGCATTGGTATGTTACGTCAACCTATGGATTGGTCAGTAAGCGAGGCTTACGGAATACCCCTCGCGTGGGCCCAGGTACCCCTAAATATGTAAAAACATTTCAATGTGTGGGCTTGTGACCTTATCTCTGGGCTTAGCGGGGGCGGCACAAACGTGAATTTGTCACAGAGTGGTAGAGGTCCATTGGAGCAATGCGTGTATGACATGTGAAGCGGATCCGAGCAAGGAAATAGAAGTTATAACCGATTTCTCTGATGTTAAGTTTTATAAAGAGACTAAGTATGTGATCTTGACCTCCAGATCAGGGGCATGATACATGTAGTAGAGCCTTAGAAGAATGCATGCATGAACTATTAAGAATGTTCAATGAAAGAAATAGAAGTCATAACATATTTATCTGATGTTAAGTTTTGTAAAGAGACTAAGTATGTGACCTTGACCTTGAGATCAGAGGGGGCTGGACGGTCGTGGATTTGTCACCGCATGATAGTACAACATTAGAGTAATGAACAAGTGAAATATTAAGAAAAAAAGAAATAGAAGTTATAACTTATTTCTCTGATGTTAAGTTTTGTAAATAGGCCAAGGAAATAGAAGTTATAACATATTTCTCTGATGTTAAGTTTAGTGACGGACGGACGCATGGACGGACGGACAACCTGACTTCAGTATACCCCCTCCCACAACTCGTTGCGGGGGTATAATTATAGGTGATTTGAGAAACTCTTATTACAACTTACAAAAATAAATGGAGGGACAGACGGACAGACAGACGGACAGGGCGAAACCTATAGGGCACCGCCAATTCTCGGCGGGGTCCTAATTACACAAACTGATGTTTTATGGGTATCAAGTTTAATAGGGAGGCTAATGCGTATTTTGAGTTTGCAAACGGTGTAATGAAATTGTTACATCTTTTTCCTAAAAACTACAGGGAATAAATAAGCAAAAATGACTGTGATAATGTAATAAATTCAGTATAATAATAATTAATAAATGTATCCTTAAATTGAAAATGTCTCCCTCAGAGTGTACTTAGGAAGATAAGTATACTTTGGAATGTTCGTGAAATAGGCTACAGAGGAAGCTCTGACATACCTGCATGGTCAAAGTCTGCCTCTGGCAACGAATCAGCCTGTTCCAGTTCGTTGATATGACACTGATACCCCACCCACTCCTTCTGATAGGCCTCATTCTTGGTAAACTCGCGTTTCGCAAATTCTAGCTGACCTGAAAGTATCGCCATCACTCTTAACCCTTTCACCCCTAACTAACTGGAATGGATTGTGATATGTTAATTGTGCAACCAATCCAATTGTCACAAAGTGAATTTTAGACAAGTCCATTTCTGAAAAGGGGGCGTTTTGTTCTCGAAAATATGATAATTACTTGCGAAAAGTGCAGATCCTGATGAGACGGCTCGTCACGAGCCGGCTCATCTGGATCTACACTTTTGCCAATAGCACTGTACAGGCATGTAGTGTTAAAAGGGTTAATTAAAGCAAGGACATCATCAGGGGAGGCTCGATGGGTTCATAGAACCCCCTTTTTTGGTGTCAGCAGGGTTTTCTTTTATATAAATGAGGTCTGTGATAGCCAGTTTCAGTGCATGAAAGAGCAGACATGTTTCATTCAAATGCACGACTAACAAAACTAACAAGCGACGCCAATCGTATTACAATATGCCAATTAAAAAAAAAACGTGAAATCTAAAATGGATGCCACTTAGCGTTCAGCAGAAACTAATCCTTGATAAAGGCCTTGTGCCGAAACATCGGAAAAGTGGGTTTCTGGTTTTTTGCAGAATTGTTCAAAATATATCCGAATGCAGCATTTGGCTTCTGGAAATAAAAAACTTTCTGGTGCTGGGAAGCAACCAAAATATGTAAGGGGTCCAGGGGCAACCCCTGGACACCTTACATATTTTGGTTGCTTCACAGCTTAAAAGTCGAACCCCCTTTTCAAAAATGCTGGTGACGCCCATGTAAAGTGACCGTGTCTCAGATGATGGCTCAGATATACAATACATGTATGTGTTTTCCGTTTCATGAACAGAAAATGACATCGCAAAATTTTACTTGATCAGATTCCTAAACACATGCATTATATTCAAGTACATGCTATAAGAAACTGTGATAAACAGGGGAGGTCATTTGGTAATGTATTTTAGCGTCTTTAATGTAAAGTTTATCAGGCTAGGCTTCCGAGACTCACCGAATTATTACTACTGTTTCCAAACCGAACAATATAAACTGGATATTGATCCGAAGACACGATATTGTGTATGTAGAGGTTTCACTGTATATTATATATATATTTAGTTGTGACACTACATGTAGTACTAGTATTCTATTTATCAGGTAAAGATTATGCTAAGAAATGTGCATGTAAACTGTCGTTTTTGTTAAAAAAAATAATATGAATGGGGTTTAAAGTCCCAGCAACAGTTAAGCTCATATAGAGACGGCACCAAATTTTAAAGTTTCATCCGAAAGACCAGTGGGATGGAAATATTATGAAAGTATTGGAACTCACAACCTTCACTATTGAAGTCCTGTACTCTACCACTGAGCCACAGCCCATCCCTCGGTTTTGTTCAAAGGAATATGGATTGTTTGCATTACGTAAACACACTAACGTCATTTTTTAACGTCATATGATGTCGTTCAACCAATCAAACATGAGAAGTAGTTTTCAAATATGGATTGGCCATGATACATTGTATCAGTGTCATTGCCTGATACAGCATGTATATGTTGGTCAGCGTGTATGTCGTCAATGTACAGCTAGGTACCTGGGGCCGTTTCACTAAGCTTCGTACGACTAAAATGTTCGTAAGTGGAAACATGTGATAGTCTGTAAATTTCACGTTAAAACTGTTTTCTTGTAAACAATTATTGGATTTACATTTATTGAGCATATGCACAATAAATGTAAATCCATCAATTGAAATTTCCACACGATCCTAAATGTGCACTTACGAACATTTTAGTTGTACGAAGTTTAGTGAAACGAGCACCTGGGGCCCATTTCACTAAACTTCGTACTATAACAAGAAACGAGGCAAAGCCACGAAGGCCAGGTTTTTTCCAAGCATAGACACTTGTATAACATAATTATACCCACTTTTTGTAGACTAGATGGCCGTGGCCTGCATGTCGCGCCTTGGGGCGAGGCATGGACACTAACAAAAAAGATATAGTAGATGGAAAAACTTTAACCAAAAAACTTTAACCGGACACACGGACGGACGGACGTATGCCAAAATGCCGACTATATCGCGCTTTCCGCAAGCGGGCGCGACAATGATGATAAACACCCATGTGAAGTATCAAGGTAATGGGTGAAGCAGTTGCAGAGATATAGTACACGAACAAACTTAGAAAAAAAATCAAGGTAATTTGACCTTGACATTGGGCACAGGGGCCGCACGGTTGGGGGGTAGAATGAAAATATGGATGATGATAAACACCCATGGGTGTGAAGTTTCAAGGTAATGGGCGAAGCAGTTGCAGATATATAGTATAACGAAAAACTTTTAACCAAAAAACTTTAACCAGACGTACGTTAAAAAGTTAACGTTGAAAATGGCTACGTCAATTACGTAGAAATAATAGGTGAAGATAAACAAAATGGTCACATGTTGGATAGTTGTATGTGGTGGGCACCCCTTGGTTATGAAGCTGTGAATGTTTGGTGGTCCTAGGTGGTACAGTAACAAAGAAATGGACTCAAATGGACGAAAACTTAACATTGATTGTGGACGCCGCCCGCCGCCCGCCTCCCGCCGCCCGCCGCCCACCCGCCCGGCTTTCGCCAATCCAATAGCCTGGGGTTTTTTTCAAAAAAAAAACCTGGCTAAAAATGTTTGTACGAAGATTTCTATGAATTTGCTTCTCACATTAATGTGTCATTAAATGCAGCACATCCACGAACGAAAAAATCGGCTGTCAGAACAAATGTTATTGTGGATTTCAACGTTGCACTGACAAACTTCTAAGTTATACAAAGTTTAGGGAAACGGCCCCCCGGATACGTACCTAGAAAGTCTCTTGCATTCGATTCTGAAATGAAAAGAAAACAAAGTATTGTTTGCACAAATACATTCATATGACAAACAGCACAGACTGTGGGTAATAGAATGTTTGACAATTATTTATTTACTTTCGTTGAATGGTACATGCCCACTCAGTAGGCACAAACTGTTCTTTATAGGAATTAAATGAGTGTATAATTGTGTCACTATTCCACCAGTTCTAAAAATTACAACTGCCCGCTATACAGATATAATCACTTAGTAATATTTATTTTACTGATAGTGACGCGCGGTGGTATCAGTCTATTTTCATATGCAAATGAGGCATGATATTTTTTAATTATTTATAGTAATTATATGCGTCACCTGAACAAATAAGATTTTCTACAGATTATAAAGTATGATCATTGCAAAACATCAAAACATAAATACAGAGAATAAATAGTAATGTCCGTTACCATTTTAAGGAAACACGGTTATCGTCCCTGATATCAGTGTGTAAATTTACGGATAATATTGAATGTATAATAATGCCAATCAATACGTGGAATAACGATGAATGAATGTTTATTTTGCCAGAAAATGTGTCAGATGATGTCTCTGATGTAAGTAACATTTTGTGCCTACTGAGTGGGCATGTACCTTTAACAATCATTTTATGTCGGGTTAATTGGGTGAACTTCACCTGTCGGGACGGGTGGAAATTCTAACTACCAGTAACTAAATATTTACAAAAATATATATACAGTGGAACCAGACAGAATGATCAAATGCCTGATTTACTGTGAAACCTTTCTAAGCCAGACACCCTGGGGACTATATATTTAGTTGTAATAATAGAATATCCTGATCTGGTGCCAGGTTCTCAACACACCAGCGTCACTTAGAATTGTTTGAAAATACATGTGTGTTGAATTGGACTGCTGTTAAACCATTTCAATGCTACATTCAAGACGGTGGGTTTATCTGTTTTTTGTTTTATTGGTGTTTGTTTTATTACAATAACCAGGGGCCCGTTTCACTAAACTTCGTAAGACGAAAATGTTCGTAAGTGCAAATTTAGGATCGTCTGAAAATTGCAATTGATGTATTTACATTTATTGAGCATAGGCTGTATATGCAGCCTATGATCATTAAATGTAAATCCAATAATTGATTACAACAAAACACTGTTAATGTACAATTTACAGACTATAATAAGTTTGCACTTACGAACATTTTGGTCGTACGAAGTTTAATGAAACGGGCCCCTGACATGGTGCCAGGTCCATACATGAACCTCACGAAAGTCACTTGGCCCATTCCTCTAAGAGTAATAGGATTAGGAATAATACTATTACTCAAATAATGGGTATACATGTAACCAGTTTTAACTCACATATACAAGAATGCCAAAGATGTACCCGAGAGCCAAACCAGGTCTCCAGTCGGATTCCGGTAAGGAAGAATCCCGATCGTTAAATTACCCATCGCATGCTCCCACCTGCCACTCACACAGACCAGTGGGATGGAAATACTATGTAAGTATTTTTCACGCCTACAGTGAGGATTGAACTCACAAACTCCCATATTGAGATCCAAGGCCAAATCCCTTAGGCGACGGCCCAGTCCTCGAAGATTTTCAAAGTCAATATCGACATAAATCGCCCACTCGATAAGGGAGATAATTCCAGAGGGCGCCCCACACGTCAGAGCTCCAGATAAGGTGCGTATTGCCGTATAGTACACACTTATGTTGGCTGAATACGTATTCATTATCAACAGTGGGAGTACAAAATAGCAATGAGAAAATACGCATTGATTTTCAATGTGAGTAGTGGAAATACTGTCATAAAGTTGAGAATTTACTTAGTTGAGCTGCAAAAAGCAAACTGTGTGCAGCTCAACTAAGTAAGTTTTCAATTGTATTACAGTTTAAACTAGAAATGGACGCTTGTCGACAAGCATATGTGTATCCCCCTCTCCAGATACACAGGTAGTTTGAAAAAAGGGTGTTCGAGTTATGCTCCGGAGACAAAATCAGTGCGCGGAAAAAACAAAGGGAGATAACTAAAAAATTAGCAATGCAAGAGTTGTCATTCTTGCGTGACACACCTTTAGGGTCGTGGTCTATGCATGTGTGAAGTTTCATGAAAATATTCCAAAGGGTGTTCGAGTTATGCTCCGGACACGAAATCAGTGCACGAAACAACAAAGGGAGATAACTAAGAAATGAACTACGCAAGAGTTATCATTCTTGCGCGCGACACACCTTTGGGTCATCTTCTATGCAAGTGTGAAGTTTAATAAAATATATTCCAGAGGGTGTTCGAGTTATGCTCCGGACACAAACTCAGTGCATAACACAACAAAGGGAGATAAGTAAACAAAATTAATGATGCAACAGTTGTCATTCTTGCGCGTGACACACCTTTGGGTCGTGGTCTATGCATGTGTGAGGTTTAATGAAAATATTCCAAAGGGTGTTCGAGTTATGCTCCGGACACGAAATCAGTGCATAAAACAACAAATGGAGATCAGTAAACAAAAATTCCGCCGAATCAAATGCCTCGCCTTGTCCTGCCTTGACCTCGAGCCTGGGCCCGAAAGCAATTTTCACTGGCCCGAACATATTATACAATTATTGACTAGTGAGCCATAGAATATCATATTTTATTATATACCTACCCATGAAATACATAGTTATACGATGTAAATAAAAGTCATATGTTCTCATCGATGAAATAAACAACTTCCGGTGAAAATACGACTACTTCCGCTATCTATATTCATAACGCGCATCTGCAGTGCCGGACTACTAATACACATTCATTACCGTATACAGTTTAAAAAACTGATAATTTCCATGGAGCGGTATATAATAAATAGAATATTCATATGTTTGCAACGAATATGACATATATGTTCATCTCGTGGTGTGACATGTCCATATTTCACGAGTGCCGTTATTTCACAGCACTATATATGTCATATTCTATATATTCTATGGCTCACTAGTCAATAATTGTTTTATTATATGATAATAGTATGTATATAGCACTTACGACCTAATGCTACTAGACAACAATTGAAAAAGAATTTGAAAAAAGAAATGGAAAAAAAATGGAAAAAAAAAAGTTAAAAAATTAAAAATAATAATGCGCTCTACTGGAGCCCAGAATTTTTTTTAATAGTCCTATATTTATCTACATATCATATCTGCACATATCCACAAATTGCCACAATATTGTCAACACAGTTTACGGAAAAGTAATATAACAATTTACCTGTATAAATTACCTGTAATAAGTTAGTGGTCAGTTAGTGGTCAGTTAGTGGTCAGTCTGGACATTTGCACATGCTAGCACATGCACAGGTGAATGGTTCTCCCAGCCACTATTGTTCAACCGGAGAAGGCTATTGTTCTCTCTACATGTAAGGTGTACAAAGCACACGAGAAAACGGGTCTTCATGCATTATTGTCCATTGTGTAGAGTGCGCGAAACAAAAAAGGGACATATAAACTAAAAAATTAGCTACGCAAGAGTTGTCATTCTTGTGCGTGACACACCTTCGGGTCGTGGTGTATGCAAGTGTGAAGTTTCATGAAAATATTCCAAAGGGTGGTCGAGTTATGCTCAATCAGTGCGCGAAATAAAAAAGGGAGATAACTAAAAAATTAGCTATGCAGGAGTTGTCATTCTTGTGCGCGACACACCTACGGGTCGTGGTCTATGCATGTGTGAAGTTTCATGAAAATATTCCAAAGGGTGGTCGAGTTATGTTCCGGACACAAAATCAGTGCGCGAAACAAAAAAGGGAGATAACTGAAAAATTAGCTATGCAAGAGTTGTCATTCTTGTGCGCGACACACCTTCGGGTCGTGGTCTATGCATGTGTGAAGTTTCATGAAAATATTCCAAAGGGTGTTCGAGTTATGCGGACGCGGACGAGGACGATGTTCGGTGTCAAATCCATAGTATCCCCCGACTTTCGTCCGGGGGATACAATAAGTAATTCTAATGCATCGAAAATAGAAAGCACTCATCTGATTGGTCAATTGTAATCACAGCCTATAAAATATGAAAAATCACAGCCTATAAAACCTCCGTTTTACCAGTCTGTGTTTTACAACTTGACATATTTATGTAACCCTACGCGTTTTTGTAAACAATGGCCAGCGGCGGGGAATGCAAGTATTTCCAAATTAATTTCGGTACATTTTCGGTTATCCATTCTACAATATTGACCTGTACAACCCAAAGCGGGAAAGAGAATCTACCAACGACTGACAAATGTGACTTCAGTGTGGTGGCCCTTCAACAAATTCCCAAAAATATTACCCCACCGGCCCAAAATACAGAAGAATTTAGCAAAGTGCTCAAATGCAAACTCAATATGGCAGTACCAGCCTATAACTTTACGAATTTCAATGTGCACATACATGACTATACACAAACTGCATTGCAGATGGGTAATCACCTGAATTAGGCGTAAATCCAGGGAAATCCTAGGCCTGTTGACGACACAAGTTGTTGACATTTCCTTTGTAAAAATAACACGAACCCAATGCAGAAATGTTGGCATTTCTTTAAATGAATAAAAGGAAATAACTGTTGCAACTACACATATAAAAGCAATACAATTGTTAAAATAACATTACAGTTGAATAAATGTATAGATGTCTTAGAAAAAGTCCCGTTAATCTCTATTTGAAATGGGAATATTCTTCGGCTGAGTTACATTTCTTCAAATTAATTTGGTGTGAGGCGGTTATGACGACAACAACCTGCTGACGTAATGAAAAATATCACTATTCGTGATATGCTACGACCATGACGACGTTGCAGAAAGCGGGGAGCACACTAGGTGCATTAGAATGGGGATAACCATGCTTTGTTTTTCGATTTGGAGCGGTATGTGGGAGGTTTTATGGTCTGTGAATCAGTTTTACGGCGACGCGTTAGCGGTATGTGGGAGGTTTTATGGTCTGAGAATCAGTTTTACGGCTCCGCTAACGCGTCGCCGTAAAACTGATTCACAGACCATAAAACCTCCCACATACCGCTCCAAATCGAAAAACAAAGCATGGTTATCCCCTAATAATACACTCAACTAAGTGAATGTTTAAATTTGTTTTATGTTTTGATCATTTATTCCCTATTTAGTAATGAAGAAAATCAAAAATCCATATGTAAAAATAAAATATGCATTCAATTTGAAATCAGGGGGTGCACTATTCTTTAGACACAAAGCTCTGAAGCTCTGATTACGTACTCTGTATCAGGGCCTGTTGTCTTCGACTTTCGCACCGTTCCTTTTTCTCGCACATCACAATATAATCATATATTGACGGATCTGCAATAATAAATAATATTTACACTGTCCATAAATTCATAATGGAAATGCCCATTCTACATATTGGGTTTATATCCCAGTACATTAAATTATCCCCACGTGACGTCGCGTGACGTTGTTGATTCGTGAAATTTTGCTTCACGGCGTTGTCAATAACGTCGCAATATTGGCTGCGAATGTCGCTGTTCTATAAATTGCTACAAAATGACGTAAAACATTATGATTGCTAATTTTAACTCCGTATTTGTTTATATACATTTTTAAAACTATCCGAAAACTCAATGTCAATATAAGTAATAAAACCATGGGCAGCTGCGTTTACCTTAGTGAAATGAAAAAAAATGGTCTGTTTCGCGTTTGCGTGCAGTTCTTCTGACTCCACACCCTTTCAACGGTAGGAAATAATACAAGAGAGCCTGTTGACTTCTGCTAAACAACGAGCGAGTGCAGCGAACAATTTACATGGATATGAATGGTAACAAGATTTGTATTGGCCGAATACGTACTGACTTGATAGCATACTGCTGTATCAGGCATTGACCAGTAGCCTATTTCACCAACATTGCAAAGCATACTTATCTCGCAAAGTATACCTTGAGGGAGAAATTTCAATTTAAGGATAAAATTATTAATTTTTATTACACAGAATGTATTATATTCTCACAGCCATTTTGGCTGTGATAATGTAGTACCTTCAGTATAATAATTCTGCATACTTTTAAGCATCATATATATGCAGTTGTTAGTTCTATATGAAATAATGCATTTTGGAGAAAATAAATGATTACTCCCTCAAAGTATACTTTGCTAGATAAGTATACTTTTGATGAAATTGTCTACTTATACAAATATCCAGGTTACAACAAATTGAAAACTGATGTTTCAAAGGTCCAAAGACATCACATGACATTACCGAATGACGTCAGAGTAATTACACAACAAGAACAGGACCGCATTCTTTTCAACGAAAACCACATCATAATTGCATATTTTGTAGATAAAACGTTACCCATAAATACAAGACCATGCTAGTGGCTATTGATATCAAGTTTATCAGCAGCCGATTTCATAAAAATGTGCAAAGTATACTTATCTAGCAAAGTATACGTTCAGGGAGTACGGTAATCATTTATTTTTCCCAAAATGCATTTTTTCATATAGAACTAACCTATGTATATATTTGATGATTAAAAGTATGCAGAATTATTATACTTAATTTATTACATTATCACGGCCAAAATGGATGTGATAATGTAATGAATTCAGTATAATGAAAATTAAATAATTTATCATTAAATTGAAAATTTCTCCCTCAAAGTATACTTTGTTAGTTAAGTATACTTTTCAATGTTTGTGAAATAGGCTACAGACTGGGCTCGGAAACGGTAGGAATTCCACGGCAAGCCTCGGAATTCCTACATGTTTCCTAGCCTTGCCTGATATAAACTTGATATCAGAAGACATTAGCCTGGTACTCTTTATATTCACATGCATAACCGTATATTCAGTTCTCTGCCGTATATTCAGTTATTCAGTATCAAATGTGGCTGAGACCGGAGAAATGGGGCAAATGGGATATGTGACCAGTGTAACTCCTGATCAAATATTATAAGTACATTCCTATAGCCTGATAATACAGAATACCAGGCTAGTGTCTTTTGATATCAAGTTTATCATGCAGGGCTAGGAAACGCATAGGAATTCCGAGGCTTGCCGAGGAATTCCTACCGTTTCCGAGCCGAGCCTGATAAACTTGATATCAAAATACACTAGCCTGGTATTCTATTTATCAGGTAACGTCTTATGGTCGAAAATTACATTAGATGACGTCGTATTCTATGGACAGAACGCGGACTTGTTTACGTTGCGTCATTACACTGACGTCATTCGGTAACGTCACGTGACGTCATCCGACCAATGGAACGTCAGTTTTCACTTTGTTGTATTAAACCTGGATGTTGATATCAGATCAATACCTGATACAACAATATTTTATCAGTCAGTACGTATTCGGTCAATACAGGGCAGGTTACCTGATAAGAGTCTACATTCTTGTTAGTAGCATGACAGAACAGAACAGAACATATCTTTATTTTGCAAATCTCAGACCGCAACATGCTAGCAGGCCATTCCTATATGGATGTATCAGTTGTGTTTAGCATACACGTATTGAATTAATCAAGTAGCACAGAACATTTTGTTGAATAAAAAACAAAAACTGTGTCACGTATCAGCGTAACATAATTGTGACAGACATTTTTATGAACAATAAATATAATTTCTAACAATGGATATCAGTATTCGAAATAAATGTACACTTTATTGCAGCAGACTTGTATGCATGTATTTGAGCATTATAGATGACTGTGTTACGCCAGGGTATACAAATGGTAATGACACTGGCATAGCCCAGCTATCCTCGATCTCTACATGTGACAGGTGTTTCATTGATGGAATGGCGTCAGTACAGACCCTGTTCAGACTGTGTGGATGCACAGGCTGATCTGGATAAACACTGTCCGTAAAACCCATAAAACCCATTTCTCCAGTCACAGCCACATATTGTATGTAGGTAATACAATCATGCAGAGCTCCAGATAAGCTGCGTATTTGCGTAAATACCCAATTAAAATTGCCAAAGACCCAATTGAAATCAGAAGTAGCGAGCATCAAAAAGCAATACAAGATTTGTGGTACCTTTATCATGCTGCAGAAAACAATAAACAGACCACAAATATGGCATATTTTTCTTATTGTCCATGAACACACATCTTGGTATTTCAATAGAATTATCTCCAAGGAGACAATTCTAATGAAATGCCAAGACATGTTTTCATTTAGAAGCAAACTATTCAATAATTGCTGTCTGTTGATGCGTAAATAGTAGTGTGATTTTATTTTACCCAATTAAAATTTTGAAATACCCAATTGCTTCAGAAATGATGGAGTGACAATACTCAATTACTAATTCCTTATCTGGAGCCCTGCAATGTATAACAAATAACAAGCAGACTCGACTACGAACAACTGCATTCATGTACGACCTTCTTTTCAGTTAACAGGCACTAGAAGTGAATTCATCACTAATTTAAACTAGAAAATGTTGACGAACTCTTACAGACATACAGAGTGAAACCTATAGGGCACAACTGATTCTTGGCAGGGCTGTAACAAGCGTGTCAAGCATAGCAATCCAAACTGTTAATAAATCAATGACTTTCATACTAAGGTACCACATAACATAAAACACTTGAGAAAGTGAGCAGGGGCTCACATATACCCCTGGCCGCCGCCTGGACGGACAAATAAAAACTTTAATGCAATTTAAAAAAAAAATTAACGCAAACGCAAAGTAATTTGATATTGTGGTATGAAATGAAAATATGGATGATGATAAGCAAGTATATGAAGTTTGAAGTCAATCCGACTTACCGTTGCAGACATAATGGGTACCCGAGAACATTAGCGCAGATCTTACGGATGCAAATTTATATGTAATTGGACATGAAGGCCACATGGGTGTGGTGTGGAATTAAAATATGGATGATGATAAGGAAGTATAATTATACAGTTTGAAGTCAATCCGACTAACTCAAATCTTATGGACGCAAATTTCTAAGTAATTTGACCTTGACATTGGACACGAAGGCCGCATGAGTGTCGTATGGAATGAAAGTATGTATGATGATAAGGAAGTATATGAAGATTGAGGTCAATCCGACTTACCGTTACAGAGATAATGTGTACCCAAAAACTTTAACGCTGATGGACGGACGTACTGATCACAGTATACTTGTGAACCCACTTGCTTGTGCACCTATAAATAGTCTGCGTATGCAGCTGGGTGCACAAGAAAAAGTGATACACAAGTACCTCTTGTACTCATGAATTGATCCACAAGTATACCTGGCTGAGTACATCGGAGTTCGTCCGATGCTGATAGTCGGACACTTTGCCGATGGACATCTGATGCTTGTGCACCAACTTTCGTGACAAGCACCAGAAGACCCTTATGAGCTGAAATAAAATAGTCTGCTTGTGCACCTGGGTGCACAAGAAAAAACACGAATTGATCCACACGAATTGATCCACACAAATTGATCCACAAGTATACCTGGTTGAAGACGGACGGACGGGCAAACGGACGGACGGAATTACGAAAACTATATACCTCTCGACATACTTCTATGCCGGGGGGCATAAATATAAATAAATACTTAATTTCGTGGCATAGCTGTTTAGTGAAATGTATTGTGTGTCCAACAAAAGCTGGTTGTTATTCTCTCTCCCTCAGCGCTCCAGATAAGCTGCGTATTTGCTTAACTACCAAATTAAAATTGCCAAAAACCCAATTGAAATCAGAAGTAGCGAGTATCAAAAAGCAATAAAAAGTTTGTGGTACCTTTATCATGCTGCAGAAAACAATAAACAGACCACGAATATAGCATATTCTTTCTTATTTTCCATGAAAACACATATTGGTATTTCATTAGAATTGTCTCAAAGGAGATAATTCTAATGACATGCCAAGACATGTTTTCATTTTGAAGTTAATTATTCAATAATTGAGATATGTAGTGTGATTTTATTTTACCCAATTAAAATTTTGAAACATCAGAAATGATGGAGTGACAATACTCAGTTACTAATTCCTTAGCTGGAGCCCTGAATCCCTTACTTGATAATAGGTGCTTTAGCTTCGAATTGAGATGGGATAAAACGTTATCAAACTTCTCATTCTTTGGCTGCAACAGAAAATTTGGCTTGATCAGTTTGTATTGTATACAAGAACGCCAACGACATATATCCCATTGATGTGGTGTTTGGATCATAAACATGCACATTCAATGTTAAGCCAATCGCTCATACAGTAAAGAAGTTATAGGAGAATTGAAAAACGCATCTATAATTGAATGTGATTGATTGATTTATTGCTGTTTAATGGCCTATCAACAGCTAAGGTCATTTAAGGCCGGGCCATCTGGTTCGATCATGTATGTAACCTGCTGCATTGGGGGAAAAATCCCAAAATCAGAAAGGAATATTTACATCGAAAAAAATATATATATTCGGCCCTGAAATTAGAATAACCCGACCTGGTGCCAGGTCCATACCACACCAAAGGCACTTGGCCGCTTCCCCTTAAGTAATAAGATTAGGAATAATCTTATTACTCATACAAGGATTATAACCACATTAAACCATCACATACAAGAATACCAAAGACGTACCTGAGGGCCAAACCAGGTCTTCGTTCGGGATACCGGTAAGGATGAATGCCGATCGTTAAATTAGGGGATAACCATGCTTTGTTTTTCAATTTGGAGCGGTATGTGGGAGGTTTTATGGTCTGTGAATCAGTTTTACGGCGACGCGTTAGCATGGTTATCCCCATTCAAATGCAACTAGTGTGCTCCCCGTTTTCTGCAACGTTGTAGCATATCACGAACAGTGATATTTTTCAATATGTCAGCAGGTTGTTGTCGTCATCGATTACCGCCTCACACAAAATGAATTTGAAGAAATGTAACTCCGCCGAAGAATATTCCCATTTCAAATTGAGAAAAGTTTAACGGGACTTTTTCTAAGACATCTATACATTTATTCAACTATAATGTTTATTTTAACAATTGTATTGCTTTTATATGTGTAGTTGCAACAGTTATTTGCTTTTATTCATTTAAAGAAATTCCAACATTTCTGCATTGGGTTTGTGTGATTTTTACAAATGAAATGTCAACAACTTGTGTCAACAGACCTATGATTTCCCTGGATTTACGCTTAATTCAGGTAATTACCCTTCTGCAATACAGTTTATTATGTATAGTCATGTATGTGCGCATTGGAATTCATGAAGTTATAGGCTGGTACTGGCATATTGAGTTTGCATTTGCGCACTTTACTAAATTCTTCTGTATTTTGGGCGGGTGGGGTAATATTTGTGAGAATTTGTTGAAGGGCCACCACACTGAAGTCACGTTTGTCAGTCGTTGGTAGATTCTCTTTTCCGCTTTGGGTTGTACAGGTCAATATGGCAGAATGGATAACCGAAAATGTGGCAATACGCACCTTATCTGGAGCTCTGAGAGCTGCTGGGTCCAGGCTGCAACGATGCCGCTAGCAGATCAGGA
Organism: Conchocele bisecta; assembly: GCA_029237695.1. Taxonomy (NCBI): domain Eukaryota; kingdom Metazoa; phylum Mollusca; class Bivalvia; order Lucinida; family Thyasiridae; genus Conchocele; species Conchocele bisecta. The sequence continues at coordinate 45,707,079 of CM055276.1, forward strand.
ACCAGACCAGCCACAAATGAAATAAACCCCATTTCTAACAGATGCCGCAATCACACCTCTCATAACTTACCATTATGATAGTAAACACAAGCGCATCTGTTTGAAACGCAATCACATGCTCTAAATGTAACACGATGATCTTTTCTACCACCATCGGTCCAGCTTGTTTCAAGAACGAAAGTCGGTAATACGGTTCCTTAAGACTGTCCTTGTAGATACACATACATTCCATGTCTACTAACAATAGCGCCTCTCCGGAAAACAAGCCCTTTTGTTCAGCTTTGTCTTTTCCACTAACTTCCACCATTAGTTTCCCAACATACAATGGCTGTTGCATCATTACTTCAATAGATGCACTGTTTATTGCATCACCATTACCAACGGTGTAAAATTTAACCATCAATAGAGACCGCAATTCTTCAAACAATTCTTGGTCGTTTGCGCGATCCTCTGATTCAATGAACAGATTCGTAACTTCGCCGTCATTTGTGTTATTCTCAGAATCTGGAATGGGTTCTTGGTATTGTTGATTCGTTTTTACATGCAAATACGAAACAATTACACAAAACAGTGTATCGTCGTCCGCACGATTAAAATACTTTCCGACAAACCGAAGTGCGCCCGGAAGTACTGTTATCAACGAATCAGCATCATTTGATATATACTCAAACCTTTTCTGATTTCTCTGCAGGTGAATGTTGATTCGACGCAAAGTGCGGCTGGTGTCTAGGTTAGCATTCGTGGTTTGGGTAAAATACACGGGGTATGATCTGGTACTTGTAGTTTCAACGGAAGGCAGGTTGTCTTGTGTATTCTCAGCCATGCTGGTACGGTCATTCACCCATTCATTCACCCACAGCGGAAACTGTCAATCTAAAAAATAGAAATTAACCTGTACTTATCAGGTGGGATACCGATTCAAAAGTGAAATTTACACGAGCATTAATAAATTAGTGTATCTTAAATGCAGCAGAGTGCAGGAAATGGCATCTAGAATGAGAAAACAATTATGGGGGAGGGGGGCATGCCCCCAGACCCCCCTACCACTCATTCGCTTCGCTCCGGTCGACATTCTCCTCCCCAATATGTATTTGCTCACGGCGCCCCTGATACTTACTGTCTGTTTCATGAAAGCTGCCCAAATGTTCCATCCATATAAACAATTCAAATACAATATTTGTTTCGATAATATTTAATTAAATGAAAATTTAAGAATGAGCCTTATTTTTATTTCGTGAAATTTGGTCAAATATTGATTTTATTGCGAAAAAACAAGTTCAGAAATACTGGACCGATTTTTAAAATTTAACTTTTGTTTTCTTAGATCATTTCCAAGCTATCTAGCCAGGTTTCGGAGTCAATTTCCTTTTTTTTTCGTTTTGTGACTCCTTCCGGCCACAACTCCTCTACCTCTTTTCCCCCCATGTTAAATTCCCATAGAGAAATCAACTTTTCGTAATAAAATCAATATTTGACCAAATTTCACGAAACAAAATGAAGGCTTATTCTTAAATTTTTATAAAAAAAAAATAAATGTTTTTGCATGGTCTATACAGTGAATAGTCGTAACATTTGGGCAGGTTCATGAAACAGACAGTAGTGCATTCCAAACCATCATGCTCGGGTATAGTTCTTATTATTCACAAAATTGTGTCACATTTCACATGTACATTCCTCTGATGGCCCTCTGTCATGCTGCAGCGCTCCAGATAAGGTGCGTATTGGCGTATTTTACAAACTTATTTTAGCAGAATACGCATTGATTATCAAAACTGGGAGTGAAAATATACATTCATTTTCAAATTGAGTACCGGTAGTGAAAATACTGTAATAAAGTTGAAAATTTACTTAGTTGAGATGCAAACAGCGTTTGCATTTTATTTTGCAGCTCAAATGAGTGAATTTTTAAATTTGTTTTATTTTGTATCATTTGTTTCCTATTTAATGAGAAAGAAAATCAATAATACATTTGTAAAAGTAAAATACGCATTGAATTTGAAATATGGGGGTATAATACTCTTTAGATTCAAAACTTATCTGGAGCTCTGATGCTGTCCATCCTCCGGCCTTTTGAGCTTTAATAATCAGTTACTGCACTTTAACACATTGTTCCCATCATCATGCATGCTGGCATTCCCAAGTCAAAGTGCAGTACATGTATGTACATTTCACGCGTTAAAATATACTTCCTTCCAAAAAAAAATTGCTCTCAAAAATAGTGCAAACAATGTTACTTATATCTGATATGATTGTGCCACCCCATAGTTTACAAGGTTCGGGTCTCAAGTAGACGGATACAATAACACTGTAACAAAATGGGCATCTCCGGCCAGTTGGTATCTTTTTGGGCAATATATGGTATGGTGGGTGGGGTGTACAATGTAGTTGCAAACGGTAACTCTTGCAATCTACTCTCGTACCGTCCGTAGCCAGAGTTACAATTCCACTTATAACCTTTCTCTGCAGAATAGCGAATCTGATCTGATTCGCACATTAGCAGTCAATTGTGACATATTTGAGATATTTTCCATCTGAAAAAAATTAGTATTATAAAAGTAATACAAACTAATACTTTTGAAACAAATTTTACCATTGTAGAAGGTTTAGAAATGTTTTTACCTTTACAGACCCGTTCTTCAACTTTTACATGTTGAATTTGGCTGCCACTGACTGGATCACTTGTTAGAACATACTCTTTATTTCGCAAAATCTCAGACCACGCAGTGGTACATGAGTGCATACAGGTACATGTACAAGCATATCTTGTATTGTCAACAACTTGTTGATTCTAGCTTAAATTTACTTGATCAGTAGCCGATTTCATCAAAATTGTAAAGTACACTTATCTAGCAAAGTATACTTTGAGGGATTAATCATTTATTTTTCCTCAAATGCATTATTTCATATAGAACTAACAACTGCATATATTTGGTAATTAAAAGTATGCGGAATTATTATACTGAATTTATTACATTTAAGAATAAATTTAATATTTTTTATTATACTGAATTTATTACATTATCACAGCCATTTTGGCTGTGATAATATAATAAATTCAGTATAATAAAAATAATAAGAATAAATTTATTATTTTTTATTATACTTTCAGTATTATACTTTCAGTATAATAAAAATTAATAAATTTATTCGTGGCTGTGATAATGTAATAAATTCAGTATAATAAAAATTAATAAATTTATTCTTAAATTGAAAATTTCTCCCTCAAAGTATACTTTGCCAGATAAGTATACTTTGCAATGAAATAGGCTACACATGTAAATGTATGTTATAATTAGAGCGGGGTCGGGTCTGACGGGCCATCGGCACTAACCGGCCGCCCATCTATAAACCCATTTAAACGTATATTACTAGCTTCCACTGCGCGTGTGCCGAAAGTTCGTTTCCCTGTGATGTTTAGCGCAGAGATTATGGGCGACATTAATTAAATCGTATTCCATAACAAGAGGGCCATGATGGCCCTAATTCGCTCAGCTGACTCCATGAACACCAGAGGAGAATGTGTTTTAAAAAAATTGTGTTATTTTACCAAATCTGAAAATGCTTCACCCAAGGATCTTAACTTCCTATGAAGTTTTGCCAGCATCGGCCTTGTGGTTCCTGAGAAAAAAACGTTCAAAATCTTGAATAAATGGACGTTTTGGTGGCCATCATGGATGACATAATCATCCGATTCTGACAAATTTTGCACCAGAGCAATCGCCTCATCCATACCTTCAATTTGATATATGACATGAGCACATTCGGTCAACAATAAAATTTGACACCAATTTGACCCCACGGGCCACGCCCATTTTTGACCCCATTTTCACAACTTTGAAAGAGCATTGTACATCGATCATTCCTACCAAGTTTCGTCGAAATCAGGCTAGCGGTTCATGAGAAGACTTCTTAAGAATTTATGATATTTTTAGACGGCGGCCATCTTGTATTAGCGATGACCTCCATTTTAACAAATCTGCAAAGGCGTCACCCATGGACCATAACTTTTAAGTTTGACTACCATGGACCAAGCGGTTTATGTGAAGAAGAATTTTGAAATCTCTAATAAAAGAACGACCTTTTGACATTTCGGCGGCCATCTTGGATGACATAACAATCTGATTTCGACAAAAAATGTACCAGAGTGATCGCCTCATTGATGCCTTCGATTTGATATATAACATGACCATATTCGGTCAAAAATAAAATTTGACCCCAATTTGACCCCACGGGCCAAGCCCACTTTTGAACACGGGGTCACCATTTTAACAACTTTGAAAGAGCATTGTACATCGATCATTCCTACCAAGTTTCGTCGAAATCCGGTTAGCGGTTCATGAGAAGAAGATTTTTTAAGAATTTATGCTATTTTTAGACGGCGGCCATCTTGGATTAGAAATGACCTCCACTTTAACAAATCTGCAAAGGCTTCACCCATGGACCATAACTTTTAAGTTTGGCTACCATGGGCCAAGCGGTTCATGTGAAGAAGAATTTTGAAATCTCAAATAAAAGAACTACCTTTTGACATTTCGGCGGCCATCTTGGATGACATAACAATCCAATTTCGACAAAAAAAATGTACCAGAGTGAACGCCTCATTGATACCTTCGATTTGACATATAACATGACCATATTCGGTAAAAAATAAAATTTGACCCCAATTTGACCCCACGGGCCACGCCCATTTTTGACCCCGGGGTCACCATTTTAACAATTTTGAAAGAGCATTGTACATCGATCATTTCTACCACGTTTTGTCGAAATCCGGTTAGCGGTTCATGAGAAGAAGATTTTTTAAGAATGTATGCTATTTTTAGACGGCGGCCATCTTTGATTAGCGATGACCTCCATCTTAACAAATCTGCAAAGGCTTCCCCCATGGACTATAACTTTTAAGTTTGGCTACCATGGACCAAGCGGTTCATGTGAAGAAGAATTTTGAAATCTCAAATAAAAGAACGACCTTTTGACATTTCGGCGGCCATCTTGGATGACATAAAAATCCAATTTCTACAAAAAAGGTACCAGAGTGAACGCCTCATTGATACCTTCGATTTGATATATAACATGACCATATTCGGTCAAAAATAAAATTTTACCTCAATTTGACCCCACGGGCCACGCCCATTTTTGACCCCGGGGTCACCATTTTAACAACTTTGAAAGAGCATTGTACATCGATCATTCCTACCAAGTTTCGTCGAAATCCGGCAAGCGGTTCATGAGAAGAAGATTTTTTAAGAATTTATGCTATTTTTAGACGGCGCCATCTTGGATTAGCGATGACCTCCATTTTAACAAATCTGAAAATGCTTCACGCATGGACCATAACTTTTAAGTTTGGCTACCATGGGCCAAGCGTTTCATGTGAAGAAGAATTTTGAAATCTCTAATAAAAGAACGACCTTTTGATCTTTCGGCGACCATCTTGGATGACATAACCATCCGATTTCGACAAAAAATGCACCAGAGTGATCGCCTCATTGATACCTTCTATTTGATATATAACATGACCATATTCGGTCAAAAATAAAATTTGACCCCATGGGCCACGCCCATTTTTGACCCCGGGGTCACCATTTTAACAACTTTGAAAGAAGCTTTATGAAGAATTTGTGCTATTTTTAGACGGCGGCCATCTTGGATTACGTAATGACGTCATTTTAACAATTTTGTAATCGCCCTACCTAAGGACCATGACCATGAAGTTTGGTGACTATAGGCCGAATGGTTACCGAGGAGAAGACGTTTGAAAATGTTCACGGACGACGGACGACGACGACGGACGACGACGGACACATTGCTGTAACAATAGCTCACATGAGCTTCAGGTGAGCTAAAAAGACAAATGTAATCTAACACTTTCCTAAATATGACGCCATATGTACGTAACACACTGTTGTATACATAACGGCAGGTTTATCTGGTGTGTGTTCGTATTTGGAAAATCAATAGACCCGATGCGGGGACGCCGAGCAGGCCCACGAATGAATAGTGCCTATAGAAATCGTCTCTTAATAACAATTCTAACTATGCTCCTTACACACGTTAACAATGACTCATCGCTAAAAGTGTATAGCACAGTAATATCGCTCAAACTTACGTCCAAGCTATGTCGGATAGCCGCCTTGTCAACAAGGAGGTTCACGCCTAATGATAATTCACTGACTCAAAATAAAGGATTCACATCCAAACTATTCAAGGCACTAATTGCCCTAACTAGCATACTCATACTTATCACGATAACACATAATAGGAATCATGAGACAACTCCACACATCTATTTACAAATCTTATTATCAGGTGACATACATCCCAACCCTGGTCCTAGCTCGCATTCCGAACTATCCGATGAATCATCCAACATCTCGACGTCATCATATATACATCTAATCAACGGAGGCCTTAGCATTATGCACTTGAACATACAAAGCATAACCAGCAAACTTGATATACTGGAAATCGAATCGCAACCTTACGACGTCCTTGTTTTCACTGAAACATGGCTATCACAAACTACACCTAACGAAGATATATTAATTCCTAACTTTAATCCTCCATTTCGATGTGATAGACAAAACAGAATCGGCGGCGGAGTAGCAATATATGTTCGCGACTCACTCTTTGCAAAACAACGTAACGACCTTTCTATCAATGGCCTCGAATCACTTTGGATCGAGTTACATATTGACCACCGTAAATTATTACTAGGCGGCATATACAGACCACCCAACTCTAATAATACCGAATGGAATCTTCTAGAAGAGAGCATTGACCGTGCGTTTAATCAGCCGGCTGACAACATACTAGTCACAGGCGACTTTAATATTGATATTCTAAACGGCACTCCAAATAAAATCAATAGACTCATACATCTTATAGCGCAGAGCAACTAATCACAACGGCAACTCACTTTACTGAACACTCCAGCTCACTAATTGACCTGATGTTCGTTAAACACACCCAACATGTCCTAACATCATTCGTTGCGGATCCGTTTATTCCGGATTTAATACGTTTCCACTGCCCAATTGTAACCGTCTTAAAATTTGATAAGCCCAAAATAACTGCTTATAAGAGGCACATTTGGCTATACGACAAAGGCGACTTTAATAAATATAGAGAATTTCTAGCAAACACAAACTGGGAATTCATTCATCAGTCAAATAACTTAGACAATGTGGCTAGCAAAATAACGGAAATCATCACGAACGCCGCTAAAAATTCTATCCCAAACAAAATGGTGACCATAAGACCTAACGACATACCATGGTTCAACTGCACTATACGTAGACTTATAAGGAAAAGAAATAGAATACATAAAAAGGCAAAAACTTCTAACAATGAACACACGTGGGCATGTTTCCGTAAACTACGAAATGAAGTAACCACCACCCTGCGTAAGTGCAAGGCCGAATTTAAAACCAAATTGGTAGATAAAATTAATGATAATAACTTCAATGCAAAAAACTGGTTTAAACTGGCTAAGCAACTAACAAACAAGCGCAGCTCATCTTCACAAATTCCCTCGCTTTTTGAAAATGGATCTGAAGCTACGACTGATACTCAAAAAACCGAAATGCTTAATTCTTATTTTTGTAAGCAATCATTACTAGATGACAGCAACACAGAATTACCTACACTTGACCAAACACCACCATACTCCATTTCGACTATTTTTCTCACACCCCAAGATGTACGTGGTGCCATATCCAACATCGACCCTTCTAAAGCATGTGGTCCCGACCTAATTAGCCCGCGCCTTCTTCGTGAAGGCTCCGAAGTCTTATCGCAGCCTCTAGCCACATACTTCAACAAGCTCGTTGCATCTTCATATTTCCCTTCTACATGGAAACTAGCAAACGTAGTTCCGATATTTAAAAGGCTGACCCATCGAATCCGCAGAACTACCGACCCATATCCCTACTAAGCTGTATTGGTAAAATTATGGTGGAGCGATGCTATTCACAAGCATTTATACAATTATATAACTGTCAATAATATTCTCACGCCTCTTCAATCAGGATTCATTAAAGGAGACTCGACGATCAACCAGCTAACATATATATAACGACTATCATCAAAGCATTGGATGACGGTAAAGAAGTCCGAGCCGTTTTCTGCGATATCTCAAAAGCATTTGATAGAGTCTGGCACCGCGGCCTTATAATGAAACTCTCCTCAATCGGAATGACCGGGAACCTTATTTCCTGGTTTAAATCGTACCTAGCAGATAGAAAACAGCGAGTAGTACACTTAAACGCATCCTCCGAATGGTCTAATGTAACCGCCGGAGTTCCCCAAGGATCAATTTTGGGCCCTTTGCTCTTTCTTATCTACATTAACGATATAGTTCAAACTATCAACTCTAAAATTCGACTATTTGCAGACGATACAAGCTTATACATCATTGTAGACGACCCATCATTATCCGCAACACAACTAAATGCCGATCTTAACACAGTGCACCAATGGTCACAAAACTGGTTAGTAACATTTAATCCATCAAAAACCGAGTCCATGATATTTTCGAAAAAACAAAATAAGCTCTATCATCCTGATCTTTATATGAACAATACTGTAATAAACACTGTAACCGAGCACAAACACTTAGGTTTAACGTTCTCTGACGATGGAAAATGGACAGCACACATTTCAAGTTCTTTAGAGAAAGCTTGGCAGAGGATAGGAATTCTAAGATCGCTCAAATTCACATTAACTAGAACAAGCATTGAACGCCTTTATATCATAACCATCCGCCCACTACTCGAATATGGAAACAATGTTTGGGACAACTGTACAAACTATCTAAAAAATGACCTCGATGCTATACAAAACGAGGCAGCACGCATTGTAACAGGTGCAACAAAACTTTGCAGCATTGACAACCTTTATAGAGATCTTAAATGGGAAACTCTCTCATTACGCCGAAAAAAACACAAGCTCGTACAACTCTACAAAATGAAGAATGGCCTAACACCAACATATTTAACAACACTTATACCTACCGAAACACAACAGCGTTACGCCCTTAGAAATGTAAACAATATACCGTCACTATATGGTCGCACCCAGCAATATACCAATTCCTTCCTCCCATCCACTATCAGAGACTGGAACAGTCTACCAGAATCTACCAGATACGCCCCAACAATATCCAGCTTCAAATACAGACTTAACAAAGATACATCTAAATCATCCCCTCTGTTTAACGTGGGTACCCGAAAAGACCAAATCCTACACGCTCGATTACGAATGTCTTGCAGTTCCCTAAATTACGATCTCTACAGAAAATCAATAATAGACTCACCTCTCTGTACATGTGGCGCCCCAGAGACTGTCAGTCACTTTCTCACATCATGCAGACAATATCAACACCAACGACAAGTGTACCTCACTGATATTCCATGTATTCCGTCAACTGAAAATCTTTTGAACGGAAACGAACACTTGACTTTCGATCAAAATAAAAAAATGTTTATAAGTGTCCAAAACTACATAACAGCAACAAATAGATTTTAGCATCATAATATCATTCCAACATAGACAACCAAAATATACCATACGTATCATCCTAACAATAGACGACAACTTCCGGGCACTATCCATTTACGCCGCTCGGGGGCGACTCCCCGTCCACGGAACGTGAGAGGGAAATTGTGAGGGTTGGGAAAGGCATGGGCGATTTCCCATGTAACCCCCCACTCCAGTGTCCCTGTCTCATTTGCTTGGTGACCATCTCTGAAGCACAGCCACACGCATTCTCATGTCATAAATCTAAGGTTTAAACACTGTCAATCTCATTATGTAAGTACACCATTGTAAGACAAAGTTATTCCACTTAGACTATTTCAACATGTATATTCGCCTGTATGTGCACTTAACTATCTTGTACCACATTCGTGTCTTACATCCACCTTGTGGGAGACGAATTCATATAAGCTTCACGCTTGTTTTCATATCCCTGTCATTGTATACCTTGTATTGTACCATATACTGTCGAATAAATATTGTTTAAACTAATAGTTTGCGTTAATGTTTACCAGATTGCGGCCGAGCACAGTCGACAACTTCCGAATTGAAACGACTCTACGTATGCCCGGTAATGATATATAGGTATATAAAGCTTCAAGCAAATCTGGCTTAGGGTTGCAGGGATATAACAGGTAACTAAATACCTTAACACTAATATTCTAAGTCATTTGCCCTTGAAATCATCTTAATCAGGGGTCGCTTGTGTGGGCTATAGAATGAACATGTGGGTGATACTGGAGAAATGGGGCTTATGGGTATTTTGACGAGTGTAGATACAGATCAGCCTGTGTATCCACACAGTCTGATCAACATCTGCACTGTTCGCCATTCCATCATGCTTCTAACAAGCGTTATTACACTACATGAGTGTGCTATTTGATCATTATCTACAATGGTCACAAATACCATAAGCCCCATTTCTCCAGTAATCCAAGATGGCCGCCGTCTAAAAATAGCACAAATTCTTCAAAAATCTTCTTTCAAAGTTGTTAAAATGGTGACCCCGGGGTCAAAAATGGGCGTGGCCCATGGGGTCAAATTTTATTTTTGACCGAATATGGTCATGTCATGTACACATAAGTATACCAAGCAAGTCAACTGGCATAGCCAGTCAAAACAATAAGTAGCGCATGCACATGAAAACCAACATGGTTGACATGTTGACTTCCTCACCCATCAGTTAACTAATACTGGTCGGTGTTTGAAATGTTTCAATTTCATCAACATATATATGGATAAATTACTAACAACATCGATGGTATCCCAAGGATTTTAATTTTAACGTTGAAATAAAACATTATTGGGTAAACTTATTTTATGTGGGATTTGCAAACAGGGCACGTTTTCTCGTGCACCTGTCCCCAGTTGGAGAAGCATAATATTTATTTTTTTAGCTGACAATATACAAGGCTGTACACAAGCCAAAACCTGGACGCTGGTGTGTAAGTGTGATTGACCTGAAGGTAAACTGGAATAGTTTGTACTGATATTCATGCGAAATCGAGAGAACATTAAAACATTTAAAATATACAAATATTATTTAAAGGAGTACCGATATCATATATTTAAACAATACAACTATTGAAAATATATACGACAATTGCTTACAGCATAATTTACTGACCGATACGATAAAATCACTGAATCGCATTACCTATTGCACGGGCACCCCACTAGACCCCCTCTTTACGTTGGTCAGTGGGGGTGAAATTGGATTAGCTTTTACTGATATTCATATGCAATCGAGACAACATTACAACATTTAAAGTACACAAATATTATTTAAAGGAGTACCGATATGACATATTTAAACAATAAAAATATTGAAAATATATACTACAATTGCTTACAGGATAATTTACTGACCGATACGATACAATCTCTGAATCGTGGCCTATTTGACCGGATTACCTATTTTGCAGGCACCCCACTAAGACCCCCTCTTTACGTTTGTAAGTGGGAGTGTTCTGGGGTGGGCTCGCTAATACAATGTTTGCGTAATGAAGCAGTGGGGAGACGAGTCAAAAACAAAAAAAATGGGAAATTTACTCCGAAAGCAGGCGAGATAGCTTGGAAATGATGTAAATAAGAAAATAAAAGTTAGAATTTGAAAACAGATCCACAAATAAAAATTAATTTAAAACAAGAGGGCCATGATGGCCCTAATTCGCTCACCTGACTCCATGAACACCAGAGGAGAATGTGACATATGTGTTTAAAAAAAGTTGTGCTATTTGTAGATGGCGGTCATCTTGGATTAAGCGATGACTCAATTTACCAAATCTGAAAATGCTTCACCCAAGGATCTTAACTTACTATGGAGTTTGGCCAGCATCGGCCATATGGTTCCCGAGAAAAAGACGTTCAAAATATCGAATAAATGGACTTTTTGGCGGCCATCATGGATGATATAATCATCCGATTCCAACAAATATTACACCAGAGCAATCGCCTCATCGATACCTTCAATTTGATATATGACACGAGCATATTCGGTCAAAAATAAAATTTGACCCCACAGGCCACGCCCATTTTTGACACCTTTGAAAGAGCATTTTACATCGATCATTCCTACCATGTTTCGTCGAAATCCGGCTGGCGGTTCATGAGAAGAAGATTTTTTAAGAATTTGTGCTATTTTTCGACGGCGGCCATCTTGGATTAGCGACGACCTCCGTTTTAACAAATCTGAAAAGGCTTCACCCATGGACCATAGCTGTGAAGTTTGGCCACCATGGGCCAAGCGGTTCGTGTGAAGAAGAATTTTGAAATCTCTAATAAAAGAACGCCCTTTGACCTTTCGGCGGCCATCTTGGATGACACCGACATCCAATTTCGACAAAAAATGTACCAGAGCGATAGCCTCTTTGATACCTTCGATTTGATATATACATGACCATATTCTGTCAAAAATAAAATTTGACCCCACGGGCCGCGCCCATTTTTAACCCTGGGGTCACCATTTTAACAAATTTTAAAGATAATTGTACATCGATCATTCCTACCAAGTTTCGTCGAAATCCGGCTGGCGGTTCATGAGAAGAAGATTTTTTAAGAATTTGTGCTACTTTTAGACGGCGGCCATCTTGGATTAGACACGACCTTCGTTTTAACAAATCTGAAAGGCTTCACCCATGGACTATAACTGTGAAGTTTGGCCACCATGGGTGAAGCGGTTCGTGTGAAGAAGAATTTTGAAATCTCCAATAAAATGACGACCTTTTGACCTTTCGGCGGCCATCTTGGATGATATAAACATACAATTTCGACAAAACTTGCACCAGAGCGATCGCCTATTTGATACCTTTGATTTGATATAAACATGACCATATTCGGTCAAAAATAAAATTTGACCCCAATTTGACCCCAATTTGACCCCACGGGACACGCCCATTTTTGACCCCGGGGTGGTCATTGTAACAACTTTGAAAGAGCATTGTACATCGATCATTCCTAGAAAGTTTCGTCGAAATATGGCAATCGGTTCATGAGAAGAAGATTTTTTAAGAATGTATGCTATTTTTAGACGGCGGCCATCTTGGATTAGCGATGATCTCCATTTTAACAAATCTGAAAAGGCTTCACCCATGGACCATAATTTATAAGTTTGGCTACCATGGGCCAAGCAGTTCATGTGAAGAAGAATTTTGAAATCTCCAATAAAAGAACAACCTTTTGACCTTTCGGCGACCATCTTGGATGACATACCCATCCAATTTCGACAAAAAAAATGCACCAGAGCGATCGCCTCTTTAATACCTTTGATTTGATATAAACATGACCATATTCGGTCAAAAATAAAATTTGACCCCAATTTGACCCCGGGGTCATCATTTCAACAACTTTGAAAGAGCATTGTACATCGATCATTCCTAGCAAGTTTCGTCGAAATCCGGCAAGCGGTTCATGAGAAGAAGATTTTTTAAGAATTTATGCTATTTTTAGACGGCGGCCATCTTGGATTAGGATGATCTCCATTTTAACAAATCTAAAAAGGCTTCATCCATGGACCATAACTTTTAAGTTTCGCTACCATGGGCCAAGCAGTTCATGTGAAGAATAATTTTGAAATCTCTAATAAAAGAACGACCTTTTGACATTTCGGCGGCCATCTTGAATGAAATAACCATCAGATTTGGACAAAAAATGCACCAGAGCGATCGCCTCGTTGATACCTTCGATTTGATACATGACATGACCATATTCGGTCAAAAATAAAATTTGACCCCAATTTGACAACACGGGCCACGCCCATTTTTGACCCCGGGGTCACCATTTTAACGACATTGAAAGAGCACTGTACATCGATCATTCCTACCAAGTTTTGTCGAAATCCGGTTGGCGGTTCTTGAGAAGAAGATTTTTGAAGAATTTGTGCTATTTTTAGACGGTGGCCATCTTGGATTACGTAATGACTTCATTTTAACAATTGTGTAATCCCCCTACCTAAGGACCATGACCATGACGTTTGGTGACTATAGGCCCAATGGTTACCGAGGAGAAGACGTTTGAAAATGTTCACGGACGACGGACGACGGACGACGACGGACGACGACGACGGACGAGGGCTTCGCTCAGGTGAGCTAAAAAATATATAAGTTTTTAGGGTAACTTCCCATTTCGTCTAATCCCATTTCGTCTACAGTTTTTGTCCCATTTCATCTACACCCTTATTCACATTTCGTCTACTGTTCAAAAAATGAATATACATATACATATTTCTACGGAGATTGCCATTTCATCTTACATTGACCATCCTTAAAGCATTTTTGCCTAAAATATAAACAATTATCTTTCACACCGTCTTTAAAACCGTCTTGAAAACTTTAAGCAATTACCTTTGATCTTTATTAAGGGGGTCTCCATGGTAATTGATTGTTAAACAAACTGCTGATCATTTTTTAATTAAGAAGTTTAAAACTTTCAGCAATTACCTTACATTTTTATTAAGGGGGTCTCAATGGTGATTGATTTTTAAACAAACTGCTGATCATTTTTTAATTAAGAAGTTTAAAACATTAAGCAATTACCTTTGATCTTTATTAAGGGGGTCTCAATGGTAATTGATTTTTAAACAAACTGCTGATAATTTTTTAATTATGCAGCCTGTTAATTGTTGTTTGAAACAAAATTCTTTGAAGTTCAAGCCGGACCCTAAATTTTCATGATCCATGACACAACACAGTCATCCACCTGATAACAACTCAAACAACGTGAAAAAGGTGATAAGCACCCTGAGAACACAATGCCAACAGAGTGTGGATACCATTCCCAAACTCTACAACGACATGCTAGTCACTATTGCTGAGAAGAATGACCAGGACCTTGCTGCAAATATGCCAACTTTCCAGAGTATGAAGTCAGCCCTCTACAGATCCAGACAGCAGACACTTCCACGTCTACCACGGACCAGAGAAGACATCGTTATTGAAGGCCAGTTTACAGAAACACTCGGAAAACAACGTTTCCTTCTTCGGTGTGACGGTGAAGGAGAGAACAAGATCATCATCCTGGCCACTGACGAAATGATGCAGAGACTTCCTTCAGCCACCACGCTGTACATGGATGGGACCTTCGCTACCTGCCCCAGACTGTTCTACCAGCTGTTCACCATCAACATCATGGTAGACAACCAGCAGTACCCAGCACTGTATGCCCTTCTTCCAGCCAAGTCACGCACCATCTACAACAGACTCTTTACCATCGTAAAGGAAGAGATGCAGAATCGCGCCCTCCACTTCATACCACCGAGAATACTGACTGACTTCGAGACGGGGCTGATACCGGCTGTATAACTACACTTCCCAACTACGTCCATTTCTGGTTGCTACTTCCATTTCCACCAGTGCCTTTACAGATGGGTCCAGACCAACGGCCACTCCAGACTCTACAAGGAGAATGAAGCTTTCTACGACTTCGTTCGATCTACTGCTGCCCTGGCATTTGTTCCTGTGTCACAGGTTCGCATCGCCTGGTTCGCTCTGAAGTCCACAGCTACTGACTGCGAGGCTACCACTGCGTTCACGGAGTACTTCTCTTCTACTTGGATGAAGGGCTTCCCTATTCCGATGTGGAACCACTACTCGACTACAGAAGAACGAACCAACAACAGTCTGGAGGGCTGGCACCACAGACTTAACAGGCTTGCTGGTCGAGACCATCCGAACATTTGACAGCTACTTCATCTTCTACAGAAGGAAGAAGCAGTGAGTGAGTGAGGTGAAGATTCTCCAGATACAGAACGGCGGCTTACCAGTGAAGAAGAGGGCTACATGGCAGAAACTCAACGTGAGTATTGAACGCCTGAAGACGAAGTTCCAGACGACCAGATTTCACGATTACTTGGAGAGGATGGCTCGCTTGACAGGACTGTGAATTCCTTCTGCACTTACTTGACAAGTCTGTGTACACCGTTGTGCTTGTGAATTCTGTGCTATTACAAAGTGCTTTAGCCTTTTCAACACTAATAGATTATTAAGCCTTCGGACTTTGTACATAATGTAGACTAAGACTGGCTGCTGCAGTTTATGCTGAACTGACAGGTAGTTTGATTCTATATTGTTTGCAGTGTTTGAATGCCATGAGTCCCTTAAAGTAATTGTGACATTCCAATATAATCAGATAACAATTCAAAGGTCATGTGCCCTTACAGTGCAGAATTAAATGTTGTCCCTTCTGCTGTTTGTGTTCTATTTTCCATATATCTTATCAAAAACATGATTTGGCAGCACTTTAGAATCATTTCCAGTGGAAATGATTTTAAAGTGCCGCCAAACCATGTTTTTCAAATATAATCAGATAAAAATTTAAAGGTCATGTACCCTTACACTGATGAATTAAATTTTGTCCCGTCTGCTGTTTGTGTTCTATTTTCCATATATCTTATCAAAAACATGATTTGGCAGCACTTTAGAATCATTTCCAGTGGAAATGATTTTAAAGTGCCGCCAAACCATGTTTTTCAAATATAATCAGATAAAAATTCAAAGGTCATGTGCCTTCGAACTTTGCAAACAGAGAAGATTCAGGTTGCCTGCTTCATTTAAGAAAAGACAGGTCTAAAACAATTAATTGTTGATAATTGTCCAATCAGTTAGTTAGTTTTGATCTATTTTTTTTCAAAAATAGAACGATAAAATAACACAATTTCCAATGAAAAGATGCTCTGGTATGGGTCCACAATGTATGTATGACCCACATATTTTAAACAGAAGTTTTTAGCCCCCATCTGCCCATGTTAAATTCCTATAGGAAAATTGTTTTTTCGCAATAAAATCAATATTTGATGGAATTTGTTCAAATATTTTTTGGGGAGGGTGACTTTTTTTGCTATTGCTGAAAGACTACTTACATTTATATAGTTTTAAGATTTAATGTCTTTAATGGCCAAAGGTTCGTCGGCAGCATAACCATAACGCGGAACAGATTAGCAGACAGTAGGTGGGGTGGGGAATACCATATCATGTGAGCACTGAAATTACAATATTGAATAAATTAGCACTGAACGACAGTGTTCTAAGTAAATGCGTAAATATACACTATCACCGAGGTACAAAAGCACCGAGACTATGATCAAATCGAAGGGTTTGTGTTTACTTTCGTTTTCCATTTACCACGTTTACAACAGAGAGACAAGCGAAATTAGTTCTACATCCAACTGATTGGTAAATACATATTGCAGATATTGATGACAATAAATCACGCTAACAACGTAACATCTACATTACCAACTACGTTCCTTGGACAATACGACAAAACGATGACGATTGTTCGACCAGAAAAAAAAAGAAATTTCCGTAAGCAAATGGCAATAAATACATCCAGGGGAAGCAACCGTGTTTTTTTAAGGACATGTTTATTCCCCGGAACTCATGCGCTTAACATGTGGTAATAAAAAATGGAACATCTATACATGGGTATAACTCATATTTTATACTACCAATGTTGATGGTAAATGTATCCAATTAAAGGTATGTCTCTATGCTCCAATTGTGTATATGATATGTATGTCTACGACGGATGCAATAAATATAAATATTCATTGGCAGCTAGGACCAGCTGTTTTTACCAGTGACAAGAAATGTAACTTGAAATTTTACTAACTGCCTGTGTCACTGGTAAAATTGATTGTCAGTAAATCGTTGGCCCTGTATATCCCGATCATAATGTGCAATTTCATCGCCTGTAGCAATCTCATCATATGAATTTTTTTCCTGCTAATCAATACACTGTATACAGGAAAAACCGCCCACCCAACACAAAAGGACAAAGCCATGGTGGAGTCCTTGTTGCAGTTCGGAATGATTTTCAAAGCTCATAAGCTAAATAATTGGATACAGATTGTGAGATTGTATGGGTAGAGGTAACAATCAACAATTCAAGAAAATTACTAATTGGTTCATTTTACAGACCACAGCCCAATGACGAAATATCACTTGAAAAACTTAAAGGCCCAACTGGGATATAAAAGCCACCAGATGGCGCTGGGCAGGCTTTTTGATAATGTTATGCATGCTTCACTTCAGGGACACATTTTCACATATTTTAGAAATACCACTGAACAAATAAGTACACTATTTAACACAGATATAGATAATACAACTATTAAAGGTTTAGAAAAATTCGGATTTAAGAAAACAAATATAAATGTGCTTTTGAAGTAATACGATGTACTCAACTGACAACTGATTCAAACTTGCCGGGCGGAGCGTAGCTGTTGCATATGTAATTCATTCATAGAGCTGAGTTCATGACCCGACATTGTAAACAACCCCACGTGTTTAGTGATAACGCTAACAGCTATAACTGCCTGTATAGTCAACATCAGACAGTGTGCCAGCCGCACAACTTTGATTTTGGACAGTAATATCAAATTAAATATGTGTTTGGTATGCACATAACAAGGTGAATGAAACAAAACCATGGTTTAGACCAGCAAGAGAAATATGTCGCCTAGAACTTGATACAGTGGCTGTGAAAATGCAGTATATACTAATTATAAACAGCATATACTCGGGTTAGTATGCACAGTCACAAAACAGAAATTTTGCTAGCAGCCTTATTTCCTGTATCCTAACACATACCAGTATGGCTATTTCAACACTGGTCTCTAATTAGCTGTCAGCATATATTATATATGCAGCAATGCAGTCTAACTGGGACGGGGTTATCTGTGGAATGACATGACACAGTTACACATTTTTATCAAATTCCGACTTATTACAAACACATATTCTTATATATTGGTTACTACATGTACATACAAAATAGATTGGAGATAGGAACCTTGTTCAGGTCCAGAAGTACAATATAGGTTTCACTATAATTATGTACATGACACACTCTAAACAACGGACACGTGGACACGTTACGACATGCATATCTCCGGATCAGCTGGTGCATCCTCGCAGCCTCATCACGATCTACACTGTTTAGTTTGGTGGTCATTCATGGTGGCTCTAATGATGTAAACTGCATCATGCTATATTCATGTGATATCTTATTGTGAGTTAAACTGATCAAACACACAATAAGCCCCATTTTGTTATTGTGTGACACATGGATAATTGTTTCATTCAATTGTACTTCTTTCTATTTTTAATAATTTAAATAATAGCATGAACATACTCTTTGCTTTGAAATAGTTAGCAGCACAATACTATATAAGTTTTAACACTTTTAGTAAATTCTCAATCATTTTCCTGCACAAATAAAACATACAGATACTATTAGAGGGACTGGTATACACTGTATCATTTGTGTGTTTTATGGGACCACACGTTTGATAACAAACCTACATACCATATATCTAGATACTGGTCAGTACAGAAACACCTACACTGGCTATCCAGCAGCCCCTCACTGTTCTACATTGGGAGCAGACGACAAACATGTGCTGCTGTTTATGTATTCTATTTATAAAGCCAGTGTATAACTGACAGGCTAGGGACGCTATCAGTAATTGGATATGCCCCTCCTACTAAATTCGGTACCAGGGTACCGATTGTTGGGCCTTTAACCTTATCCCTCACCAGACTAAACCCTAACTCGAAGACTATAATCCTAGTTAATGGTATTTCAACCTCGGAAACATTGATTGGAAAACCTCGAGCATAATTCCTAATACAAGTAACGTTAAACACCACCAAGAGATGCTAGATATTATCGCAGACCACTCTCTTACCCAAATTGTTGACAAACCAACCCGTAATGACAAAACTTTAGATCTAATCTTAACTAATTACCCTGCTATCGTTGACAACCTGGAAACAATCCCACCAATCGGCGAAGCCGATCATGCTATAGTATGCCTTTAAAGTACTACCTCACTCCGTAGTTGCAAATCATCACCCAGAGGAGTACTAAAATATTCAAAAGGAAATTGGGAAGAAATTAAACATGACATGGAAGAAACCTATCAGAACATTCAACAAGTAGAAAACACTGAAGATATAAACAGCTTACGGAACCAATTTAAAGATAGCCTACAAAGCTCAATCTCGAAAATCATTCCAACCAAGCTAATCAAACATGATAATAAACTCCCATGGATTTCTAATGAACTTAGGAAGAAAATGAATAGCTACAGACGAAAATTTCTAAAAATATAAAAAACCATAACCGCAAAATCGACTACCTAAAAAACCTGAAAAGCGAGATCCAAAAAGAGCAAAGAAATGCAAATTGGCAATATATTGAAAACATTATATTCGACATACCGATCCCGGAACAAGATAACTCGAAATTCACAAAGACTCCTAAAAATCTCTTCTCTTATATAAAAACACAGAAAACTGAAAGCCAAACAATCCCACCACTCAGAGAAAACGGCATCCTACAATCAGACCTGCACAATAAATCAAATATTCTGAACAACCTGTTGCAAAAGGCTTTCACCCCTATTACTAATAACCAAATACATAACAAGGGGCCAAGTCCGCACCCACAAATGGAAGACATCAATATTATTGAATATGGTATTCGTCCAAAACCTCAAACCTCACAAAGCTGCTGGACCAGATAAACTTCAAAGTAAAATTATAAAAGTATGTAGCACATCTATATCACCTATATTAAATATCATCTTTCAGAAATCTCTGTCTCTTGGCAAAATTCCAACCCACTGGAAGCACGCAAATGTATGTCCTGTCTTTAAAAAGGGTGACAAGCACAACGCTATAAACTACAGACCCATTTCACTCACATGCATTTGCTGCAAAATCCTCGAACATATTGTCTCTAGTAACTTGATGACTCACCTGGAAAATAATAAAATACTCTATGACTTACAGCATGGTTTTCGGTCATCCCGCTCCTGCGAGACACAACTAATTTCTTTCTTACAAAACCTCACTGAATCTAATAATCGAAACATTCAAACCGACGTTATTATCATGGATTTTGCAAAGGCATTCGATAAAGTTTCACACCGACATCTCCTGTATAAACTACAATATTATGGTATAAAATGTAATGCTCTCCCCTGGATACATGACTTTCTTAACGATAGGACCCATGCAGATGTCCTGGAAGGTATATCATCGGACACAGTTCCTGTAACTTCAGGAGTACCCCAGGGCACTGTCCTGGGACCTATCCTTTTCCTTATCTATATCAATGACTTTCCGGAATATCTAGAACACAGCACTCTTCGACTCTTTGCAGATGACAGTGTTATCTATAAGGACATTAATAAACTCTCTGACACTAAACATCTACAATCTGACTTGGAAGCTGCGGGTAGGTGGGTACAAGACTGGCTTATGCACTTTCATCCGGACAAATGTAATATTCTCAGTGTCACCCAAAAAAGAAACCCTGTCAAATTTATTTATAAATTTCATAACCATTCTCTTGAAAAAGTAAATTTTGCAAAATACCTCGGTGTCACGTTACAAAGTAATCTAAATTGGGATAAGCATATCAATTCAATAACAGGCAAAGATAATAGAAATTTAAAAGTAAACTCTTCCAAGGTTAAAGATCATGCCTAAAAGCCCTTGTCAGACCCAAACTCGAATATTCTTCTTCAGGCTGGGACCCACATACCACCTTCCAAATGAACCAACTTGAAAAGGTTCAGAGACGAGCAGCCATATTTGTTGCAAACCGTTATCACAATACAAGCTCCGTCTCTGACATGCTCCATACACTAAACTGGCCTTTCCTACAAATCCGACGAACACGCTCCCGACTCACCATATTTTATAAGATCATCCACTGTGTAGTTACGATCCATCCACCCATTAATCTTCTAATCACTTCAGATCTCAGAACAAGACATAGTAGTATTCATTCTTATAAACACATTCAAACAACAAAAGACTCCTACAAATACTCCTTTTATCCGAGAACAGTTGCCCAATGGAACCTACTACCGTCCTCAGCACATTCAGCAGACACAGTGGACGCCTTCAAGATCCCGGTGTATGTCCTGACTCCAATCTTCCCATAGACAGATACACGTTTAAATAGTTTTAAACCAGCACTGAAAAACACAAAAACTTAAGAAAACAAAATAAAATATAAAAAATCAAATCTATGTGTGTACGCACAAATATATTCTCTTTTTTCTCATGAGCACTTTCTAAGCTTTAATAATCACGTAACTAATCATTTGTAAATATGGCGCCGGCACATAATCTTCATGAGTGAAGGAGTGCTCGTACATCTAACAAGAAGAAAAACCATGACATCCTGCACAGGTCTTACCATTATTATTATACATGGACCATACAAATCATTAGTCTCAATATTGTATAAACAAATGATGAACAGTGTAGACCATTAACAGAGTTAGCGACCATATATAATGATGTGAGTGTATTGAGATTGTGTCTCAGATGGGCCAGACATTTAAAACCAGTGTAGATTATGATCAACTTCTAGTGCTCAAATTACCATTCTTGTCGTAACATGCCATTTCATTACATAACATCGCTCACCGAACGGTGAGCACTCATCAAACTGCGAGCACATGTATGTATGTATCATAGTCATGTATTCGATGACTACGCTGGTAGAAATAGTAATTCGTCCAGTTTTTGTCGCATACTAATGGTGATCATTTTATGTGAGGATATGAGCCAGATATATTTCAGTGCATGTTTGGGATGTCTTCAATCACATTAACATTCTAGATTAGTCGAGACCCTTTCCAAATGTTCAAATAACTTTATTTTGACTGTAATAAAAATTAAACATTTTGTATGGTAGCTCGTGGTTTCCAAGAAAACAGGCGCGCAATTACGGGTGTTCTCTTCACGGTGTATTATTTGTAAGGAGTTGATTACGGGTTTTCTATCACAGCGAAACACGTGCAAATAATTTGCAAGAGTTTAATAAAGTAATATATTGTTTAATTTTGTGATAAAACAAATTCATTGAAGTTTCTAATTAATCGATAGTAATATGATAAATTACGTAACGGATTTATTACGTAACGGATTTTGATGAAATATGGCGCATCAAACGCGTCTTGTAATATAAATATTCCTAAATGATTATATCTGTATAGCGGGCACTCGTAATTTTTAGAACTGGTTGAATAGTGACACAATTATACACTTAATTAATTCCTATAAAGAACATTGTGTACTTACTGAGTGGGCATCTACCTTTAATATATGTAATTATGTACATGTGAACAGTTGTTCGTTTATTCAAGTACATGTTGAATTCAATCAATAGCAGAACAGAAAAGAACATATCTGTCTTTTGTAAATCTCAGACCGCAACATGCGGTACATGTATATGCGTACATATTGATTTTCATTGCATACATGTAAGCAGGCCGTACGCAGAGGGGGTGCGATGGGTGCGTATAATACGTACTCCCTTAACCATTTCAACACCACAGGCCTGATCGAATTGTGGTATTGGCAAAAAGTGTAGATCCAGATGAGCCGGCTCGTGACGAGCGGAAGACTGACATTGCGGAAGACTAACATTTGCCTAACTTATGCAATAGGCTGCTATAAATCGGTTGACTGTTTCGTGACAGTCCGTTGTCTCGAGGCCGTCCCAGTACGGCCCATTAAAACATAGCTAGGGACCTTGGTAATGTGTTATAAGACGGAGTAAAACAAGTGTTAGCTTACTTTTTTCTATCACTTATTGGTGCTTTTGTGTATATTTAATGTATGTATAGACCTTGGTCCGTTACTTCGACATGTCTTTCAAACATTTGTAAATTTCACGATTGCAGCCTGCAGACACACACGTCAGATGAATATCGGATCATTATACTATCGATCGGCATATCACATTAATCAAATAATAATTCCAACAAAGACTGTAGATCCTCGTGAGACGGTTCACCGCGAGCTGTCTCATCTGGGTCTGCAGTGGCGGCGAACGAATCAACCAACCAACCATCAAACTAACAAACTTTATGATTGATCATTCAATCAATACACAATAAATGTGTCAGCTAAACCAACTATCAATAAATCACTCCATACATCAATCAATCAACAAGAAACCAACCATCAAATCAATAATCAACAAACGACCAGTCATCAACGAATCGACAAACCAATTTTTAAACAAAGCATCCATTCAATCAAACAATAACAGGTCAGTCAACGAACCAATCACCAAATAATTAAAATAAACCATCGGATAATTAATAAGTCAAGTCAACAATAACGCAATAAAACAGTTAATTGATCGTGGTCGATTGGTCAATCAATCAAAATAAAGAGAATACTAGGTTAGTGCCGTGAATGGGAAAAAATATCTGGCAAGGCTTAGGAAATGGGATGGGCGAGGCTGAGCCGAGCACATCCCGTTTCCGTGCCGCGCCAGATATTTTTCCCATTCACAGCACTAACCTACTATTCTATTTATCCCGTCAACACCTACAAATGCTTTTAAAATGCAAAAAAATAATCCCAGCCACATATGCATACGCAATGATTAGGTCGTATTGACAGGATATCAAAAATGTTTCACGGCACATACGCACTGTGTTGACGGGATAAAAATGAATACTCACTCAATCGATCAAATGGTCGGTCAATCAATCAATCAATCAATGAGTGATCAATCAATCAAAATCAATTGATATGCCAGGTAACGGCCGCGGGGACGCCTGTGAAGACAACACGGGTGGTAACGGATATCCGGACGGTTTCGACGTGTGTCCCGACAATGGGGATCTGTATGCCACCGACTTCCGTGCCTTCCAGACGGTCATACTAGACCCCGTCGGTGACTCGCAGATCGACCCCAACTGGATTATACTCAATGATGTAAGTGTCAGGGCTCCAGATAAGGAATTGAGTATTGTCACTCCATCATTTCTGAAGCAATTGGGTATTTCAGAACTTTTAATTTGGTAATATAAAATCACACTACTGTTTACACATCAACAGACAGCAATTATTGAATAGTTTTCTTCGAAATGAAAACATGTCTTGGCATTTCATTAGAATTGTCTCCTTGGAGACAATTCTGATGAAATACCAAGATGTGTTTTCATGGGAAATAAGTAAAATATGTCTGTTTATCGTTTTCTGCAGCTTGATAAAGGTACTACAACATTTGTATTGCTTTTTGATACACGCTAATTCTGATTTCAATTGTGTTTTTGGCAATTTTAATTGAGTATTTAAGCAAATACGCAGCGTATCTGGACCTCTGAAGTGTCATAATTGCAACACGCCATGTGATTTTGTACCTTCGGACATCTGCGTAATTTGCTGAAATACGTTTACTAAAGCTACAATATTTCCCGCACATGGCGTCAAAAGTGGACAAAATCTTCAGAGTACATGTGAATAGGTTTAACCTATCGTCCGTAGCTAGCGTAGTAGTAGTAGGTACGTGAGTAATTGCAAGAGTTACCGTTCACAACTAGGGGGTTGTCCTATTTTCGAGCTCTTCGAAATGCACTTTCCTGTGTTTTACGGCATTTCAATTCAGACTCAGACCCCCCCCCCCCCCCTACTCCAGATCCGCCCCTGATAACATAGATAAAATAGTGTTATGATGTATACTTACTCAAGTTTGTTTATCACAGAACTGCAACGCTATAGCAGGCCACATGAGATCAACATATTAATATGCTTTCACCATAATATTTACAGTAGCATGTAAGGGAGAATGAGTTGAGAAATGTAACCTATACTACTTCTATGGAAAATAATTAAAGGGGTCAGTGGAATAAGGGGGCAGGTTCGCCCACTTATTCCAATGATCCCTTCAGTTTTACTTTGCATTTCCATTGCAGGGTGCGGAGATCGTACAGACAGCAAACAGTGACCCTGACATAGCGATTAGTGAGTGATACTCTCTCTATAACAGCCACTATTTACATAGTCAAGTCGGATATTTGCCTCCACTGTCTGTTTCACGAAACCTGCCCAAATATTACGGTCATTTAAACAATGCAAAAACAATATTTTGTTTCAATAATATTAAATTTTATCAAAATTTAAGAATGAGCCTTCTGTTTAGTTCGTGAAATTTGGTCAAGTATTGATTTTATTACGAAAAATTGATTGGTCTGGGATTCTAACATGGGGTGGGGTAGCTGTGGGAGGAGTCAGAAAACGAAGTAATTCACCCCGAAATTGTTGTTTCGTAATAAAATCAATATTGGATCAAATTTCAAGAAATAAAAAGAAGGCTCATTCTTGAATTTAACATTAAATGTATCGAACAAAAAAGATTTTACATTGTTTATATAGCCGTAAAATGTGGACAGTTTTCGTGAAACAGACGGTAGTTAAAATTCTATGAGTGGCAACCTCTATAAACAACCATCTCACTGTAACAGCCACTATTGTATATCCCAACTGGATAATTTCCTATATAATTACTCGTGGTACCCACCTCTCTGCAACAGTCCTTTTTGTCACACCCGTTTGCGGACAGTGTGATATAGTCGGCACATTGGCGTACGTACGTACGGGTTAAAGTTGTTGGTTAAAGTTTGTCGGTATACAATCAAAGCCTCATCGAGCACGACATGCGGGCCGCGGCCATCTAGTTATAATTCCCATTGGTATCTACTGTATATATAGAGAATAGTAGGTTTGTGCCGTGAATGGGAAAACAATATCTGGCAAGGCTTAGGAAACGGGATGGGCGAGGCTCGGCCGAGCACATCCCGTTTACGTGCCGCACCAGATATTTTTTTCCAATTCACGGCACTAACCTACTATTCTATTTATCCCGTCAACACCTACACATGGCTTTAAAATGACAAAAAATAACCACAGCCACCGAAAATATTCATACGCAGTTATTAGGTCGTATTCATAGAATATCAAACATGTTTCATGGCACCGTGTTTCACGGCACATACGCACTGCCAACTTGAAAACAAGGCCAACTTGAAACTCAAGGATTTAGGCTCAAAACTCCCAAGTTCTCAAGTCGAGACTCAACACCAACTATCTGGTTACTAGGTTACAACGGGTTCAGCGGGGTCGACTTCAGCGGGACGTTTTTCGTGAACACCGACGTCGACGACGACTACGCTGGTTTCGTGTTCAGTTACCAGGACAGCGCCAGCTTCTATGTGGTCATGTGGAAAAAGGTTCGTCAGACGTACTGGCACTCTCAACCGTTCAGGGCAGTCGCCGAGCCAGGCATTCAATTAAAGTACACTGGAACCTCCACACACCGGACATCAAGAAAACACCCGTGATCTAACTTTTGATGAGTTTCTGGTAATTTATCTCAGGTGATAATGTGTTCATGATCGCACATCACACAACTATTGCTCAGAATGATCAAATGCCTGGTTGACAGTGAAACCTCTTTAGACCGGACACCCCAGGGATCTCAAAGGGTGTCCGGTTTGGAGGTTTCACTGTATTTTAGAAGCGATTGACATAGTGAGATGTTCATCATACGTGGTCATGTGGAAAAAGGTTCGTCAGACGTACTGATATTCTCAACTGTTCAGGGTTGTCACCAAGCCAGGGATCGAATTTTAAAGTATTAACTATTTGTAGAAACCATTGCCATAGTGAGTCACGTGTTGATTATATGTGCCCATGTGGGGAAATAGCTCGCCATACGTATTGATACTCTCAACCATTCAAAGCCGTAAGTTACAGAGCCAGGAATCCAATTAACCCTTTCACCCATATACATGTATATAACTGGAATGGATTTTGATATCAAAACGTATTAATTTTGCAACCAATTTAATTATCACAAAATGATTTTCAGAATAGTCCATTTATGGAAAGGCTGTGTTTTTGTTCTCACAGAAATGAAAATTACTTGCAAAAAGTGCAGATCCTGACGAGACGGCTCGTCACGAGCCGTCGCATCAGGATCTGCACTTTTTTCAAGTTCGCATTCGCCTTACAATCAATGTAAACTTGGGTCATCGTACGTGGTCGTATGCAACTTACCGTATTTATTATAATAGTAGCCCTCTCTAATAGTAGTCCTCCTCCTATATTTGCATTCTAAATATGTTATTTTTACATACAAAAGACATTTAAAACATTGTTATAAATGGCTTTTGTATTCGACAATAGCATATATTGATCCTAGTTTTCACATTTTGACCCCCACACATTGCATTGCCCCGGAGGCGTTTATTATAATAAATACGGTATATTCAAGGGCGTCGTCAGGGGGGGGGGGCGTTCAGGGGGTTTGTACGAACCCCCCTTTTTGAGCCAACATAGACTCTTATAGGCTAAATTTCATCATCGAATAGTTGAATTACTTTTTCTGTTTTATATTGCGCTTTATAATATGATTTTCTTTTATTTTCGACCTCCCCCCCTTCTGAAAAGCTGGCAACGCCCCTGATATTCACAGACACTTTTAATTATCCCATTCCAGCTGGTGAAGTCTAGCACGGGGCCAGGCGAGATATTGAGGAACGCCCTCTGGCATACCGGCGACACAGAGGATCAGGTTAAACTACTCTGGCAGGACCCACGGAACGTCGGATGGAAGGAGAAGATAGCGTACCGCTGGGAACTGATTCATCTTTCTTTCTTTAGCTTATATTTAACGGCGGCACTGGCTGTAGGACCTTGCATGCCGTCTCCCAAGAATGGGAGAAAGAACGGATGTAGAGATTTTTTGAGAGAAGCCGGTAATTCGTATTTACAGAGCAACTACGAATTATCGGTACCCATTTACAGCTGGGTGAACTGGAACAGTGTGGATAAAGTGTCTTGCTCAAGGACATAACGCACGCCGCTAGGCAGGCTCGAACCTACGACCCTTGGATCAGTAGTCCAACACACGCCACGCCACGGCGCTCCACTGGGACTGATTCACCGACCTGCAATTGGTCTTATACGGTAGGAATATCACAGGTGTTTGAATAGATGGTCAGAATGTTGGTGTCATATGGGTTTGTTTGTTTGTTTGTTTGTTTGTTTGTTTGTTTGTTTGTTGGGGTTTAACGGCCTATCAACAGCTAAGGTCATTTAAGGCCGGGTTAATGGGTTTAGTACTAACTCCCATATATTACATGTACAAGTACATGTACATGTTCAAGTACATATACACATGGGGGGGGGGGAAATCCCAAAATCAGAACTGAATATTTACAATAACAAAACTATATATTCAGCCCTGAAATCAGAATAATCCTGATCTGAAGCCAGGTCCTCGCCACACCAGAATCACTTGGCCCCTCCCAAAAGCAGTACGATCAGTAATAATCTTACTACTTTTATAATGGGCAATAACCCAA
Source organism: Conchocele bisecta (assembly GCA_029237695.1). NCBI lineage: Eukaryota > Metazoa > Mollusca > Bivalvia > Lucinida > Thyasiridae > Conchocele > Conchocele bisecta. The sequence continues at coordinate 45,736,303 of CM055276.1, forward strand.
TTCAACTCGCATGTAACAAAAGAGCCAAAGATAAAAACGTACCGGAGGGCCAAACCAGGCATATCGTGATTCCTATAAGGAGGAACCCCTACCGTTAATATACGCCGTCTCGTTCGCCCGACCACCACCTACTGGTGTCATATGGGTATTTGGGTGGATTTTTGGGTAGATTTGAGTATATTTCGTTGGTTTTGGGTAATTTACTAATGCTCAATCATTACACACGACAGAAATCGTCAACTACATTGTATCTACATATTCACGGTTCCGAAGTTTCGGGTCGCGGGAGGTGACGAAAAGTGTATGTTGGTACATTTTGTACATGTAACAATGCACCCAAACCACCATAGATACCGAAAAACCCATAAAACACCGAATATGAACCGTTCTTCAAAAACCTGTGGAGAGTACTGTGGCACAGATCATTTCGGGATGTGAAACTCACGAGATTCTCACATAGTTATTATGGGGAAACAATCTCATGAAAATATAAATACAGTCTACACACGTTGCCTCAACTTATCTTAACAAGGATTTAGGAATATGTCTCTGGTCAAACTATTGATAACTCGAAGAAGTCAATATCTAGGTCCCAAGTAGTACATATGAGACATGCCATGTGATTTTGTACCTCACAACATGTGCGACTTTTCGTGTAACGTATTTACAGAAACTGTGATATTTGCTGTAAATGACGTCGAAAGAAGACTAAATTTACACAAATTACGATATCTTCCGTAAATGAGGACGACAGTTGACGAAATTGTCATAGCAAATGCGGAATAGTATTTACGATATCTTCCATAAATGAGGACGACAGTTGACGAAATTGTCAAATATATGCAATCGTTAGTTCTGTATGAAATAATGCATTTCAGAAAAATCAATGATTACTCCCTCAAAGTATACTTTGCTAGATAAGTATGCTTTACAATGTTGATGAAATCGGCTACTGATGAGTTAATGTGACATGGAGTAGTCGCCCTTGTCCGCCATCTTTGTGGGCAAAACTAAATAACAAATACGAGAAATTTGGGCGTCATGATTTTCAGGGGAGAAATAGTTTTGACTCTTACCCAGGCACGTGGAACTATTGCTCACGTATGTCAAAATCCAGGGAATTAGTCAAAACTATGGAATATCTACTTATATAGGGAGTTGAATAATAATGTTACAGTCATGTTGGAAATAGTACCATTTCTGGCCATGTACTAGTTTGGAAACAAGTAGACAAGGACAATAAAGCAGATTAGTATAGTTTATTGTTTTATATAATCATGGTAATGTACAATTGGTTGAGGATACCAGCTCATCCAAGTTCCAGCCCTAAACGGAAATCATGCAACATGATAAAATTAAACATTGAGCAGTAGCCTAATGGCAACAATGTGCAAACAAAACCTGATGAAGTAAAAAAGATAGTGTTACATGACTGCCGTTGTTCGACACCGCTCACAGCCGTGTTCAAACGTACAGCGCGTGCTATTTGGCAATGGCTGTAGACAATGCTCATTTCGGGGCCAGGCCAACACTTACGTAATGCATGCGTCTCATGACGTTACTAGAACGCGCAATTACGTCACAACGGTCGCACTGAAATTTTGAAATGTATGTACTATGGCCCCGGAACATGTAGGTGTAAAGTAGATTATTTGAATGGAGCAGATTATCAAAGTACCGAAAGTGTTGCATATATGCCTACGGCCTTGGGGTTCAAACAGTTCCCTCGTGCCACGGGAAACGTTTACCCACGGCTGGACATTGTCGAACCTTATAATGAAGGTATATTTACAAGGTGTATGATCACGTGGTTACAACAAGTACTGAAACTTCCAAAAGCCCTCCGATTCAAACGCGTCTTGTTAACCTGCATTTGGTGGTCTAGGTACTTTGGCCCAAACTTCTGTCGTTTTTTGCGAAGAATCGATTTCCGTGTCTACTGACACGGAAATCGATTCGTGTCTACCGACACGGAAATCGATTCTTCGCAAAAACGACATAAGTCTGTGCCGAACTCCTGGGGCCACAAAATGCAGCTCATGAAGACGCGTTTGCTGCGTCATATTTCATCAAAATCCGTTGCCTTTGAAGTAAAATATCAAATAATACTTACTTTGGAGTGGGCGAGCTTTCAACAATTTCAGCCATTGTTGTTGTAACCACGTGATCATGCACCTTGATTTACAATGAATATAAAAACACCAGACAAACATGTGGAGAATACCTGTAGCCTATTTCACTAACATTGCAAAGTATACTTTTCTAGCAAAATATACTTTGAGGCAGAAATTTTCAAATTTAGGAAAAATTTATTAATTTTTATTATACTGAATTTATTACATTATCACAGCCATTTTGGCTGTGATATTGTAATAAATTCAGTATAATAATTCTGCATACTTTTAATCATCAAATATATGCAGTCGTTAGTTCAATATGAAATAATGCATTTCGGGAAAAATAAATGATTACTCCCTCAAAGTATACTTTGCTAGAAAAGTATACTTTGCAATGAAATCGGCTACAGGTCAGTATTGTATTTCATATAAAATTTAACAAACCAGGCTAGGAAATGGGTACTATTTCCGAGCCGAGCCTGATAAACTTTGATACCAACATTGAAGAAAAGACACACACCTCGTATTGTATTCATAAGGTAATGTGTTACTCTAAGAAATATGCATATAACACTTTGTTATGAAAGAAACGCCGACTAGTTTACATAGAATCATCACACCGGTGTCATTCAGTAATGTCATGTGGCGTCATTTGACCAATAGAATACATGTATCTTCGAAAGTAGTTTTAGAATATGGATTGATCGTAATACATTGTAGCAGCATGACTACTAAATATAGAATTGTGTTATCATGTGCAAGGCACCTGATATTAAAATTAATTGTATGTGTTACGATGCACATGTACATAAATGTACAAAAGTTGGTGACATTTTCAGGTTATATATAAATAAAGATTGTTTTAAAGTCAGTCTTTTTATTAAATTTTCGACCATGTGACTTTAATAAAGACCATGTGGTCGAAGAAAATTTAATAAAAATAGAGACTTTAAAACAATGTGTATTAAATGTGCTTCCCTTCGGAGGTTATTGGAAAGTACTATAAATAAAGAAATCACACAACAATATAATAAATGTAACAATATGTAACCGATAGACGGTGAAGTTGATAAATATGATTATGGTACATGTATATGTCATTATATTTACAATAAATTAGCACAATACAAACAGAAATAAGATATAAAATTACTATTTTGTGTTCAAATGAAACTTAAGAAATGCATAAAACAAGAGGGCCATGATGACCCTAATTCGTTCACCTGACTCCATGAACACCAGAGGAGAATGTGACATTGAGTGCATATGTATTTTAACAAAATTGTGCTATTTTTAGATGGTGGTCATCTTGGATTAAGCGATAACTAATTTTACCAAATCTGGAAATGCTTCACCCAAGGCTCTTAACTTACTATAAAGTTTGGCCAGCATCAGCCAGCATCGGCCATGTGGTTCCAGAGAAAAAGACGTTCAAAATCTTGAATAAATGGATCTTTTGGCGGCCATCATGGATGACATAATCATCTGATTCCAACAAATATTGTACCAGAGCAATCACCTCATTGATACCTTCAATTTTATATATATGACATGAGCATATTCGGTCAAAAATAAAATTTGACCCCATGGGCCACGCCCATTTTTAAATTCACGCCCATTCGGTCAAAAATAAAACTTTACCCCACGGGCCACGCCAATTTTTTACCCCGGGGTCACCATTTTAACAACTTTGAAAGAGCATTGTACATCGATCATTCCTACCAAGTTTCGTCGAAATCCGGCTGGCGGTTCATGAGAAAAAGATTTTATAAGAATTTATGCTATTTTTAGACGGCGGCCATCTTGCTTTAGCGATGACCTCCATATTAACAAATCTGAAAAGGCTTCACCCATGGACAATATCTTTTAAGTTTGGCTACCATGGGCCAAGCGGTTCATGTGAAGACGAATTTTGAAATCTCCGATAAAAGAACGACCTTTTGACCTTTCGGCGGCCATCTTGGATGACATAACCATCCAATTTCGACAATAAATGCACCTTCGATTTGATATATGACACGACCATATTCGGTCAAAAATAAAATTTGACCCCAATTTGACCCCACGGGCCATGCCCATTTTTGACCGCGGGGTCACCATTTTAACAACTTTGAAAGAGCATTGTACATCGATCATTCCGACCAAGTTTTGTCGAAATCCGGTTGTCGGTTCTTGAGTGAGTGAGTGAGTGAATAGGGTTTAACGTCCGCTTTTCTGACATAGAGGTACAAGCCTCAGGGAGTCTACACGCAGACGGGTCAACAGGGTCGTGTCCCGTATCCACCTGTCCGAGGGGGGTAAATCCCAACTTCAGAACTCAATATTTACAATCAAAATATATATTCAGTCCTGAAATTAGAACAACCTGATCTGGTGCCAGGCCCTCGCCACACCAGCATCATTTATCCCATCCCCTAAAAGTAATAGGATTATCGCTAATCTTACTTTTATATATGGGGCATAGCCTGACTCAACTCTCACATACAAGAAAGCCAAAAATGAGGGCCAAATCCGGTATAGTGGGTTCCGGAAAGTATGTCGGTTCTTGAGCAGAAGATTTTTGAAGAATTTGTGCTATTTTTAGACGGTGGCCATCTTGAATTACATAATGACGTCATTTTAACAATTTTGTAATCCCCCTACCTAAGGACCATGACAATGAAGTTTGGTGACTATAGGCCCAATGGTTACCGAGGAGAAGACGTTTGAAAATGTTCACGGACGACGACGGACGACGACGACGGACACATTGCGGTAACAATAGCTCACATGAGCTTCGCTCAGGTGAGCTAATACAAATGTAAAGACCTTTGGTGGAATTCCTAGTAATAAATATGTTTCGGTTTTTCCAACATAAAACAGCGAACAGTGGGTGGGTTTAACATCCCGGCAACATCTAAGGTCATGGGGATATGGGACCTCGGTTTCAAGTCTCATCCCAAAAACCACAGCTCTAATGTCTAGGCCACAACCCAGAGGGGCGTCGGAACAGGCCCGAAGGTCGGGCGACTGCCGGACCAATAACTTTGACAAAAATATGATTTTTTTTCGAAATATTTAGAATTCATATAAATGTTATACAAACAAAATATTATTATTAATATTATCGATAATAAGTTTATGTTGTTACCATTCAGTTGAACCGGTTGCGTATGTGAGGGAGGGGTGGGGGGAGGGGGCGGGGTCCCATCCCATCCCATCCCAATCTTACGATGCTTCCGACGTCCCTGTGCCATCGTTATTATAGTAAACAGAAATCCAGTTTCAGGTATATCACAATCAATACAGATTAGGCCAGACTGTTTGAGGAAGTAGTCAGCCTAGTATTTAGAGGTTAATACGTGGCTTGTTTGATATCAAATTTTGCCTAGAAATTGCCTGTATTTGCCTACAGCAATAATATACACAGTCCAGGCTGATACAGCGTGTTTTCCAGTCTGATACTGAAACTTCTAGTCTGATACCATCGTTATTAGTCTGATACCGCCGTTTCCAGTCCGATACCACGTCTCGCGCGCGTATTAAACCAGTTCCTTTGGGCATGCGCATTGCGTATGTTTACTTTATCGGCTGCGTAAATTTTGACAGATGCCGGGAATTTAAACGTGTACATGTAGGCTCTGTATTTCATCATTCAATCATGGATAACGATATAGATTTTAATATAGGATTATCACAACTGCCGGATGATTGAAATTGATATCTAATTAATCTAAGTAATACAGATGTTAATACGTGTCTCGTTTGATATCGGCCTATGTACGGTAACTTGGTATTAGACTAACATGCCATGTCTCTATATCATGTTTAACTTCTATTTTTCATTATCTGACTTTTTTCATTTATTATTTTCTACGGTAGTGAAAGCCATAGTGCTATGTCTAACTTGGTATCAGCCTTCGACCAACATTTCTATTTCGACCATTACCATAATGTTGCACAATTATACATAATGTAGTTTTACTAATATTAGTGCAGGACATTCCTATTGCAGGATATTCCTATTTATTCCATTATTATTGCAGGATTGCCTACTTATTCCATTAATATTACAGGATATCCATATCTATTCCAATTTCAGGGCTGAATTTATACCTATTTCTTCCATTAATACTGCAATATATTCCTACTTCTTCCATTAAGGTTAGACACCACCAAATAGTTTTACTATATAAATTAACCGAATGCCATCCAATAAGGCCAGTCTCCTACTTTCACTATTCGGATGGATGCTGTGGGACCCACTTGTACATGACCTGCAGCCAGTCTGTACTGGTTCTGCATGAACTAAACAATAGGTTCACTTATTCCTAAGAAAGAAAAATCCAACCTTGTCATATCCTCCAATATTGTGTACATTTTTTCGCCACGGAAACTCTGTTTACATCAAGTGACCAACAGGTTCAGTGTTTTCTTTCAAATGCTACAAATATGCTGAAAACTGTTGTTAAAGGCACCCCAAAATGTTCCTCAAGTGAAACTGGGTAGTAATTAATGGATCAAGATTTGCAAGCAAACGGTGTCTGTGACCTCAAAACATAATGAAATTTCAAGACATATTTACAGAGAGAAATAAAACATATACTCCTAATTCGTTTGGTGTATATTTTCACCGCTAGCATGCAAAGAGTTAATATTGCAGGCTATTCCTATTGCTTCCATTCATATTGCAGATATCCTTATTTTTCCATTCATATTGCAGGGTATCCCTATTTTTCCATTACTATAATATTGCAGATTATTGCTATTTCTTCCATTAATATTACAGAATATTCTTCCATTAATATTACAGAATATCCCTATTTCTTCCATTAATATTACAGAATATTCCTATTTATTCCATTATAGTATCAAAAAGCAATAACAATTTTGTGGTACCTTTATCATGCTGCAGAAAATATATATATTCCTAATTTTTCAATTAATTTTGCAGGATATTCCTATTTGAGGAGACCCAACTGATCACTGACTCGGGCAACGTGTACGATACAGCATTGCTGGGCGGTAGATTGGGCGTGTTTTGTTTCTCACACGAGATGATTATATGGTCTGACCTCGTCTACAGGTGTAACGGTAGGTATCATTAATGAGGGATGATCAAAACGTTGGTAGAAAAAATGCGATGTATTTTAGCAAGCTTTCTGTATTAAAGGTACATGCCACTCAGTAGGCACAAAATATTCTTTACAGGAATTAAATAAGTATATAATTGTGTCACTATTCCACCAGTTCTAAAAATTACGAGTGCCCACTATACATATATAATCATTTAGCAATATTTATTTTACTGATAGCGACTCGTGGTGGTATCGGGCTATTTTCATATGCAAATGAGGCATGCTATTTTTTTAATTATTTATACTAATTAAATGCGTCACCTGTAAAAATTATATTTTCGAGAGATTATAAAGTATGATCATTGCACATCAAATAATAAATACAGCGAATAAATAGTAATGTTCCGATCGTTAACATTCTAAGGAAACACGGTTATCGCCCCTGATATCAGTGTGAAAATTTACGTTGGATATAAACTGTATAATAATGTCAATCAATAATCAGTAATGGTGAATGAATGTTTATTTTTCCAGAAAATGTCTTAGATGATGTCTCTGATATAAAGATAATGTTTTGCCTAATAAGTGGGCATGTACCTTTAATACAACATGTTGAACAGAACTTTAGTAGCCAAGAACCCACTCTTTCAAAGTTTTGACACAGGCCTTAACTAAGGAATTAGTGTCGTTGGAAGAGTGTGTTGTTGCTTACTGATGTGATATATTTTGAATTGACAGTGCAGCCTCTCTACAACAGCCACCCATGGGAAGACACACAACTGGCTGCTGTTGATAGGTGGCTGTTGAAGGAAGGTTAAATATACATGTAGAGGCTGTCACTGAAGACATGGGGCTTACTGGTTTTTGTGACCAGTGTTGCTCCTGTAGCCGATTTCACCAACATTGCAAAGTATACTTTTCTAGCAAAGTATACTTTGAGGGAGTAATCATTTATTTTTCCTGAAATGCATTATTACATATAAAACTAACAACTGCATATATTTGATGATTAACCGTATGCAGAATTATTATACCGAATTTATTACATTATCACAGCCAAAATGGCTGTGATAATGTAATAAATTCGGTATAATAAAAATTAATAAATTTATCATAAAATTGAAAATTTCTCCCTCAAAGTATACTTTGCTAGTATACTTTGCTATGTTGGTGAAATAGGCTACTGATGAAATATCACAATCCTGTAACGTGATAAAGATCAATACACCTTGTGAGAAGCATGACTGGTATTTCATGGATGGAATGGCAAACTATGCAGATCCTGATCGAACTGTGCAGATGCACAGGCTGATCTGCAGCTATACTGGTCGCAAAACACTTAAGCCTCATTTCTCCAGTCACAGCCACTTATGAGGGATGATCAAAAGGTTTGCAGAGAAATGTGATACACACATATTTTGAAACTTGTACACTGGAACCCCTCGAAATTAGACGTACAGAAAGCATGTGTATGTTCAATTTTGATGGTTGAAATATGATTTGTGTTCATTCGATAAAAATAAATCAATCTTACACGGAAAACATCACAGATCCTGTGTTTGATATCAAGGTAAATATAAATTCATCATACGTTGAAAACATCAGTAGCCGATTTCACCAACATTGCAAAGTATACTTTGAGGGAGAAATTTTAAATTTTAGGATAAATTTATTAATTTTTATTATACATGTACTGAATTTATTCCATTATCACAGTAAATATTGAGTTCTGAAGTTGGGATTTACCCCCCTTGGACAGGTGGATATGGGACTCGACCCCGTTGACCCGTCTGCGTGTAGACTCCCTGAGGCTTGTACCTCTATGTCAGAAAAGCGGACGTTAAACCCTATTCACTCACTCACTCACTCCATTATCACAGACATTTTGGCTGTGATAATGTAATAAATTCAGAATAATAATTCTGCATAGTATTACTTGTAATCATCAAATATATGCATTGGTTAGTTCTATGTGAAATAATGCATTGCAGGAAAAATAAATGATTACTCCCTTGAAGTATACTTTGCTAGAAAAGTATTCTTTGCAATGTTGGTGAAATAGGCTACAGAGATCCACCGTTTCATTTCAATGTTAAATCCATCTTACACGTAAAACATCATAGCTACACTGTTTGATTTTCATGCACAAATAAATCCACCTCACACGGAAAACATCATAGAGCCACTCTTTGGTCTCATTTTAGACTATGCCAAGACAATCGAACAATCTTACACACAAAACATCATATATTCACTATTTGAAGTATTTTTTAGAGCATATAAACATAACTAAATCTTACACGCAAAACATCATATATCCACTATTTGAGCTAGCTTTAGAGCATATAAAAATAACTAAATCTTACACGCAAAACATCATATATGCACTATTTGAGCTAGCTTTAGAGCATATAAAAACAACTCAATATTGCACGCAAAACATCATAAAACCACTATTTGAGCTAGCTTTAGAGCATATAAAAATAACTAAATTTTACATGAAAAACGTCATAGCTGCATTATTTGATTTATCTTCAGAGTCTGTAAAATAAATCATTACAGAAAACAATATTCATTCAGTTTGATTTCATTTCTGAGTATATAAAAATCACAGATCCTCTAAAGATACATGTACATTGATCTTGTACTCCATTAAGGGTAGAGCCTGTCAGTCCCGGTGACGCAGATTATGACGTCCCGGCATGACGGAAATAAACACCCATTTAACCATTAAAGGTCACAGTGTCATTCGGCGGTGAATTTATTTTCAGTCTTGTTTTATTTTTATTTGCGCAAACTGCATCCTCGATATGATGTCTTGGCATGAGTGATTTCAACGCCCATTGAACCATTAACCTTTAGAATGCGGGAACCGAAATATATAGTCGTCTGCTGATAATTCATATTTTGTCTTTTCTCACAGTAAAAACATGGTTTGGCAGCATTTTAGAATCATTTCCATTGGAAATGATTCTAAAGTGCTGCCAAACCAAGTTTTTGATGAGAAAAATGGAAAAATAAAAAAATATTCAGCAGACGACACAAATTAATTCAGCATTGTAAGGGTTAAGTTCACAAACTGTCCTTTAATATGATGTTCAGTTGTCACAAATATGCTTTGGCAGCATACAGGAATTGTTTTTATTCTTTCAACAATTCAATTATTACTGCTTGCGGTTTAATGACATTAGGGGGGAAAAGCAGTAAAGAAACATTTTCCCACCTTTAAAGGGCAAGCGCTAGGTTTCAATATTAGCAATAGAAGATCTTACACGAGTGATGATTTAATATGATATTTAATACAGGAGTTTGCTGACTTCCTAAGAAACTCGGCTCTGGTTAACACGTTTCATAAATATATTAAATCATCACAAATATTAGTTTATTTTTAATCGCATAACCATCGAATCACACACTGAAGCTGTTCTGATTATATTAGCATGTTGTTTGGTTTAATTAATGATGTTATTACCTTGCTAAAGCACATTTTAGCATATTTATGCACTAAGTATAATTTGTGACGACCCTTTTGCTATTGGTGAAGTAAAAAGGTCAGTGAAACAAACAGATGCTTACGGAGCCCCACAGTGGACATGGATTTTTTATATTAATTCGTTCCCACGAACAACAATTTGTTCCCTCAATTTGACAATTCGTTCCCTCGAATTAACAATTCATTGCACGATATAACAATTCTTTCACTCGAATTAACAATTCGTTCCCACGAAATGACAATTGGATCAATTCAACAATTTGTTACCTCGAATTAACAATACGTTCCCATGATATAACAATTCGTTCCCACAAATTAACAATTCGTTCCCATGTTATTTTGTGGGAACAAATTGTAAAATTGAGGGAACGAATTGTTAATTTGTGGGAACGAATTGTTAAATTGAGGGGGGGAACAAATTGTTATTTTGTGGGAATAAATTAATAAAAAAAAAAATTCTACGTCCCATCCGTAGATGCTTTCATGTGTAGCTACACAGTATTACACGTACATAGAGTGTAAGGACTGAAACTGAATGAGTGTGACATCAATATACAGAGCTACACAGTATTACACGTACATAGAGTGTAAGGACTGAAACTGAATGAGTGTGACATCAATATACAGAGCTACACAGTATTACACGTACATAGAGTGTAAGGACTGAAACTGAATGAGTGAGACATCAATATACAGAGCTCCAGTATTACACGTACATAGAGTGTAAGGACTGAAACTGAATGAGTGTGACATCAATATACAGAGCTACACAGTATTACACGTACATAGAGTGTAAGGACTGAAACTGAATGAGTGAGACATCAATATACAGAGCTCCAGTATTACACGTACATAGAGTGTAAGGACTGAAACTGAATGAGTGTGACATCAATATACAGAGCTACAACAGTATACACGGTACATAGTGTAAGGACTGAAACTGAATGAAGTGTGACATCAATATACAGAGCTACACAGTATTACACGTACATAGAGTGTAAGGACTGAAACTGAATGAGTGAGACATCAATATACAGAGCTCCAGTATTACACGTACATAGAGTGTAAGGACTGAAACAGAATGAGTTGTGGACAATCAATATACAGAGCTACCAACAGTAAATAAACAACGTACATAGAGTGTAAGGACTGAAACCTTGAATGGAGGTGAGTACATCAATATACAGAGCTCCAGTAATTACAACAACCGTACATAGAGTGTAAGGACTGAAACTGAATGAGTGTGACATCAATATACAGAGCCTCCACAGTCATAACAACGGTTACATAGAGTGTAAGGACGAAACTGAATGAGTGAGACATCATATACAGAGCTTACACCGTAAATTACAACGGTACATAGAGTGTAAGGACTGAAACTGAAGAGTGTGACATCAATATACAGTTGCTACACAGTATTACGTACATAGTGTAAGGACTGACGAATGAGTGAGACATCAATATACAGAGCTCCAGTATTACACGTACATAGAGTGTAAGCTGAAAATGATGATGTGACATCAATATACAGAGCTACAGTATACACGTACATAGAGTGTAAGGACGAAACTGAAATGATGTGACATCAATACAGAGCTACCCACAGTATTACGTACATAGAGTGTAAGGACTGAAACTGAATAGGTGACATCAATATACAGAGCACACATATTACATACATGAGTGAAGGACGAAAACTGAATGAGTGTGCATCAATATACAGAGCTCCAGATAAGGTACATATTGGCGTATTTTACGCACTTATTTTAGCCGAATACGCAATGATTATGAAAAGTGGGAGTTTGTTTGTTTGTTTATTGGTGTTTAATGGCCTATCAACAGCTAAGGTCATGTAAGGCCGGGCAAACGGGTTCGACCCCATTTTAACCTGCTGCATTGGGGGGAAAATTCCAAAATCAGAACTGAATATTTACATCGAGAAACAATATATTCAGCCCTGAAATTAGAATAACCTGACCTGGTGGCAGGTCCATACCACACCAAAGTCACTTGGCCCCATCCCCTAAATTAGGATTACGAATAATCGTAATACTCACATAAGGGGTATAACCAGATTCAACTGTCACATACAAAATGCCAAAGACGTATGTGAGGGCCAAACCAGGTCTCCAGTCGGAATTCCGGTAAGGATGAACCCCGATCGTTAAATTACCCATCGCTTGCACCCTGGTGACCTTCCACCCACCAAAAGTGGGAGTACAATATACCCACAGCAAATTGAAAATATGCATTGATTTTCAAATGGAGTAGTGAAATACTGTAATAAAGTTGAACATTTACTTAGTTGAGATGCAAAAGGCAAACTTTTTGCAGCTGAAAGAAGTGTTTTTTTTTTTTAATTCTAGCATTTTTTTTCATTTTTTCTTCTTCATTTTTTGCCTATTTAATATTTAAAGGAAGAAACTAAATACAATGTAATACATTTGTAAAAGTAAAATATGCAGTGACTTTGAAATATGGGGGTCTAATACTCTTTAGATAAAAAACTTATCTGGGGCTCTGATTATATTGACTGTCCTAACTGCATATGTGTTGGTCTTGTAGTTTTAACATTTACTGTGTAGGACTACATGAGAAAATGACTGATCATAATTTATGTCATTGTCCAATAATGTATTCATGGTAAATATTGTTTTTTGTTCTTTTCTCTCAAACGTCGGCCCATATGTGCCTGTGTTCAGAGAATGTTTTAATGTCCACTGTCGTTTAACCGCCTGTCAACAGCAACGGTTATAGAAGAAGAATAGTTTATTGCATCGAGGCAACTGCCTCATGAGCGTACATACATGACTATGGTATAATATACGTACAATGCAACATGGCGTACATGGGTAAACTACTAAATATAATAAATTTAGAAACACCACAATTGTGGCAAATAGATTGCAGACCATGCCGCGACCACTAATACATATATCTGTACTTGTATCATACACTCATGTACATCGCACAGTCTCCGCTTACTGATTATAGTGTGTGCTAAGTGTTATATAGCTCGTATTAATTTTAACAATAAATGAGAAATAGTCATATAAGGCAGGGTTGAATCCCGTATTTCACCTGTACGGAACTGAATATTCACTTAAAAATATATATCCAACTCTGAAATTAGAATAACCTGATCTGGTGTCAGGTCCTCACCACACAAGTCACTTAACTCCAACCTTATAGTAATATGGTTATTATCATATCTTACTTCTCTTGGTATGATCGGAATCTACTGATACATACAAAACACATGGCCAAAACCAGGGCTACGCAGTATTTCAGTGGAAAAGACCCATCATTAAAATACGCTTTGCATGCTCCCAACCTGCTCCACCCCTCCCCTCCCCCACCCCACCTCCTACACCTGCCTGGTATCGGTGAAATGAGGTGTATAACATTTGTGGGCAATCTAGCTTCTGTAGCCTATTTCATCAACATAGCAAAATATACTTATCTAGCAAAGTATATACTCTGAGGGAGTAATTTTCAATTTAATGATACATTTATTACGTTTTATTATACTGAATTTATTACATTATTACAGCCATTTTGGCTGTGATAATGTAATAAATTCAGTATAATAATTCTGCATACCGGTACTTTTAATCATCAAAAATATGCAGTCGTTAGTTCTATATGAAATAATGCAATTCAGGAAAATAAATGATTTCTCCCTCAAAGTATACTCTACTAGAAAAGTATACATGTACTTTGCAATGTTGGTGAAATAGGCTACTGGGCCATGCATTCTCTAAATTCGTTCTCGAAATCAGTAAGTTTGATTGGCCTGCCTGAGCTAAGATCAGCCTCGACCAATCAGACTTCCTGATTTAGAGAAATCAGAAAGTTTGATTGCAGTGGTTGAGACTGTGCACAGCTTGACCAATAGAACTTGATTTAGCCCATAATAATAGAGTACATGTACGTGTACTCGCACTTGTTTTTTAGAAGGAACTCAAAATCTAAAACATTTATTGACCGAGATTGTCAACCAATCAAATTTCCTGATTATATAGGCACACATTCTCCAAATTCAGACGCAAAATCAGAGAATTTGATCAAACTTGTTCGAATCAAATTTCCTGGTTTTGAGTCTGAAAACGAGCTCATGCTTACACTCAAATTTCTTGACTTTCTATTCGCACATTTTCTAAATTCGTACACAAGATCAGACAGTTTGACACAGCTCAGCCTCGACCAAAATTACTCATTTCGAAAAGTGAAAGTGAATGGGTTTAACATCCCAGCAGCTGCTAAGGTCATTTACAGACAGGACCTCGGTTCAAGTCTCATCCAAAAGACCAGTGAGATGGAAATACTATGAAAGCATTTTTTGATGCCTAATGCGAGGTTTGAACCCACAACCTCCAGATTGGAAGTCAAAGTTTTCTAACCCCCTATGCTACAACACATCCCTCGTTTTGAACATGACAGGCCCGTACGCAGGAATTATTTTAGGGGGGTGCGTTATCCACGGCGCGAAGGGCTAAACATTGTTGTTGCACATTCACTGACAGACCTCCGCAGATTAACCCTTTCACTGAATGGATTTTGATTTGTTAATCTAAATCATCACAAAATGATTTTCAGACCAGTTCATTTATGAACATGGAGTGTTTTTGTTCTCAAAATTATGAAAATTAATTGCAAAAAGTGCAGATCCTGATGAGACGGCTCATTACGAGCCGGCTCATCTGGATCTACACTGTTTGCCAATACCACTATACAGGCCTGCGGGTTAAGAGTAAAATGGTTAAAGGGGGTGCGTACGGGCCTGCATGATAACAGAGGTCCTGCTCAGAAAAGCAGAGATCGGAAGTACAGCTTCTTCAGTAGACTGGTGTCCGTCTCATTCTCGAAAATCTGACGCATTCCGGGGATCGGGGAATCTATGAAGAACATCCTACATGCCCGCACACGAGATAGAGCTATACGGATGCTGAAAAATAAGAAGAGTAGAATTTCGGGTGACAGTGGAATGTCTCCAAACCGGACACCCTGGGAGGTCCCCAGGGTGTCCGGTTTGGAGATGTTCCACTGTAATCCAGAAACGTTAGCGTTTTGCAATCATGAAAAGTTATTGTAATCAGAGATACATAACAGCGAAACACATCTAAGTTAAATATCCATATTTCCCCCCGAGTATTCAGTTTAGAGGGGTTACACTGTATTATTATTTTTCGCGTATACAATCAATGCACAGCTATCTACCTGATTAACTGAAGGTGTACAGTAATTAACCACGCTAACCGGACTTTGACAGTCAACGCGTATACAGTCAACGCGTAGTTGGATACCTCATATGATCTACTGTACTTAGAAATATTGTGTACTTTCGTAGTTCCTTCTAAATAATCAATAATTTGTTTACTGCATTTATTATTTGTATACCTTTCGAGGCGCATACAAATTGTGAGTGATTTACGTATACATGTATAATAAAAAAGGTTTTTTGATTTGTATGTGAATATAATCCACTCGTTCCGCCGCACAACGATATCGCACGCTGCCGAACTCATGCATATATCCACATACAAATCGAATAATATAAATGTTAACATATCGTGAGTTCATATTGGTCAGTGTCATAACTACGGTTCACCTCGTATAATAGTTTCTTCTAAATCATCACTAATTTGTTTATTTTATTTACATTTTGTATATTTTTGAGATGCATATATATACATTGCAAGTGACATAGGTTTTTTTGTATGTGGATATATGCCGCTCGTTCCACCGCGCAACAGTATTACGCTCCTAATGTCGCACAATATCGCATGCTATGGTACTCGTGCATATATCCACACACAAATCAAACAAGGGCATCGTTGTCACTAAGCCTTCATAATAAAAACAAGAGTGCTGTAAGTCACAAAATACACCCGTCGAAGATGGGCCAGACAGCAAAGATGCAGAAATGTCAAGCTGTCACCAAGGCAAGATGCATTAATGAGAATTTGAAAATCTACAGCATTATTTCTTCCTCTTCTTGTGATAAACAGGTATACTAATTTAGGTAGAGATGTGTAAAGTACAAATTATATAGAATTGGATGGATGGCTAAGCTAAAAAGGTGATATTTTTGTTAAAAGTGTGCACAGCTTCAATATGTGTAGAACATTTGTGTACAGTTTCAGATCGATTGACTGAACGGTTTCAGAGGAGGTGTGTACACAAACTATGTACCCTATATAGAATTGTATACAAAAATGTAGAAAAAAAGGCTATTACATGTTGTATATTAAAAAGGTGATATTTTTGTTAAAATATACTTTTTCGGCATAAAAAACACCAAGGGGCACATCTTCAATATGTGTAGAAGACGTGTGTATAGTTTCAGATCGATTGACGGAACGGTTTCAGAGGAGTATACAAACTATGCAGTTTTTCTGTCCGCCGCCCGCCCGCCCACCCCGTGGTAAAACATAATGCGTACCATTGTTTTAAAACGGTCGAATAAAAAAATCAACATAAGTCCTCAGTGACCTTCGGCAGTGGGACGTGGGTCGTATGCAAAACAAAGCACCATCCCTAGATACACATTGTGGCCAAATAATATCAAAATCGGTGAAGTGGTTCATGAATTATTGAAAAATGAAAGGTGTTACAGAGTGGCCTGCGGTTCTCTTACCAAGCGAATTGCAATTCCTTTAGGAGCGCAGGATTGCAATTCGCATTCCCATTAATTGCAATTTGGTCCGCAATCGGACTGCAATCATGTGACTGCGGTCCAAAGAGTTGGTTGCGGAATTGCAATACTTATAGTGCAGCTAGCGCTGCGCTCCGCTTTTAATTGCAGTTTACGCACCTTTTTTCTTTAAACTGCAAAAGAATGACCGCTTTACGCTGCGCTCTGCGGACCAGCGGACCGCTCTGCTTGACCAATGCGGCAATAAAATCGAAATAGTTGATTTTTTCTGACGAAAAGATATATTTTCCTATCTGTATTTAGCCACTTAAAATCCAATAAAATATACATAAATAGTAGAATTAGGTGTATATATACGCTTAACGCTAAGTTTTTATGGCAAATAGCGAAATAATGACCGCACAAACGGTATCGCGAAAGAATCACCGCACAAACTGGACCGCGAAAGAATGACCGCACAAACGGTATCGCGAAAGAATGACCGCAAACACGGGACCGCGAAAGAATGACCGCACAAACGGTATCGCGAAAGAATGACCGCACAAACTGGACCGCGAAAGAATGACCGCACAAACGATATCGCGAAAGAATGACCGCAAACACGGGACCGCGAAAGAATGACCGCACAAATGGTATCGCGAAAGAATGACCGCAAAAACGGGACCGCGATTGGACCGCAATTAGACTGCAATTTCAGATGGGATGAATTGCAATGGACCGCTGGATGGCAATTCTTGGTAAGAAAATCGCAGGCGGGAGTGTACCAATGCGTACGCACAAATATGGACTAACATTATGTCCCATCTTGCCTATCGGTGGGGGATACTAACATATACTTATCAGATGGAGAGTATTTGGTCAATGCGCAGCAAGAGACTTGATAACATTAACCCTTTCAACACCACATGCCTGTATAGTGGTACTGGCAAATAGTGTAGATCCAGATGAGCCGTCTCATCAGGATCTGCACTTTTGCAATTAATTTTCATATTTTTGAGAACAAAATCACCCCCTTTTCATAAATGGACAAGTCTGAAAACCATTTTGTGACGATTGGATTGGTCGGATAATTAACATATCAAAATCAATTCCAGTTATTTAGGGGTGAAAGTGTAAATTTCACTGAACTTACTCGCTGTCCTTGAGTTGATCCTGGATGTCAGAGAAAGCCCGCCTCAAATGTTGTACATCCCCATTGTCCATACCTGCAAGATATTGCTGCTGGGTTATGTACAGTAGGTGGGCGCAAGTAATTTCCAATTCATTGAAATTCCATAGACTTACATGTATGTTTAATTGTGCTTGTTATCATGTTACTTCAAATATACATTAAATATCTTAATGAAATAAAATGCACGGAGTAGCCAATAGATTTGCACAGATTCTGATTCATATGTGTATTTAATATTCAAAGATGCATGCAGTTAACCCTTTCAACACCAAGTAACTTAATAGGATGTTCCATGCCAATGTTTCACGCTATTTCATTAATTTTGTTCATTCAAATTATCCCATTCTTCTAAAAGGGTAATCTGTACGACGTTTAAAATTATTAACAAACAGTGGAGATCCTGATGAGACGGCTCGTTACGAGCCGGCTCATCTGGATCTGCACTGTTTGCAAACATTGTCTCTATAGATGTCTGTGGTGTTGAAAGGGTTAAACATAAGGATTTTGTTTCTGTTCCCATTGACGTCAATGGTGACGTCGCTTAAAAAGTGACGTCAAATAATTACGCCATATTTAAAACAAGAGGGCCATGATGGCCCTAATTCGCTCACCTGACTCCATGAACACCAGTAGCCGATTTCATCAAAATTGCAAAGTATACTTTAGTAGCAAAGTATACTTTGAGGGAGAAATTTTCAATTTTATGATAAATGTATTAATTTTTATTATACTGAATTTATTACATTATCACAGCCAATTTGGCTGTGATAATGTAATAAATTCAGTATAATAATTCTGCATACTTTTAATCATGAAATATATGCATTTGTTAGTTCTATATGAAATAATGCATTTCAGGAAAAATAAATGTTGACTCCCTCAAAGTATACTTTGCTAGTAAAGTATACTTTGCAATGCTGATGAAATAGGCTACAGAGGAGAATGTGACATTGAGTTCATGTGTTTTAAAAAACAATTGTGCTATTTTTAGATGGTGGTGACTCATTTGACCAAATCTGAAAAATGCTTCACACAAGGATCTTAACTTCCTATGAAGTTTGGCCAGCATCGGCCATGTGGTTCCTGAGAAAAAGACGTTAAAAATCTTGAATAAATGCACCTTTTGGCGGCCATCATGGACGTTATAATCATCCGATTCCGACAAATATTGCACCAGAGCAATCGCCTCATCGATACCTTCAATTTGATATGACATGAGCATATTCGGTCAAAAATAAAATTTGACCCCACGGGCCACGCCTATTTTTGACCCCGGGGTCACCATTTTCACAACTTTGAAAGAGCATTGTAAATCGATCATTTCTACCAAGTTTAGTCGAAATCCGGCTGGCGGTTCATGAGAAGAAGAGTTTTTAAGAATTTATGCTATTTTTAGACAGCGGCCATCTTGGATTAGCGATGACCTCCATTTCAACAAATGGCTACCATGGGCCAAGCGGTTCATGTGAAGAAGAATTTTGAAATCTCTAATAAAAGAAAGACCTTTTGACATTTCGGCGGCCATCTTGGATGACATAACCATCCGATTTCGACAAAAAATGTACCAGAGTGATCGCCTCATTGATACCTTCGATTTGATATATAAGATGACTATATTCGGTCAAAAATAAAATTTGACCCCAATTTGACCCCACGGGCCACGCCCATTTTTGACACCGGGGTCACCATTTTAACAACTTTGAAAAAAACATTGTACATCGATCATTTCTACCAAGTTTCGTCGAAATCCGGCTAGCGGTTCATGAGAAGAAGATTTTCTTAAAAATTTCTCAGCTTGTTAATATTTTTTCAATAATATCATGCGCATTATCATTTTTCCATGTACACGAGCATGTTATGCCTGTAATACCATGTAAAGTTCAGATTAGGAGTGTTGACTACGTCTTCCCATTGTTGTTGTATTCACTGCCCAGGTACAGAAATATCCCACAGTTCATAGCCACCATGAATACCAAACCCGCTAGCATTTTCCCCGCGAAATTCAATTTCTATTTTTATCAAAACTAGCGTTTCAAATGCTAGTTATTTTGTTGATAATAATTTGTGTTTACATACTGTTTTAATTTCTCAGATCTCTCACGGGGGCAAATATATTCAGAAAACCAATACAAATCTTCAATGAAATGCTTTTCTCCTATTAAACTCAATACACCACTTTCGAACCTCATACCCTTCCTACACTGTTGACGGAAATTGCCGTCTGCTGTTTTTCAATTTTGCTTTAATTCTTAACAAAAAACTGGTTTTGACAGCACATGAGAATCGTCTCCACTGTAGACGATTCTCATGTGCTGTCCATGTGCTGTCAAAACGAGGTTTTTGTTGAGAAATATTGAAAATAAAACATTTCCAGCAGACGACATTTAATTCAGCATAGTAAGGGTTAAACTTGTTTGCTGATTTCATAAGAAACTCGACAGTGCCTCGTTTCTTATGAAATTAGTAAATATATCATATTAAATCATCACTCATGAAAGATTCTCTATTACATATTATTATGTTAAAATAGGCTGGCGGAATAGTACAGTGTAACTTCTCTAAACCGGACACCCTGGGAGGTCCCCAGGGTGTCCGGTTTAGAGAGTTTCCACTGTAATTAAGCACTCCATGAACAGTTTTGTCATTTTCAAGCATGAAAAGACCCGACAATGAAAGAAATGACAGAGAAACATATCTAAATTAAACACAATGGGGGTCGCCAGGGTGTCCGGTTTAGATGGGGTTCTACTGTAAATGATTGCGACTCACCTCCGCTGGTGAAATCGGACTCTGGTACGTCGCCGCTCCGCTCTAGTTGCTCAAGGTCGTAGAGGTACGTCATCCAGATCGCCTGGAAATCCTCGCTCTCGTCAAACTGGTGGACGGCCTGGTCAAGCTCGCCTGTAACAGGGAATAAAACACGCCAATACTCACCTCATCTGTAGCTCTGGTTATATCAAATCTATCAAGGGCGTCATCAGGGGAGGTTTGATGGGTTCTTACCAACCCCACTTTTTGTTGTATCTTTTTATATGAATGAGGTCCGCGAAAGCCATTTGCAGTGCATGAATGAGCAGACAATACAATATTCAAATGATCTACTAAAAAAACAAAGTAAAACGACGCCAAACATATTGCAATATGCCAATTTTCAGAAATACGCTTCTTAAATTGACCCAAAATTCTTTGCCCAGGAGCTAGTTCTTGTCCAAACATACCTGAATGCAACATCTGGGGGCCGTTTCACTAAACTTCTTACGACTAAAATGTTCGCAAGCGCAAATTTAGAATCGTCTGCAAATTTCAATTGATGAATTTACATTTATTGAGCATAGGCTGCATATGCAGCCTATGCTCAATAAATGTAAATCCAACAATTATTTACAAGAAAACATTGTTAATTTGAAATTTACAGACTATCATAATTTGGCACTTACGAACATTTTAGTCGTAGGAAGTTTAGTGAAACAGCCCCCAGGCTTCTAATAACCAAACTCTTTCAGGTCCAGCTGTGAAGCAACCCAAATATGTAAGGGGTTCAGGGGACACTGAATCCCTTACATATTTGGGTTGCTTCACAGTTGAAAGTCGAACCCCCCTTTTCATAAATGCTGGTGACGTACATGTCTACATCCATACTTTGTATTGGATAAATTTATGGCTAATCTATTATGGTGGTGACTAGAGGAATTAGTCTATTGGGTTTTGCAACCAGTGTAGATCCAGATCAGCCTGTGCATCCGCACAGTCTGATCAGGATCTGCACTGTTTGTCATTCCATCAATGAAAGACCTGATATGCTTCTAACAACCAATATAGATTGTTATCAGACTACAGGAGTGTGCTATTTGATCAGGAGCTACACTGGTCACAAATAAGCCCCATTTCTGCAGCCACAGCCACATATTACAGTACAGCAATACTAACATAATGAGAGTGACATTATAACGTTACGTCACAGGCCCGTACGCAGAAATTAATTTAGGGGGGTGCGTTATCAACGGCGCAAAGGGCTAAACACTTCTTTTGCACATCCTCGGCAGATTAACCATTTCACCCCTAAATAACTGGAATGGATTTTGATATGTTAATTTTGCAACCCATTCCAATCTTCAGAAAATGATTTTCAGACCAGTCCAATAATGAACATGAGGTGTTTTGGTTCTCAAAATTATGAAAATTACTTGCAAAAAGTGCAGATCCTGATGAGACGGCTCGTCACGAGCCGGCTCATCTGGATCTACACTTTTTGCCAATACCACTATACAGGCCTGTGGTGTTGAACGGGTACGCACCCGTCGCACCCCCTCTGTGTACGGGCCTGCACTACAGCAAAAAAATGTTTTACCGCTATGTACATGTATGGAGAATTAAGTCTAATAAATTTTAAAATCCAGATAATCCAAACTCACATTCGATATACATCGAGTTCATTAACCCTTAGACCGCTACTCACAACAATTGTCGTCTGCTGTTGCTTTTATATCTTGCCTTATTTCTCAATAAAAACATGCTGTCAAAGCATGTTGTAAATTATTATAAAGTGCTGTCAAAGCATCTTTTTGATGATAAAAATGGAAAATAGAAATAAACAGCAGACAACAAAAAAAAAAATCATTTTATGATTTATAAATGACAATTTCTTGGTCCACATTTGACACCCAAACTATGGAAATTATTATTAAGTTTGTAAACATTTCTAAAGAATAAACCATAATAACCCTAAATAATTCAGTTGGACCACTTCTTTTGGGAAACTTCCCGAAACAAATTGTATCCAAATACATTGGTATTGTGATAAACAAGTACAACCATTCTAACCGTAAACATTGGTACATTCTTTGCTGTGAGAAACCATGTGTGTTTCTCTGAATAAATTGTGTCCGAATATTTAGGATTATTAAGGTACACAGGTTTGATATAACCATATGAATGTTGAGAGCGTGTGAAGCCTGCAGAAGCATTTGGTAGACCTGGATCTTGGGCATAAGGGTTGTGCATACATGTATGTGGGCTATAACATAATTTATATATTTCATGGCGTTTAATGGCTTGTCAGTAGCCAAGGTCATTTTAGGCCAGTCGCTATTTAAACAAAATTGCGAAGTATACTTATCTTGCTAAGTACACTTAGAGGGAGAAATTTTCAATTTAAGGATAAATTTATTAATTTTTATTATACTGAATTTACTACATTATCACAGCCATTTTGGCTGTGATAATGTAATACATTCAGTATAATAATTCTGAATACTTTTAATCATCAAATAAATCATGAAATTATAATGCTTTTTGGGAAAAATAAATGATTACTCCCTCAAAGTATACTTAGCTAGATAAGTATACTTTGCAATTTTGGTGTAATGGCTACAGGTTAACGGGGACAATTCTCGCATGCTAACAACAGTACAGATGAGGGGAAATATTGATTTTATTACGAAAAAATGATTTGTCTATGGGAATTTAACATGGGGGAAAAAGAGGCAAAGGAGTGTGGGAGGAGTCAAAAAACGATTTTTTTTGGAAATTGACTCCGAAACCTAGCTAGATAGCTTGGAAATGATCTAACTAAGAAAACAAAAGTTAAATTTAAAAATCGGTCCAGTATTTCTGAAATTCTAAAAAGTTTCCCCATGTTAAATCCCCATAGACATGTCTATGGGGATTTAACATGGGGAAATTTTGTTTTCGCAATAAAATCAATATTTGACCAAATTTCACGAAATAAAAAGAAGGCTCATTCTTAAATTTTCCTTTAATTTAATATTATCAAATCAAATATTGTTTTTGAATTGTTTATATGACCGTAAAATTTGGGCAGCTTTCGTGAAACAGACAGTAGATAAGTATACTTTGCAATGTTGGTGTAATGGCTACAGGTTAACGGGGACAATTCTCGCATGCTAACAACAGTACAGATGAGGGGAAAATCCCCAAATCATAAATGAATATTTACAACAAAATATATAGAGCCGTAAAATTAGAATATCCTGATTTGGTGTCAGGTAATCACCACACCAGAGTCACTTAGCCCCACTCTCTAAAAGTAATAGGATTAGTACTAATTTTACGTTTATAATGGGTATAACCTCTCACACATAATAATTCCAAAGATGTACATGAGGATCAAACCCGGGGCCCGTTTCACTAAACTTTGTAAGTTTGTAAGTGCAAAATTGAAAACCACAATAACATTTGTTCGGAGAGCCGATTTTGGAAAATAGTTTGTGGGTGTGCTACATTTAATGACATGGACCTGTAGGTACAAAATTATGGGGCGCCGTGTTGGACTTTAATAGCACTTTGTGATATCACCCATTTGAATGGGTGATATCACTCATTCAAATAGGTGATATCACCCATTCATTCTGAAATAGTGATATCACCTTTCGAATGAGTGATATGACCTATTTCAAAGGGTGATATCACTATTTCAGAATGAATGGGTGATATCGCTCATTCGAATAGGTGATATCACTATTTCAGAATGAATGGGTGATATCACCTCGAATGGGTGATATCACCCATTTGTAACGAAATGGTGATATCACTCATTTGAATAGGTGATATCACCGATTCATTCTGAAATAATGATATCACCCTTTCGAATCAGTGATATCATGCTTTCACAACAAATACTATGTTCCAAAATAAATGATTACTCCCCAGATTTTGTTTATCACAACAAATACTATGTTCCAAAATAAATGATTTCTCCCCAGATTTTGTTTATCAATAACAGGGGAGTTTGTTTATTATAAGATAAAATAAGGAAAAAATGGAACTCACAAATGCGGTCATAAGATAAGTGATATACGAGTGGTTTTGGATTATGATGCATCAAATTAAAGGCAATGCTCCTACCTTTAATATGATATATAGTCCTGTCAATTTGGATATGTCCGAAGAACCAAATTCGTCCATTGAAAAATGTATTTTCGCAGTTCAATTTTATCACCGAAAATGGTATTCAGAATCACTGGAACTCATTTAAACTTTAATAACTAATATATTTATTAACATTAAGATTCTAGAAAGGCGCGGCTATCTTGCTTAGGTCAATATAGTATATGATTACTGATTGGTCGATTCAATTTTAGAAGTAATTATCTGATTTGTCAATTGACAAAAAAAATATGCGATACTACTGGAGTGATCATTTACCCTTTTGATATTTAAACGAATAGGTGATATACCTATGCAAAAGGGTGATATCACCAGTTCATTCCGAATGGGTGATATCACCCATTTGAACAAGTGATATCACTCATTGGGAGCAAATGGGTGATATCACCTATTCAAATGGGTATTGTCACATATTCAAAAGGGTGATATCACTTTTTCAGAATGAAACGATGATATCACCCATTCAAAAGGGTGATATCACCCATTCAAATAGGTGAGATCACCCATTCTAATGGGTGATATCACCCATTCAACTCTGAATAAGTGATATCACCCATTCAATTGGGTGACATCACCCATTTGAAAAGGTGATGTCCTAATCACCTATTCGAAAGGCTGATATCACCTATTCAGAATGAATGAATCAGTGATATCACCTATTTGAATGAGTGATATCACCTATTCGAAAGGGTGATATCACCGATTCAAATCTGAATAGTTGATATCGCCCATTCAAATGGGTGATATCACCTATTTGAATGGGTGATATCACGAAGTATTATTAAAATGGAGGCATTGGAGAAACGCATTAATGTAAGAAGAAAATTCATAGAAATGATTGTACAATCATTTGTATTGTACAAAGTTTAGTGAACCAAGCCCCATGTCTCCAGTCGAGATTCCAGGAAGGATGAATCACGATTGTTAAATTACCCATCACATTCTCCCAACCAACCACTGCAATTTTCCACATGAGCACTAACTGTCTGTTCCACGTTTTCCTGCCGACAAACTTTTGACTATTAAATACATTAAATCTAAAAAACATTTAAATGTAAGTACTTTTTCACCAATAATAAAAAAGTCATCCTCCCCAAATGTTTTTGTTTGATGAAACTCCACCAAATATTGATTGAATAGCGAAAAAACGATTTTCCTATGGGAATTTAACATGGGGGAAAAAGAGGCAGAAGAGGAAGGGGAGGAGTCAAAAAACGATTTGTTTTGGAAATTGACTCCGAAACCTGTCTAGATAGCTTGTAACTAAGAAAACAAAAGTTAGATTTTGAAAATCGGTCTACAAATAAAACAAGAAACGAGGCAAAGCCACGAAGGCCAGGTTTTTTCCAAGCATAGACACTTGGATAACATAATTATACCCACTTTTTGTAGACTAGATGGCCGTGGCCTGCATGTCGCGCCTTGGGGCGAGGCATGGACACTAAAAAAATAGATATAGTAGATGGAAAAACTTTAACGAAAAAACTTTAACCGGACACACGGACGTACGGACGGACGGACGGACGTATGCCAAAATGCCGACGATATCGCGCTTTCCGCAAGCGGGTGCGACAATGATGATAAACACCCATGTGAAGTATCAAGGTAATGGGTGAAGCAGTTGCAGAGATATAGTACACGAAAAAACTTTAACAAAAAAATCAAAGTAATTTGACCTTGACATTGGGCACAGGGGCCGCACTGTTGGGGTTAGAATGAAAATATGGATGATGATAAACACCCATGTGAAGTTTCAAGGTAATGGGTGAAGCAGTTGCAGAGATATAGTATAACAAAAATGTTTTAAGCAAAAAATTTAACCAGACGGACGTTAAAAAGTTAACGTTGAAAATGGCTAAGTCAATTACATAGAAATAATAGGTGAAGGTAAAAAAATGGTCACATGTTGGATAGTTGTATGTGGTAGGCACCCCTTGGTTATGAAGCTGTGAAAGTTTGTTGGTCCTAGGTGGTACAGTACCAATGAAATGGACTTAAACAGGAAAACTTAACATTGTAAATGCGAAAACTTAACATTGAAAATGGCTAAGTCGATTGCGCGGAAAAAAATGGGTCAAGTTAAAAAAAAGTAACATGTTTGATAGTGATATGTGGTGGGCACCCCTTGATTATGAAGCTGTGAAAGTTTGGTGGTCCTAGGTGGTACAGTAACAAAGAAATGGACTCAAACACGAAAACTTAACATTGATTGTGGACGCCGCCCGCCTGCCCGGCTTTCGCCAATCCAATAGCCTGGATTTTTTTTTAAAAAACCTGGCTAAAAAAATGTAATTTCTTTTTATATTTTTCAAGTTGGCCCCCATGTTAAATTCCCATAGGAAAATCGTTTTTTCGCAATAAAATCAATATTTTACGGAATTTCATCAAATAATTTTTTTTGGGGAGGGTGACTTTTTTGTTATTGATGAAAAAGTACTTACATTTAAATATTTTTTGGATTTAATGTGTTTAATGTCCAAAAGTTTGTCGGCAGCAAAACGTGGAACAGACAGTAGGCTGAAATGATTATGTTCTGCAGAAATAATACATACCTTGGAGCTGTCCTACTTCATTCTGCGCATTGTTTTCAAGGAAGTAATCTGAAAATAGGATGCCTAAAGGTACATGCCCACTCAGTAGGCACAAAATGTTTTTAACCCTTAGACTGCTATCTTAATTTTTTGTCATCTGCTGTTTATTTTCCATTTTTATCTTCAAAAACATGCTTTGACAGCACTTTAGAATAATTTACAACATGGTTTGACAGTACTTCCATCGGAAATGATTCTGAAGTGCTGTCAAACCATGTTTTTATTGAGAAATAAGGCAAGATATAAAATCATCAGCAGACAACAATTTCTATGTGCAGCGGTTTAAGGGTTAACATGGTTAATATGACATCATCCGAGACATTTTCCGGCAAAATAAACATTCATTCACCATTAACCCATGTATTGATTGGCATTATTATGAATGTTAGATCAGACGTAAATTTCCACACTGATATCAGGGGCGATAACCGTGTTTCCTTAAAATGTTAACAGACATTACTTTTTATTCCCTGTATTTATTCTTTGATGTGCAATGATAATACTTTATAATCTGACATCTGTTAGTCTTTAAGTATTTATCTCCCACAAGTTTCCCAGCATGCAAAGAGCTACCTGTATTACTGGCAGCGCTTCCACTCGCTACAGCTGGTGTCACATTAAATCCACCACGTCCCGGGCCTGTTGTGAAGCTTTGCCTTTGCCTGTGGAAAAATACATACAGGATTATAATAGACCACGTTAAATACACCCGATCCAGACTGGTCGTGAAATGCGTCTTATGCCTGTGGGCAGCTATATATGGGAGTATCATTGGTCACGTTAAATACACCCAACCCTGACTAGTTGTGATGTGTGTCTTTTGCCTGTGGGCAGTTATATATGAGAGTATGATAGATCACGTTAAATACACCCAACCCTGACTAGTTGTGATGTGTGTCTTTTGCCTGTGGGCAGTTATATATGAGAGGAATCATATATCACGTTAAATACACCCAACCCTGGGACTAGTTGTGATGTGTGTCTTAGTGCCTGTGGCAGTTAATATGAGAGTATCATTGGTCACGTTAAATACACCCAACCTGACTATTGTGATTGTGTGTCTTTGCCTGTGGGCAGTTTTTATTGGGAGTATCATGGTCACGTTAAATACACCAACCCAGAGGGTGGGGGGGGGGGG
Source organism: Conchocele bisecta (assembly GCA_029237695.1). Classification (NCBI taxonomy): domain Eukaryota; kingdom Metazoa; phylum Mollusca; class Bivalvia; order Lucinida; family Thyasiridae; genus Conchocele; species Conchocele bisecta. The sequence continues at coordinate 45,765,434 of CM055276.1, forward strand.
GAGGGGCCGGTGGCAGTTAAATATATGAGAGTATCAGAGATCACGTTAAATACACTCAACCTTGACGAGGTTGTGGAGTGTGGCTTTTGCCTGTGGGCAGTTATATATGGGAGTAGCGAAGATCACGTTAAATACACCCCAACCCGGACTATTTTTGTGATGGTGTCTTTTTGCCTGTGGGCAGTTATATAATAGAACGTATCAAGCACGTTAATTACACACATCCCTGACTAGTTGTGGAGTGTTCTTTTGCCTGTGGCAGTTTATATATGGAGTAGCATAGATCACGTTAAATACTCCAACCCTGACGATGTGATGTGTGTCTTTTGCCTGTGGGCAGTTATATATGTATATGAGAGTATCATAGGTCACGTTAAATACACCCAAGCCTGACTAGTTGTGATGTGTGTCTTTTGCCTGTGGGCAGTTATATATGAGAGTATCATAGGTCACGTTAAATACACCCAACCCTGACTAGTTGTGATGTGTGTCTTTTGCCTGTGGGAAGTTATATATGAGAGTATCATTGGTCACGTTAAATACACCCAACCCTGATAGTTGTGATGTGTGTCTTTTGCTGTGGGGAAGTTATATGAGAGTATCATAGATCACGTTAAATACACCCAACCCTGACTACTTGTGATGTGTGTCTTTTGCCTGTGGGAAGTTATATATGAGAGTATCATAGATCACGTTAAATACACCCAACCTGACTAGTTGTGGTGAGTCTTTTGCCTGTCAGTTATATATGTATATGAGTATCATAGGGTCAGTTAAATACACCCAAGCCTGACTATTTGTGATGTGTGTCTTTTTGCCTGTGGGCATTTTTTTTATGAGAGTATGATAGATCACGTTAAATACACCCAACCCTGACCTAGTTGTGATGTGTCTTTTGCCTGTGGGCGTTATATATAGAGTATCATAGATCACTTAAATACACCCAAGCCTGACTAGTTGTGATGTGTGTCCTGTGGGCAGTTATATATGAGAGTATGATAGATCACGTTAAATACACCCAACCCTGACTAGTTGTGATGTGTGTCTTTTGCCTGTGGGCAGTTATATATGAGAGTATCATAGATCACGTTAAATACACCCAACCCTGACTAGTTTGATGTGTGTCTTTTGTGCCTGATGGGAAGTAGTTATATATGAGACAGATCAGTTAAATCACCCAAACCCTATAGTTGTGATGTGTGTCTTTTTGGTGGGATTTATATGAGTATGATGTCACGTTAAATACACCCAACCCTGACTAGTTGTGATGTGTGTCTTTGCCTGTGGGCAGTTAAATATATAGAGAGTTATCATAGATCACATTAAATACACCCAACCCTGACTAGTTGTGATGTGTGTCTTTTGCCTGTGGGAAGTTATATATGAGAGTATCATAGATCACGTTAAATACACCCAACCTTGACTAGTTGTGGAGTGTGTCTTTTGCCTGTGGGCAGTTATATATGAGAGTATCATAGATCACGTTAAATACACCCAACCCTGACTAGTTGTGATGTGTGTCTTTTGCCTGTGGGAAGTTATATATGAGAGTATCATAGATCACGTTAAATACACCCAACCCTGACTAGTTGTGATGTGTGTCTTTTGCCTGTGGGCAGTTATATATGGGAGTAGCATAGATCACGTTAAATACACCCAACCCTGACTAGTGTCTTTTGCCTGTGGGAAGTTATATATGTATATGAGAGTATCATAGGTGACATTAAATACACCTGACCCTGACTGGTCGTGAAATGCGTCGTTTGCCTGTGGGAAGTTATACAATGTATATGCGAGTATCATACATAGGTCGAGTCTTTTGATATCACATTTTTCAGACAAGGCTAAGGCCATAAAAAAGTATGTTGGTTCTCAGATATTGCTGCGTCTGAATAATCCCCGAGTGTCGAGCATTTTATCGTCATGGAGAAATAAATTGTACTAAAAAGTCGTCACATGATTAACAAGAGCTGTAGGAGAACAGCATAGCTCGACTACGAGGGTTGTCGATGTACACATAGCTTGACAAAGAAGGTGGCTGCGGCCTGCATAAAAACCTTAACCAAGGTTGACTAAAATCATTAACCAAGGGAAACTAGAAATGTGGCCTGTCGGCACACGAATACCCCCACTGGCAGCCAAAGAAAACGAGGCATTTTTTATTATAAGCCATTTAGCCGAGCGTTAAGGTTTCAAACGCATCAAGTCTGTGACCTTCACCCTGGGCATAGTGTGATAATCCATGCATCGGTGTAGAAGATATAGAGCGGAAGGGAATTTCAATAAGTTTGACCTATGACCTTGACCTTGGACGTAGGTGCGTGGTTACTGATCGAGACACACCTTCTCATCCTGAGAAACATTTGTGCCAAGGCATTTGATAATCCATGCATCGGTGTAGAAGATATAGAGCGGAAGGGAATTTCAATATGTTTGACCTTTGACCTTCAACAGTGACCTTGACCTTGGACGTAGGTGCGTGGTTTTCCAAGTATGGTTGCTGTAGGCCCAGGAGTATTCCATATACAAGCTTGAGTAAAAACCGTAACCAAGGGGAGATAACTAAGTAATCCAAGGATAAAAGTAGGTCAAGGTGAAATATAGGTTAGGGATTATTGATGTACATCACTAGGAGATGAAGTTGTCCAAGTATGGTTGATGTAGGACCAGAAGTATTCCATATACAAACTTGACTATAAACATTAAGCAAGTAATTCAAGGTTAAATTTAGGTGAAGGTAAAATAAAGGTCAGGGGTTATTGATGTACATCCCTATGAGAAAAAGTTATCCAAGTATGGTGTCTGTATGCACAATAGTATTCCATCAAGAAGCTTGACTAAAAAAGCTTAACCAAGGTTGAGTAAAAACCTTAACCAAGGGGAATTAAGTAAGTAATTTAAGGTTAAATAAATGTAGGTCAAGGTCAAATATAGGTCAGGGGTTGTTGATGTATCACTAGGAGATGAAGTTGTCCAAGTATGGTTGGTGTAGGGCCATGAGTATTCCATTCTACAAGCTTGACTAAAAACCTTAACCAAAGAGAATTAAGTAAGTTAATTCAAGAGGAAATGTAGGTCAAGGTCAAATATAGATCAGGGGTTATTAGATGTACATCACTATGAGAAAAGGTTGTCCAAGTATGGTGTCTGTATGCACAATAGTATTCCATGTACAAGCTTGAGTAAAAACCTTAACCAAGGGGAATTAAGTAAGTAATTCAAGGTTAAATGTAGGTCAAGGTCAAATATAGGTCAGGGGTTGTTGATGTACATCACTAGGAGATGAAGTTGTCCAAGTATGGTTGGTGTAGGGCCAGGAGTATTCCATCTACAAGCTTGACTAAAAACGTTAACCAAGGGGAATTAAGTAAGTAATTCAAGAGGAAATGTAGGTCAAGGTCAAATATAGATCAGGGGTTGTTGATGTACATCACTAGGAGATGAAGTTGTCCAAGTATGGTGGGTGTAGGGCTAGTAGTATTCCATATAGAAGGTTGACTAAAAACATTAACCAAAAGGAATTAAGTAAGTTATTGAAGAGGAAATGAAGGTGAAGGTCAAATATAGATCAGGGGTTATTGATGTACATACCTATGAGAAAAGGTTGTCGAAGTATGGTGTCTGGATGCACAATAGTATTCAATGTACAAGCTTAACCAAGGTTGACTAAAAACCTTAACCAAGGGGAATTAAGTAAGTAATTCAAGAGGAAATATAGGTCAAGGTCAAATATAGATCAGGGGTTATTGATGTGCATCACTAGGAGATGAAGTTGTCCAAGTATGGTGGGTGTAGGGCCAGTAGTATTGCATATACAAACTTGACTAAAAACCTTAACCAAGTTTGACTAAAAACCTTAACCAAGGGGAATTAACCAAGTAATTCAAGAGGAAATGTAGGTCAAGGTGAAATATAGATCATGGGTTATTGATGTACATCACTAGGAGATGAAGTTGTCCAAGTATGGTGGGTGTAGGGCCAATAGTATTCCATATACAAGCTTGACTAAAAACCTTAACCGAGGCGTGACTCACGGTGACGCCGACGCCGGGGTGACAACATAAGCTCTACTTATTCTTCGAATAGTCGAGCTAATAAAACTAGATGGCCACGGCCTGCATGTCGCGCCTTGTGGCGAGGCATGGACATTAAAAAAATGGACTTTAACCAAAAAACTTAACCAAAAACTTCAAAGTAATTTGACCTTGACATTGGGCACAGGGGCCGCACGGGAGGGGGGTAGAATGAAAATATAGATTGATGATAAACACCCATGTGAAGGTTTCAGGTAATGGGCAAAGCAGTTGCAGAGATATAGTATAACGAAAAACTTTAACCAAAAAACTTAACCAAAAAACTTAACCAAAAACTTTAACCAAAGAACTTAACCAAAAACTTCAAAGTAATTTGACCTTGACATTGGGCAGAGGGGCCGCACGGGATGGGGGTAGAATGAAAATATAGATGATGATAAACACCCATATGAAGTTTCAAGGTAATGGGTAAAGCAGTTGCAGAGATATAGTATAACAAAAAACTTTAACCAAAAATTTTAACCAAAAACTTTAACCAAAAAAACTTAACCAAAAACTTCAAAGTAATTTGACCTTGACATTGGGCACAGGGGCCGCACGGGAGGGGGGTAGATTGAAAATATAGATGATGATAAACACCCATATGAAGTTTCAAGGTAATGGGCAAAGCAGTTGCAGAGATATAGTATAAGAAAAACTTTAACCAAAAAACTGAACCAAAAACTTAACCAAAACTTTAACCAAAAACTTTAACCAAAAAACTTAACCAAAAACTTCAAAGTAATTTGACCTTGACATTGGGCACAGGGGCCGCACGGAAGGGGGGTAGAATGAAAATATAGATGATGATAAACACCCATGTGAAGTTTCAAGGTAATGGGCAAAGCAGTTGCAGAGATATAGTATAACGAAAAACTTTAACCAAAAAACTTAAGCAAAAAACTTAACCAAAAACTTTAACAAAAAAACTTACCAAAAACGTCAAAGTAATTTGACCTTGACATTGGGCACAGGGGCCGCACTGGAGGGGGGTAGAATGAAAATATAGATGATGATAAACACCGATGTGAAGTTTCAAGGTAATGGGCAAAGCAGTTGCAGAGATATAGTATAACGAAAAACTTTAACGAAAAACTTTAACCAAAAAACTTAACCAAAAAACTTAACCAAAAACTTTAACCAAAGAACTTTAACCAAAAACTTTAACCAAACAACTTAACCAAAAAACTTAACCAAAAAGTTTAACCAAAGAACTTAACCAAAAACTTTAACCAAAAAACTTAAGCTTAAAAAAACTTAACCAAAAAACTTTAACCAAAAAAACTTAACCATTAAACCAAAAATTCAAAGTAATTTGACCTTGACATTGGGCACAGGGGCCGCACTGGAGGGGGGTAGAATGAAAATATAGATGATGATAAACACCCATGTGAAGTTTCAAGGTAATGGGCAAAGCAGTTGCAGAGATATAGTATAACGAAAAAAATAAACTTTAACGAAAAACTTTTAACCAAAAAACTTAACCAAAACTTAACCAAAAAACTTTAACCAAAGAACTTAACCAAAACTTTAACAAAAAAACTTAACCAAACAACTTAACCAAAAACTTTAACCAAAGAACTTAACCAAAAACTTTAACCAAAAAACTTAACCAAACAACTTAACCAAAAACTTTAACCGGACACACGTACATACGTATGTACGTACGTACGTACGCCAAATGGCCGACTATATCGCGCTTTCCGCAAGCGGGCGCGACAAAAACTGTCATGTAAAAATATGTTGTATCCAATGATGTCTGACGAACATTTTGTGATTTTTCACTCTGAAGAGACTATAGTAACTTTATAGAACATACTCATTTTGTTTCAGATGTTCGTCTCTGACTTTTTTTCAAGTTGCGAAAAACATCAGAGACGGACATCTGAAACAAACAAACATACATGTATTTAAAAAATCTGCCCTCCCGCTTCACATTCCGCAAACCAAAGTACGTATTGTGTGTGGCCTAAGAAGTGCGCGTATGAATTCCTACCATATCAAAGCCGAGATTGATAAACCTTTCATTTTGGTGCTTTAACCCTTTCACCCCACAGGTTGAAGTAACGGACCGAGGTCTATAAATACATTAAATATGCCTAAAAGCATCAACAATGAAGAAAAAAAAAGCTAAACAATTTTTTTTACTCCCTCCATATACACTCTATACTAGTGGGGATAAAGTGGTCACAATTCCAGCATAGGCACACATGTTCAAGTAACGGACCGAGGTCTATAAATACATTAAATATGCCTAAAAGCATCAATAAATGAAGAAAAAAAATATTTTTTTTTTCTTCATTTATTGATGCTTTTAGGCATATTTAATGTATTTATAGACCTCGGTCCGTTACTTCAACCTGTGTTTCACCCCATTGTAAATGGAATGGATTTTGATATGTTCATTTTGCAACCAATCCAATAGTCACAAAATGGTTTTCAGACTAGTCCATTTATGACAATAGTTGTCAGAACACAACAAACCTCGTCTGGCTGTGCTTTACTTTAACGAATATCAAGAAGCTGTGTAAAAGGAAACTATAACAAATTTCCCCATATATTAAGTTTGCAAAAGCGCTAGATTGTGACTTTGACCTTGGGGTTAACAGACGCCTGAGGCTCGTGGATTTGGCACGGCGAAAGGAAACAGAAATTATAACAAATTTCCCCCAACGTTAAGTTTATGAAAGAATTACAGACTGTGACCTTGATCTTGGGGTTAGTGGAGGTTTGAGTGTCCTGGATTTATCGCAGCTGCTGATAGAGAATCATTCCCGAAAGGCATGTGTGAAATATCAAAACGTTTGGTGAAAGAAAAGCAGAAATTTTAACAGATTTCCCCCAACATTAAGTTTATGAAAGCACACAGACAGTGACATTGGGGCTAGCAGGGGTCTCAGTATCCTGGATTTGTCACAGCATGATAGCGAATCATTACAGAAATGAATGAGTGAACTATGAAAACATTTGGTAAAAGAAACAACAATTATAACAAATTTCTCCCAACGTTAAAGGCACATGCCCACTCAGTAGGCACAAACCGTTCTTTATAGGAATTAAATAAGTGTATAATTGTGTCACTATTCCACCAGTTCTATAAATTACAAGTGCCCGCTATACAGATATAATAATTTAGTAATATGTGTTTTACTGATAGTGACTCGCGGCCGGGTGTCAGGCTATTTTCATATGCAAATGAGGTATGCTATTTTTTAACTAAATGTGTCGCCTGAAAAAATAATATTTTCGATAGATTATAAAGTATGATCATTGCACATCAAAAAATAAATACAAAGAATAAATAGTAATGTCCGTTAAAATTTTAAGGAAACACGGTTATCGCCCCTGATATCAGTGTGGACATTAACGTCTGATATAAAATGTATAATAATGCCAATCAATACGTGGGGTAATGGTGAATGAGTGTTTATTTTGCCAGAAAATGTCGCAGGTGATGTCTCTGATATAAAGAACATACCTACTGAGTGGGCATGCACCTTTAAGTTTATGAAAGCACAAAGACTGTGACCTTGACCTTGGGGTTAATGGGGTTATGAGTGTCATGGGCTTGTCACAGCATGATAGAGAATCATTAGAGAAAGGTATGTGTGAAATATTAAAACGTTTGGTGAAAGCAAACAGAAATTATAACAAATTCCCCCCAACATTAAGTTTATGAAAGTACTAAGACAGTGTGACCTTGACCTTGGGGTTAGCAGGGGTATGACAATTGTGGATTTGTCACAGCATGATATATAATCATTAGCGAAACACATGTGTGAAATATCAAAACGTTTGGTGAAATGAAACATAAATTATAACAAAGTTTTTGAACTTTTGAAGACGGACGGACGCTGACTACAATGCTGGGGGTATGCCATAAGCACACCTTTCTTCAAAAAGCGCACTAAAAAGATGGTATTTTTGTTCTCAAAAAATATGAAAATTACTTTCAACCAGAAATGTGGCCTGTCCGCACACGAATGCCCCCGCATGCAACCAAAGAAGATGTGGCACATTTGAAAACACAGAGGGCCAGAGAAGCGTGAATTTGTCACAGCATGAAAGTAGACCATCAGAGCAATGGGTATGTGAAATATCAAGCAGATCCATGCAAGGAAAGCGACATTATAAGACACTTACCCCAGTTTCGAACGCACTAAGTATGTGACATTGACTGGGCTTAGCGGGGACAGGACGAACCTGGATTTTTCACTGCAGTAGAGGACCATTAGAGCAATGCGTGTGTGAAATATCAACAACATCCGTGCAAGGCAACAGAAATGATAAGACATTTACCGAAGTGTTAAGGGTTCGAATGCACCATGTATGTGACATTGATCCTGGGCTTAATAGCAGAGGCAGGACGATCGTAGATTTTTCGCAGGGTGGTAGAGGACGATTAAATCAATGTGTGTGTGAAATATCAAGCACATGAGTGTAAGGATAGAAAATTATAAGACATTTACTTGTTATATGAATTCCAAATATTTGAAGAAGAAAAAAGTCACTGATATTTTTGTCCAAATTATTGGTCAGGCAGTCACCGGTGAGAGTGTTAAGGTTTCAAACACACCAAGTATATCTTGACCCTGGGCTTATCACGATCGTAGAATTGGTGCGTGTGTGAAATACCAAGCAGATAAGTGCAAATAAACAGAAATTATAAGACATTTAAATGAGCGTTAAGGTTTCAAATACACCAAGTATGTGACCTTGACCCTGGGCTTAGTAGGGGCAAACGATCGTGGGTTTGTCATAAACATTTGACATAAATCACAAGGCAATTTACAACAAGAAATGGCATCGTTAAACGAAGCATATCCTCTCGCTGGCAGCATTAATTGATAATAATTATAAAAAAGTCCTTGGTGACCTTGACTTTGGGCAGTCGAACATGGGTCGTACCGACTGCCTTGATAATAAAAAAACAAGAAAAAAAAACTTTAACATTTTTGCTTTACAAACAAGGTGAACATAAATCCTCAGTGACCTTGACCTTGGGCGTATGCAAAACAAAGCACCATCCCTATACACACATTGTGGCCAAATATTATCAAAATTGGTGTGAAGTGGTTCAGGAGTTATTGAAAACTAAAAGGTGTTACTAACGCATGTATATGTACATGGACTAACACTATATCTCCATTTGCCTATCGGCGATGGGATAATATAATTATTACCTGAAGTACAGATGTTTCAGAATGTCCGAATTAACATCCTTGAAGATACGTTGAATATACGTGTCACTGGATTCACTAAAGACCTTCCTGCATGCTTTCATTGTTGATAACGCCATCGGAAGTCTGAAGAGAAGGTTTTCTTGCATAAAACAATATTTTGCACTGTACCATAATGACATAATGGGTGTACATGCAGTGTTGAAAACAATATTGCTTTGAAATGTTTATTTAACCATAAACAAGAGTGCTGAATGTCACAATATACACCCGTCGAGGCACAGCCTATAAACAAGGAGATATACAGTGGGGTCAGCGTGTAAGTGCACACACGAACGAACACTACAGGTTGGTTCCAACCAGTCAGCATGTTCGTTCATGTGTGCACTTACACACTGACCCCACTGTAACTCACTGAACATTAAAAATAGAAAATCAATCCTCTTGCCATGATAAACATGCGTATCAAATTTGGTGTAAGATCCGTCAAGTAAACCTTAGTTATTACGAGGATAAGGATACAGAATGTGAAACAAGGACGCCACCAATGGCATGTATCCCATCCCTGTGGAGGTTGGATCATAAACATGCACTACATTTTAAGCCAATCGTTCATACAGTAAAGAAGTTATAGGATAATAAGAATGGAGGTTTGTTTATTGGTGCTTAACGGCCTATCAACGGCTAAGGTCATGTAAGGCCGGGCAAAAGGGTTCGATCCCGTTTTAACCTGCTGCATTGGGGGGAAAATCCCAAAATCAGAAAGGAATATTTTCATCAAGAAAACATATATTCAGTCCTGAAATTAGAATAAACTGACCTGGTGCCAGGTCCATACCACACCAAAGTCACTTGGCCCCTTCCCCTAAAATAGGATTACGAATAAAGGAGAATGGAGAAACATGCACACATCTACTGAATGTGCAAGTTATTTGACCTTGACCTTGGGCATGAGGGGAGCATGGATGGGGTGGGGGAATGAAAATATGAATGATGACAAACATGCACATGAAGTTTCAAGCCAACCAGTCATACGGTAAAGAAGTATGGAAAACATATCAGTATGGAGAACGTGATAGACAGACGCCCGGATGGACAGATCGACACATTTTTGCATCCCTATATCGCATTTTCGCTACACCATGTGATAGAAATGGCCAGCACAGGGAGATAACTCATCCAAATGTCTTGAAGATCAACAGGGTTATTCCTCTTGACATAATACACAAAGTTTATTGCAAAGCATCCAAATACGTATCGGAATGTTAAATGCCTGATTTACAGTGGAACATCTCTAAACCGGACACCCTGGGGACCTCCCAGGGTATCCAGTTTAGGGAGGAGCCACTGTAATACGTTCCATTTTTAGCTGCGAGCCTCTCGCAGCTTATGTAGTCGGTTCTCAAAATACAGTCAGATATCACGGCGCTATTTATCCTTGTGGCGCGTATGTATTCATTTTGTATCTAGGTCATTGTTAACAACTCGTTTTATGCTATTTTACATTTCACATTTCACATGATATGGAATTACCACCCTTATCGCATCGCCGTATTTTGCCGATATTGATTTCGAAATTCAGTCATATTTTCCTTAAATGATGTCGAAAATTGATAAAAATATACTGTTACCACTCATTTGAACCGTGTCGTCCAGATGATTCACTCATTTGAATCGTCGCGTCGGCATGTTTCGAATGAGTGGTAATAGCGTACATTTTCGCTTACAATAATTGAGCCCGGATATGGAATTACCACCCTTATCGCATCGCCTTATTTCGCTGATATTGATTTTGAAAATCAGTCATAATTTCCTTAAATGATGTCGGAAATTGATAAAAATTTCAGAGCTCATGCGGATGTGTATGTAATGCATAACAAACAAATGCTAAGCCTTACTGGATTCTTCCTGTTTCTATACAGCTCCGTCCCCTCTCCACATACAAAATATGTTGAGTGTTATACAGTTTCCCAGAACACCATTTACTACAATTACTCTATTTGAAATATTTAAAGGAGAATATACTAAAACACTGTTTACCACCCATTTTAGTTGGACTCGCAGCTCAGTACTTTCAGTACTTTGATTTTAGACGGGTATATAAAGTACTCAAACTGGTATATAGACACACCGGGTATGGAAGGTCTTCGAGCCATTTCCCACCCTTAAATATAAGAATACAGTATATAGACTACATAAACTGGTATATACAGTACTCACCCATCATGCGTTATGCTGGCTACAATGCGGGAGAATACGAGTTTCACATCCTCCATACTTTCTGCACTAAGAGCTGAATAGAATAATAAAGATTAATTTATTAACCCTTTCAACACCAAAGACCTGTATAGCGGTATTGGCAAACAGTGTAGATCCATATGAGCCGGCTCATGACGAGCCGTCTCATCAGGCTCTGCACTTTTTGTAAGTAATTTTCATATTATTTAGAACACTAGATGGCCGCGGCCTGCATGTCGCGCCTTGTTATTTAGAACACTAGATGGCCGCGGCCTGCATGTCGCGCCTTGTGGCGAGGCATGGACACTAAAAAAAAAGATATAGTATAACAAAAAACTTTAACCAAAAAACTTAACCAAAAAACTTAACGAAAAACTTTAACCAAAAAACTTAACCAAAAAACTTAACCAAAAACTTTAACCAAAAACTTGAACCAAAAAACTTAACCAAAAACTTCAAAGTAATTTGACCTTGACATTGGGCGCAGGGGCCGCACGGAAGGGGGGTAGAATGAAAATATAGATGATGATAAACACCCATGTGAAGTTTCAAGGTAATGGGAAAAGCAGTTGCAGATATAGTATAACGAAAAACTTTAACCAAAAAACTTAACCAAAAACTTTAAACAAAAAACTTAACCAAAAACTTCAAAGTAATTTGACCTTGACATTGGGCACAGGGGCCGCACGGGAGGGGGGTATAACGAAAATATAGATGATGATAAACACCCATGTGAAGTTTCAAGGTAATGGGCAAAGCAGTTGCAGAGATATAGCATAACAAAAAACTTTAACCAAAAAACTTCACCAAAAACTTTAACCACAAAACTTAACCAAAAAACTTAACCAAAAACTTTAACAAAAGAACTTAACCAAAAACATCAAAGTAATTTGACCTTGACATTGGGCACAGGGGCCGCACGGGAGGGGGGTAGAATGAAAAGATAGATGATGATAAACACACATATGAAGTTTCAAGGTAATGGGCAAAGCAGTTGCAGAGATATAGTATAACGAAAAACATTAACCAAAAAACTTAACCAAAAACTTTAACCAAAAACTTTAACCAAAAAACTTAACCAAAAACTTCAAAGTAATTTGACCTTGACATTGGGCGCAGGGGCCGCACGGAAGGGGGGTAGAATGAAAATATAGATGATGATAAACACCCATGTGAAGTTTCAAGGTAATGGGCAAAGCAGTTGCAGATATAGTATAACGAAAAACTTTAACCAAAAAACTTAACCAAAAACTTTAAACAAAAAACTTAACCAAAAACTTCAAAGTAATTTGACCTTGACATTGGGCACAGGGGCCGCACGGGAGGGGGGTATAATGAAAATATAGATGATGATAAACACCCATGTGAAGTTTCAAGGTAATGGGCAAAGCAGTTGCAGAGATATAGCATAACAAAAGAATTTAACCAAAAAACTTAACCAAAAAAATTCACCAAAAACTTTAACCACAAAACTTAACCAAAAAACTTAACCAAAAACTTTAACAAAAGAACTTAACCAAAAACATCAAAGTAATTTGACCTTGACATTGGGCACAGGGGCCGCACGGGAGGGGGGTAGAATGAAAAGATAGATGATGATAAACACCCATGTGAAGTTTCAAGGTAATGGGCAAAGCAGTTGCAGAGATATAGTATAAAGAAAAACTTTAACCAAAAAACTTAACCAAAAAACTTAACCAAAAACTTTAACCAAAAACTTGAACCAAAAAACTTAACCAAAAACTTCAAAGTAATTTGACCTTGACATTGGGCGCAGGGGCCGCACGGAAGGGGGGTAGAATGAAAATATAGATGATGATAAACACCCATGTGAAGTTTCAAGGTAATGGGAAAAGCAGTTGCAGATATAGTATAACGAAAAACTTTAACCAAAAAATTCCAAAAAACTTAACCAAAAACTTTAAACAAAAAAACTTAACCAAAAACTTCAAAGTAATTTGACCTTGACATTGGGCACATGGGCCGCACGGGAGGGGGGTATAATGAAAATATAGATGATGATAAACACCCATGTGAAGTTTCAAGGTAATGGGCAAAGCAGTTGCAGAGATATAGCATAACAAAAAACTTTAACCAAAAAACTTAACCAAAAAACTTCACCAAAAACTTTAACCACAAAACTTAACCAAAAAACTTAACCAAAAACTTTAACAAAAGAACTTAACCAAAAACTTCAAAGTAATTTGACCTTGACATTGGGCACAGGGGCCGCACGGGAGGGGGGTAGAATGAAAATATAGATGATGATAAACACACATATGAAGTTTCAAGGTAATGGGCAAAGCAGTTGCAGAGATATAGTATAACGAAAAACTTTAACCAAAAAACTTAACCAAAAAACTTAACCAAAAACTTTAACCAAAAACTTTAACCAAAAAACTTAACCAAAAACTTCAAAGTAATTTGACCTTGACATTGGGCGCAGGGGCCGCACGGAAGGGGGGTAGAATGAAAATATAGATGATGATAAACACCCATGTGAAGTTTCAAGGTAATGGGCAAAGCAGTTGCAGATATAGTATAACGAAAAACTTTAACCAAAAAACTTAACCAAAAACTTTAAACAAAAAACTTAACCAAAAACTTCAAAGTAATTTGACCTTCACATTGGGCACAGGGGCCGCACGGGAGGGGGGTATAATGAAAATATAGATGATGATAAACACCCATGTGAAGTTTCAAGGTAATGGGCAAAGTAGTTGCAGAGATATAGCATAACAAAAAACTTTAACCAAAAAACTTAACCAAAAAACTTCACCAAAAACTTTAACCACAAAACTTAACCAAAAAACTTAACCAAAAACTTTAACAAAAGAACTTAACCAAAAACTTCAAAGTAATTTGACCTTGACATTGGGCACAGGGGCCGCACGGGAGGGGGGTAGAATGAAAATATAGATGATGATAAACACCCATGTGAAGTTTCAAGGTAATGGGCAAAGCAGTTGCAGAGATATAGTATAACGAAAAACTTTAACCAAAAAACACTTCACCACAAAAAACCAACCTTAACCAAAAACTTTAACCAAAAACTTTAACCAAAAAACTTAACCAAAAACTTCAAAGTAATTTGACCTTGACATTGGGCACAGGGGTCGCACGGAAGGGGGTAGAATGAAAATATAGATGATGATAAACACCCATGTGAAGTTTCAAGGTAATGGGCAAAGCAGTTGCAGAGATATAGTATAACGAAAAACTTTAACGAAAAACTTTAACCAAAAAACTTAACCAAAAAACTTAACCAAAAACTTTAACCAAAAAACTTAACCAAAAACTTCAAAGTAATTTGACCTTGACATTGGGCACAGGGGTCGCACGGAAGGGGGGGGGGTGGGGGGGGAGAATGAAAACATAGATGATGATAAACACCCATGTGAAGTTTCAAGGTAATGGGCAAAGCAGTTGCAGAGATATAGTATAACGAAAAACTTTAACCAAAAAACAAAAAACTTAACCAAAAACCTTAACCAAAAACTTTAACCAAAGAACTTAACCAAAAACTTCAAAGTAATTTGACCTTCACATTGGGCACAGGGGCCGCACAGGAGGGGGTAGAATGAAAATATAGATGATGATAAACATCCATATGAAGATTCAAGGTAATGGGCAAAGCAGTTGCAGAGATATAGTATAACGAAAAACTTTAACCAAAAAACTTAAGCAAAAAACTTAAGCAAAAACTTTAACCAAAAAACTTAACCAAAAACTTCAAAGTAATTTGACCTTGACATTGGGCACAGGGGCCGCACGGGAGGGGGGTGGAATGAAAATATAGATGATGATAAACACCCATGTGAAGTTTCAAGGTAATGGGCAAAGCAGTTGCAGAGATATAGTATAACGAAAAACTTTAACCAAAAACTTTAACCAAAAAACTTAACCAAAAAACTTAACCAAAAACTTTAACCAAAGAACTTAAACAAAAACTTTAACAAAAAACTTAACCAAACAACTTAACCAAAAAACTTAACCAAAAACTTTAACCAAAGAACTTAACCAAAAACTTTAACCAAAAAACTTAACCTTACAGCTTAACCAAAAACTTTAACCGGACACACGTACGTACGTACGTACGCCAAACGGCCGACTATATCGCGCTTTCCGCAAGCGGGCGCTTACGTACGTACGTACGTCGCTTACGTACGTACGTACGTACGTACGTACGTACGTACGTACGTACGTACGTACGTACGTACGTACGTACGCCGCCAAACGGCCGACTATATTGCGCTTTCCGCAAGCGGGCGCGACAAAAAACACCCCCTGTTCATAAATGGACTTGTCCGAAAATCATTTTGTGACGATTGGATTGGTTGCAAAAATTAATGTATCAAAAGCTACTTAGTTACTAATGGAATTAACCAACAAAATTCAAAGACCCGACCGAATAATCAATGTTGATGTATAGCCGTGGAATCTCTCTAAATCGGGCACCATGGAAGGCCCCAGGGTGTCTAGTTTAGAGAAAATGTGAAAGTGAATCAGATATGGTTAAATTTAACACTTACTGCGCCAAATTAAATGTTGTCATCTGCTGGAAATAGTTTATTTTCAATATTTGTCGACAAAAACCTGTTTTGACGTCGCATGAGAATCGTCTCCACTGTTAACAGACGTGTTTGTGTCTTTTTTGTTCATGATCATACATTATCATTAGATTGGTGAACGATCACAAATGGACGAACTTTGTATGGTTGGAGTTTCTAATGTATATGGTCATGGTGTACGAGATTAGTTTGAGCTGGCGATCAGCTATCGGCCAAATATGACCGATAATCCACGCCCGATGGCCTCCAATGCTGTGTGAGATTCTTTCGTACACGCAAATTTCGCTTTGGATGGGGTATGCAAAATGCAAATAACGGAATAAATACTGGAAACAGCGATTTGAAGCGAGTATATTCACACACCTAATAATAGAGACAGAAGTCATACATTTAATCGCTGTTTATTGTGTTTGTGCGAGTCGGAAAAGATAGGGCTCTTTCTATAATAGCCATATTGTTTATCACCTTTCTATATAGAAGATGGTACTGTACGAAACCAAGTGGGTGGGGTAATGGGATTTCTTTAATAGGCATTTTTTTGGTGTCATATGTCCGAGTCTTCCACCTGTGACTCAAATCATTCAGTCAGTATAGCTTGTCAAAGACACATCTTTCTTTAGTATCATTTCGGAAGGTTATTTGCGATATCGTATCAATTTACGACGCTATGTGAACCAGCGACTTGTCTTTTATGTAACAGGAACTGTGGAATGGGGAGTGAGTGGGATGATTGTCGGTGCGGCGAAGGCCACATGAGGATCCGTTGATTAATGATGTAAACGTTTTGGGACCATGTATCCCGGTAGGTTATCGTCATATATTGTATGTGTGTAAATAATGGTTTTAGTGCATGTCTGTATATTTATCCCAGAATGGTTGCAGGTTCAATCCTTCATTTAACTTGATTATCAGTTAGGTGAATTACCCTGCGAACATGTATGGTTCATGAGAATCGTCTCCTTTTCATTATATTCTCGACATGTTCGAGACTAAGTGATTTATGCTATTGACGATTTACTGGATATTAGAGTAGTAGTGTACAGTCGAACCTCCCCGAACGGCCGCCTCTCTACAATAATACGCCTCTCTGTAAATGTTATGTAGATATCTTATTTTATGTACTGATTGTGTCAGAAATATTCAACTTGTGTATATAAGTAATAAACATACAACTGGAGTTTGTGTCCGTGGTTTTACAACTTGCGTAGCCCCAGCATTTCCCCCAACATCATGAGTTAGCCGGGAAGGGGTTACGACAAATATTATATCTATAAAGAAAACCAGATGGCCGTGGCGGCCCGCATGTCGAGCCCGCCGAGGCATTTGATGGTATTTTTGAAAACTTTAATGCAGATTTCGGACGCACGGACGGACGCACGGACGGACGGACAACCTGTATACCCCACCACAACTCATTGTGGGGGGGGGGGGGGGGTATAAATATGCAGAATTATTATACTGAATTTATTACATTATCACAGCCAAAATGGCTGTGATAATGTAATAAATTCAGTATAATAATAATTAATAAATGTATCTTTAAATTGAAAATTTCTCCCTCAGAGTGTACTTAGGAAGATAAGTATACTTTGGAATTTTGGTGAAATAGGCTACAGAAGCTCTGACATACATACCTTCATGGTCTAAGTCCGCCTCTGGCAATGAATCAGCCTGTTCCAGTTTGTTGATTCGACACTGATACTCCACCCACTCTGTCTGATAGGTCTCATTCCTGGCAAACTCACGTTCCACAAATACTAGCTCATCTGAAAGTATCGACATCACTATTAACCCTTTCAGCCCTAAGTAACTGGAATGGATTTTGATATGTTAATTTTGTAACCAATCCAATCATCACAAAATTAATTTTAGACAAGTTCATTTCTTAAAAGGGGGTTGTTTTGTCCTCGAAAATATGATAATTACATGTACTTGCAAAAAGTGCAGATCCTGTTCGTAGAAACCCCTTTTTTTATATAAATGAGGTCTGCGATAGCCAGTTTAAGTGCATGAATGAGCAGACATGTTTCATTCAAATGCTCTACTAACAAAACTAACAAGCGATGTCAATCGCATTACAATATGCCAACTCGTGCCGAAATGTCGGAAAAGTGGGTTCCTGTTTTTTGGCAGAATTGTTGGCAGAAAATATACCCGAATTTGGCTTCTGGAAATCAAAAAATTTCCGGGGCAGGGAAGCAACCAAAATATGTAAAAGGTCCAGGGGCAACCCCTGGACCCCTTACAGATTTTGGTTGCTTCACAGCTGAAAGTCGAACCCCATTTTCAAAAATGCTGGTGACGCCCATGTAAAGTGACCGTGTCTCAGATGATGGCTCAGATATAAAATACATTTATGTGTTTTCCGTTTCATGAACAGAAAATGACATCGCAACATTTTACTTGATCAGATTCCTAAACACATTCATTATATCCATGTACATGCTATCAGAAACTGTGATAAACAGGGGAGGTCATTTGGTTATGTATTTTAGCGTCTTTAATGTAAAGTTTATCAGGCTAGGCTTCCAAGACTCACTGAATTATTCCTACTGTTTCCAAACCGAAAAATATAAACCGCACATTGATCCGAAGACACGATATAGTGTATGTAGAGGTTTCACTGTATATATAATTAGTTGTCATACTAGTACTAGTATTCTATTTATCAGGTAAAGATTATGCTAAGAAATGTGCTAAATATTTTTAAATTAATGGGGTTTAAAGTCCCAGCAACAGCTAAGTTCAGATATAGACGGGACCACAGTTTAAAGTCTCATCCGAAAGATCAGTGGGAAGGAAACATTATGAAAGTATTTGCATGCAGAGCTGCCAACCCCATGTCAGTCACATGAGGAGCATGCCCGAGGGTAGGTTTTGAACTCACAACCTTCAGTATTGAAGTCCTGTACTCTAACCCTGAGCCAGTTTTCAAATACGGATTGGCTGTATCACTGTCATTTCCTGATACAGCATGTATATGTTGGTCAGCGTGTATGTCGTCAATGTACAGCTAGCTAGCTACCTGGGGCCCGTTTCACTAAGCTTTGTACGACTAAAATGTTCGTAAGTAAATTTCACATTAACACTGTTTTCTTGTAAACAATTATTGGATTAACATTTATTGAGCATAGGCTGCATAACCCTAAATTTGCACTTACGAACATTTTAATTGTACGAAGTTTAGTGAAACGGGCACCTGTACGATGAAAATGTTTGTATGAAGATTTCTATGAATTTGTTTCTCACATTAATATGTTTCTCTAATGCTAACATTTTGTACCTACGGGTTCATGTCACATGAACCCGTAGGTACAAAATGTTAGCATTAGAGGAAATTCGTTTGACATGAATCTAATCATTAAATGCAGCACATCCACAAACGAATTTCCAAAATCGGCTGTCAGAAAAAATGTTATTGTGGATTTCAATTTTGCGCTTACAAACTTCTTAGTCGTACGAAGTTTAATGAAACGGCCCTGTAGCCTATTTCACCAACATTGCAAAGTATACTTATATAGCAAAGTATACTTTGAGGGAGAAATTTTCAATTTTAGGATAAATTTATAAATGTTTATTATACTGAATTTATTACATTATCACAGCCATTTTGGCTGTGATAATGTAATAAATTCAGTATAATAAGTCTGCATACTTTTAAACTTCAAATATATGCAGTCGTTAGTTCTATATGACATAATGCATTTCGGGAAAAATAAATGATTACTCCCTCAAAGTATACTTTGCTAGATAAGTATACTTTGCAATGTTGGTGAAATCGGCTACTGATACGTACTTCGAAGGGCGGCTCTTTCATTCATTTCTGAAATGAAAAGAAAACAAAGTAATATGTGAACAAATACATTCATATGACAATCAGAACAGACTGTGGGTAATAGAATGTATGACCATTAATTATTTATTCTAATGCACCGAAAATAGAAAGCACACATCTGATTGGTCAATTGAAATCAGAGCCTATAAAATATGAAAAATCAGAGCATATAAAATCTTCGTTTTACCAGTCTGTGTTTTACAACTCGACAGATTTATGTAACCCTACGCGCTTTTGTAAACAATGGCCAGCGACGGGGCTTGCAATTATTTCCAAATTAATTTTGGTACATTTTAGGTTATCCATTCTGCCATATTGACCTGTACAACACAAAGCGGAAAAGAAAATCTAACACCGACTGACAAACGTGACTTCAGTTTGGTGGCCCTTCAACAAATTCCCAAAAATATTACCCCACCGGCCCAAAATACAGAATAATTTAATAAAGTGCTCAAATACAAACTCAATATGCCAGTACCAGCCTATAACTTTACGAATTCCAATGTGCACATACATGACTATACATAATAAACTGTATTGCTAGCTCATCTGAAAGTATCGGCATCACTCTTAACCCTTTCAGCCCTAAGTAACTTGAATGGATTTTGATATGTTAATTTTGTAACCAATCCAATCGTCACAAAATTAATTTTAGACAAATCCATTTCTGAAAAGGGGATGTTTTGTTCTCGAAAATATGATAATTACTTTCAAAAAGTGTAGATCCTGATGAGACGGCTCGTCACGAGCCGGCTCATCTTGGTCTACACTTTTGCCAATAGCACTGTACAGGCCTGTAGTGTTGAAAGGTTTAATTAAAGCAAGGGCGTCATCAGGGGAGGCTCGATGGGTTCGTAGAAACCCCTTTTTTAGAGTCAGCAGGATTTTCTTTTATATAAATGAGGTCTCCGATAGCCACTTTCAGTGCATGAATGAGCAGACATGTTTCATTCAAATGCTCTACTAACAAAACTAACAAGCGACGTCAATCGCATTACTATATGCCAACTTACAAAAAAAATGCTTCTAAAATTAACTCAAAATTCTTTGCACAGGAGTTAGTTTTTGTTCAAAATGTAAACATAAACATTGTGAAATCTAAAATGGATGCCACTTAGCGTTCAGTAGAAACTAATCCTTGATAAAGGCCACGTGCCGAAACGTCGGAAAAGTGGGTTCGTGTTTTTTTGCAGAATTGTTCATTTGCAGTATTTGGCTTCTGGAAATCAAAAACTTTCCGGGGCCCAGGGAAGCAACAAAAATATGTAAGGGGTCCAGGGGCAACCCCTGGACCCCTTACAGATTTTGGTTGCTTCACAGCTGAAAGTCGAACCCCATTTTCAACTAGAAGGCCGCGGCCTGCATGTCACGCCTTGTGGCGAGGCATGGACACTAAAAAAAAAGATATAGTATAACGAAAAACTTTAACCAAAAAACTTAACCAAAAAACTTAATCAAAAACTTTAACCAAAAAACTTAACCAAAAACTTCAGTAATTTGACCTTGACATTGGGCACAGGGGTCGCACGTGAGGGGGGTAGAATGAAAATATAGATGATGATAACACCCATGTGAAGTTTCAAGGTAATGGGCAAAGCAGTTGCAGAGATATAGTATAACAAAAAACAAAATTTAACCAAAAAAAAAAAACTTAACAAAAAACTTTAACCAAAAAACTTAACCAAAACTTCAAAGTAATTTGACCTTGACATTGGGCACAGGGGCCGCACGGGAGGGGGGTAGAATGAAAATATAGATGATGATAAACACCCATGTGAAGTTTCAAGGTAATGGGCAAAGCAGTTGCAGAGATATAGTATAACGAAAAACTTTAACCAAAAAACTTAACCAAAAAACTTAACCAAAAACTTTAACCAAAGAACTCAACCAAAAACTTTACCAAAAACTTTAACCAAAAAACTTAACTAAACAACTTAACCAAAAACTTTAACCGGAGATACGTATGTACGTACGTATGTACGTACGCCAAAGTGCCGACTATATCGCGCTTTCCGCAAGGTGGCGCGACAAAAACTTAACCAAAAACTTTAACCAAAAAACTTAACCAAAAACTTCAAAGTAATTTGACCTTGACATTGGGCACAGGGGCCGCACGGAAGGGGGGTAGAATGAAAATATAGATGATGATAAACACCCATGTGAAGTTTCAAGGTAATGGGCAAAGCAGTTGCAGAGATATAGAATAACAAAAAACTTTAACCAAAAAACTTAACCAAAAACTTTAACCAAAAAACTTAACCAAAAACTTCAACGTAATTTGACCTTGACATTGGGCACAGGGGGCCACACGGGAGGGGGGTAGAATGAAAATAAAAATACATGATGATAAACACCCATATGAAGTTTCAAGGTAATGGGCAAGCAGTTGCAGAGATATAGTATAACGAAAAACATTAACCAAAAAACAAAAACTTAACCAAAAAAACTTAACCAAAAACTTTAACCAAAGAACTCAACCAAAAACTTTAACCAAAAAACTTAACTAAACAACTTAACCAAAAACTTTAACCGGAGATACGTATGTACGTACGTATGTAGTACGCCAAAGTGCGACTATATCGCGCTTTCCGCAAGGTGGCGTGACAAAAACTTACCAAAACAAAACTTTAACCAAAAACTTAACCAAAAACTTCAAAGTAATTTGACCTTGACATTGGGCACAGGGGCCGCACGGAAGGGGGGTAGAATAGAATGAAAATACAGATGATGATAAAACACCCATGTGAAGTTTCAAGGTAATGGGCAAAGCAGTTGCAGAGATATAGAATAACAAAAAACTTTAACCAAAAAACTTAACCAAAAACTTTAACCAAAAAACTTAACCAAAAACTTCAACGTAATTTGACCTTGACATTGGGCACAGGGGCCACACGGGAGGGGGGTAGAATGAAAATATACATGATGATAAACACCCATATGAAGTTTCAAGGTAATGGGCAAAGCAGTTGCAGAGATATAGTATAACGAAAAACATTAACCAAAAAACTTAACCAAAAACTTTAACCAAAAAACTTAACCAAAAAACTTAACCAAAAACTTTAACCAAAGAACTTAACCAAAAACTTTAACCAAAAAACTTAACCAAACAACTTAACCAAAAAACTTAACCAAAAACTTTAACCAAAGAACTTAACCAAAAACTTTAACCAAAAAACTTAACCAAACAACTTAACCAAAAACTTTAACCGGACACACATACGTACGTACGTATGTACGCCAAACGGCCGACTATATCGCGCTTTCCGCAAGCGGGCGCGACAAAAATGCTGGTGACGCCCATGTAAAGTGACCGTGTCTCAGATGATGGCTCAGATATACAATACATGTATGTGTTTTCCGTTTCATGAACAGAAAATGACATAGCACCATTTTATTTGATCAGATTCCTAAACACATGCATTACCGTATATCCATGTACATGCTATCAGAAACTGTGCTAAACAGGGGAGGTAATTTGGTTATGTATTTTAGCGTCTTTAATGTAAAGTTTATCAGGCTATGCTTCCGAGACTCGCTGAATTATTCCTACTGTTTCCACACCGAACTAGATTGGTCAGTAAGCGAGCTTACGAAATACCCCCCGCGTAGGTCCACGTACCCCTAAAATATGTAAAAATTTCCAAGTGTGTGTGCATGCTTGTGATCTTGACTCTGGGCTTAGCGGGAGCAGCATGAACGTGAATTTGTCACAGGGTGGTAGAGGCCCATTGGCACAATGCGTGTGTGAAAAGTGAAGCAGATCCGAGCAAGGAAATAGAAGTTATAACCAATTTCTCTGGAAGTTATAACCAATTTCTCTGATGTTAAGTTTTGTAAAGAGACTAAGTATGTGACTTTGACCTCGAGATCAGCGGGAATTTGTCACAGCATGATAGTAGAGCCTTAGAGGAATGTATGCATGAAATATTAAGAATTTTCGATGAAAGGAATAGAAGTTATAACATATTTCTCTGATGTCAAGTTTTGTAAAGACTAAGTATGTGACCTTGACCTTGGGATCAGCGGGGGTTTGACGGTTGTAGATTTGTCACAGCATGATAGTACAACCTTAGAGGAATGCACAAGTGAAATATTAAGAATTTTCAATGAAGGAAATAGAAGTTATAACTTATTTCTCTGATGTTAAGTTTTGTAAAGAGACAAAGTATTTGACCTTGACCTTGGGATCAGCGGGGGTTGGGCAGTCATGGATTTGGCACAGTATGGTAGTAGAGCCTTACCGGAATGCATGTGTGAAATATTAAACATTTTAGATGAAGGAAATAGAAGTTATAACAATATTTCTCTGATGTTAAGTTTTGTAAAGAGACTAAGTATTTGACCTCGACCTTGGGATCAGCGGGGGTTGGACGGTCGTGGATTTGGCACATCATGGTAGTAGAGCCTTACAGGAATGCATGTGTGAAATATTA
This sequence comes from Conchocele bisecta, assembly GCA_029237695.1. Taxonomy (NCBI): domain Eukaryota; kingdom Metazoa; phylum Mollusca; class Bivalvia; order Lucinida; family Thyasiridae; genus Conchocele; species Conchocele bisecta. The sequence goes on from CM055276.1 coordinate 45,789,764, forward strand.
AGCATCTTAGATGAAGGAAATAGAAGTTATAACAATATTTCTCTGATGAGTACCAACATTAAACCACATGTTCATATCATTACCGAACCCAAACGACAAAATCCTAAAGAAAATAAATAGTATGTTATATGAGTTCTTATGGCTAGGCCCTGCAAGAATTAAAAGTTCAGTAGTTACAAAAAGCTATATAGAAGGAGGACTAAGAATGATAAATCTTTCCAGCGGGGGTTGGACGGTCGTGGATTTGGCACATCATGGTAGTAGAGCCTTACAGGAATGCATGTGTGAAATATTAAGCATCTTAGATGAAGGAAATAGAAGTTATAACAATATTTCTCTGATGAGTACCAACATTAAACCACATGTTCATATCATTACCGAACCCAAACGACAAAATCCTAAAGAAAATAAATAGTATGTTATATGAGTTCTTATGGCTAGGCCCTGCAAGAATTAAAAGTTCAGTAGTTACAAAAAGCTATATAGAAGGAGGACTAAGAATGATAAATCTTTCCGCATTTGTTAAATCATTAAAACTAAGTTGGATTAGAAGGATAATAGTGAACAATGGCAAATGGATAGATATACTAAACAAATATGTTAATGTTGGGCGATTATTTTCCATGGGAACAAAATATATTGAAGAAAAGTATGTAAACAATAATCCATTTTGGAAAGATGTTTTTAGAGCATATATAGAATTAAACTCAAAAACAGATTTAACAAACCAAGATAATTTATTAGCCAACAGTCTTTTTTACAACACAAACATTAAAATGGGTGGCGCAACAATTTATTTCAAAAATTTATATGAAAAAGGAATTAGATTCATAAATGACATGTTAGATGGAGACAATAAGATTTTTACATTGGAACAGTTTAAACAGAATACAGGCATAAACATTAATTATCTTCATTACCACGGTCTGTCATCTTCATTGAAATCACTATTCCAAAAACATCAAATATCAATAACACAAAAGTTAGAACAACCTATTATACCAGCACCTTTGAGAACAATTCTAAGATCATGAAAGGGGTCTAAGGACATGTATAGTAACCGGTATACTAAACAAAAACACAGAAACACCTACTGGCAAACAAAAATTGAATGCTATATACAAATTTAGTGCAAACAATTGGAAATCTATATACCAAGAACCATTTAGAACTACCAAAAGTACAAGGTTAAGATGGTTACAAGTTAGAATAAATCATAATATATTAGTGACAAATACCTTCTTATACAGGATAGGAGCTGTTAATAACAATTTATGTAATCTATGTAGCTCGGATACAGAAACCATAGACATATTTTTTGGCAGTGTCCAAACAGAAAAATTGCTAACTAATTTGACAGAATTGCTAAGAAATAATAACATAACAATAGAACTAACAGAAAAATCTTTCCTATTTGGGCTTTTCGAAAATACGACGTCTGAAGTAGTCAAAATTATTTTTATGGAAACAAAAGCATATATATACCGATCAAGAACAATAAAACAGAATTTATATTTCACTGCACTAAAATCAAGACTGACAGAAACATACAAAATTCATCGTCAAATTGCGCACGACAACAATACATTAGATAAATTCGACGCAATATGGGACAATAATTACAAAAACTATATTCATGAATGCCAACACCCTTGATGAATAGCTAATATTAAACAATGATAATATTAAATAGAATTGCATGTCAACTTAACAATCGATTTATAATTTAATATTTTTTTTTTAACAAATATGAAAATGACTCGCAAAGAGTGCAGATCCTGATGCACTTTATCCCGTCAACGCAGTGCCAGTATGTGCCGTGAAACAAGGTGCTGTGAAACATATTTGATATCCTGTCAATACGACCTAATCACAATTCATACGCGTCATTCGTGTTGGTGACTACTTTCCCCAGTATACTTCTTGAGTTGACTGAATAGTCTGATGGAAATGGAACTGTTTACAGTGTGAGGGTTAAATTTGGCAAATAAAAACGATATCACCAGAAAATAAAATTAAGTGCATGCCATTTTCTGAATGTCAAATCAATTTCCATTACGACCCTCAATTTCCAATTGCATTTGCTCTCTACCCATTTCGTGCGTCATTCAGACATGACTGACGTCATACTTATATTTACGTCAATAAGTACTACGTCATTTAAAATAAAAATGGCTGCTCCCAGTGATTCCAGTCAGGTAAGGAAATAATCAAAACAAATTGGTGTTTGTGTTGTTGATTTTTATTCTGGACAGATCGCAATCGTTGCAGAATCTGCCCCACATGGAAATGGATGGGTCTGGTGAATTTTGAGAGTGTATTTCGTTGAAAAGAAACTGTAATTTCACATTGTCGGTGACAAAATATAAAGTATCAACAGAACATTTAGCTGTTGAACCTGCCTGAAGTACACGTTTTAATGGTTAATTCGGGATGGATGGTTGCCATTCTAAATAGGATAAAATCGTAAAGCTGCCATTTTGTTGTTTTTTTCATTTCCATGAACGGTGAATAGAACAGAAACAAAATCTTTGTAGCATTTTAAGATTATTCGTGAAATATTTTGATGTGTAAAGTTCATAAAGTCTAAAACAATTATTGATCAATTTACTGTCATGACTGTTGATTAACGGATTTTACAACTTTATCGAACTATGTTCTGTGCGCCAATGAGTGTTTGATGTAATTCGGTTCTAACTTATCTCGCTTTTGAAGGCTAAATTAACTAAATTAAGTTGATTTAAATGCTGTTTTAGAATGTTGACGGGATAAATAGAATAGTAGGTTAGTGCCGTGCATGGGAAAAATATCTGACTTGGCACGGAAACCGGATAGGCTCGGCAGAGCCTCGCCCATCCAGTTTCCTAAGCCTCGCCAGATATTTTTTCCCATTCACGGCACTAACCTACTATTCTCTATGTTTAAAACACCTATATAAACGGCTGTAGTGTTGAAAGGGTTAATACACGATTTAAACATGTAGATGCACAGTAGGATTGAACTTCACCTTTTACAGAGTGGGGCTGGTTCAGTTGGATCATGGGTAATATGAATGATAACATATAATCAATTACATGTATTACATATGCTAAATCAAACTTTGGCTCTTGCAGCGCTGGAGAGTGACATTGTCATCTGCGGGTTTATTATAAGTATTACTGTCTTTTTTTAATAACACATGCAAGTTTTTTTATTAAAAATTCAGGTCTCCCATTAATGACGATTCTAATGTACCACTCAACCATGAAGTCTTAATAGAACAGTGATTTCTACCCAGTGACCTGGTACTGCAAGAGCAAAAGAGGGTGAATATCTGTAATTGTATAATTTGTAATTGTATCTGACTATTATATGTATATTATGTACGGTTTGTGGGGGATGGCCCCGACCCACCACAAACCTATTACGGGGAAAATAAATATTGTCAAACCTAAAAAAAAAAATTAAAAAAATATATATTTCTCTGATGTTAAGTTTTGTAAAGAGACTAAATATTTGACCTTGACCTTGGGATCAGCGGAGGTTGGCCGGTCGTGAATTTGGCACAGCATGGTAGTAGAGCCTTACAGGAATGCATGTGTGAAATATTAAGCATTTTAGATGAAGGAAATAGAAGTTATAACAAAGAGAAATGTTAAGTTTACGGACGCACGGACGCACGGACGCACGTACGCACGGACGCACGGACAACCCGATGCAGTATACCCCCCACAACTCGTTGCAGGGGGTATAACAATATAAACTGGATATTGATCCAAAGACACTACATTGTGTATGTAGAGGTTTCACTGTATATATATTTGGTTGTGATGCTACGTGTACATAATGTACCGGTAGTACTAGTATTCTATTTATCAGGTATTAAAGATTATGCTAAGAAATGTGCATGTAAACTGTTGTTTTTGTTAACAAAAAATTAAATGAATGGGGTTTAAAGTCCCAGTAACAGTTAAGCTCATATAGTGATGGGACCAAAGTCACAAGTCTCATCCGAAAGACCAGTGAGATGGAAATATTATGAAAGTAGTTTCATGCCTGAGGGTAGATTTGGAACTCACAACCTTCACTATAGAAGTCCTGTACTCTACCCCTGAGCCACAGCCCATCCCTCGGTTTTGTTCAAAGGAATATGGGTTGTTTGCATTACGTAAACACACTAACGTCATTTTTTAACGTCATATGATGTCGTTCAACCAATCAAACATCGAGAAGTAGTTTTCAAATATGGAATGGCCATGATACATTGTATCAGTGTCATTGCGTGATACAGCATGTATATGTTGGTCAACGTGTATCTCGTCAATGTACAGCTAGGTACCTGGAGCCGTTTCACTAAGCTTCGTACCACTAAAATGTTCGTAAGTGGAAACATGTGATAGTCTGTAAATTTCACGTTAACACTGTTTTCTTGTAAACAATTATTGGATTTACATTTATTGAGCATAGGCTGCATATGCAGCCTATGCTCAATAAATGTAAATCCATCAATTGAAATTTCCACAAAATCCTAAATGTACACTTACAAACATTTTAGTTGTACGAAGTTTAGTGAAACGGGCACCTGGGGCCCATTTTACTAAACTTTGTACTATAAAAATGTTTGTACGAAGATTTCTATGAATTTGCTTCTCACATTAATGTGTCATTAAATGCAGCACATCCACGAACGAAAAAATTGGCTGTCAGAACAAATGTTATTGTGGATTTCAATGTTGCACTGACAAACTTCTAAGTTATACAAAGTTTAGTGAAACGGCCCCCCGGATACGTACCCGGATATGGCACCTCTGATACGATGTCTCCTGCATTCGCATCTGAAATGAAAAGAAAACAAAGTATTGTTTGCACAAATACATTCATATGACAAACAGCACAGACTGTGGGTAATAGAATGTTTGACCATTATTTATTTACTTTCGTTTAAAGTACATGCCCACGCAGTAGGCACAAACTGTTCTTTATAGGAATTAAAAGAGTGTATAATTGTGTCACTATTCCACCAGTTCTAAAAATTACAAGTGCCCGCTATACAGATATAATCAATTAGTAATATTTATTTTACTGATAGTGACGTGCGGTGGTATCAGGCTATTTTCGTATGCAAATGAGGCATGATATTTTTTAATTATTTATACTAATTAAATGAGTCTGAAATAATAATATTTTCGACAGATTATCAAGTATGATCATTGCACATCAAAAAATACATACAGAGAATAAATAGTAATGTCCGTTAACATTTTAAGGAAACACGGTTATCGCCCCTGATATCAGTGTGTAAATTTACAGATACTATAAAATGTATAATAATGCCAATCAATACGTGGAATAACGGTGATTGAATGTTTATTTTGCCAGAAAATGTGTCAGATGATGTCTCTGATGTAAGTAACATTTTGTGCCTACTGAGTGGGCATGTACGTTTAACAATCATTTTAGGTCGGGTTAATGGGGTGAACTTCACCTGTAGGGATGGGTCGAAATTCTAAATAACTAAATATTTACAAAAATATATATATATTGGAACCTCTCTAAACCGGACACCAAGAAAACACCTGTGATCTTAGTATGGCGAGTTTCTTGGTCATTTATCTCAGGTGGCAATGTCTGTTTGAGATCGCATAGCACACAACTATGGCTCATAATGATCAAATGCCTGATTTACAGTGAAACCTCTCTAAGCCGGACACCCTGGTGACCTCTCAGGGTGTCCGGTTTAGAGAGGCTTCACTGTATATATATTTAGTTGTAATAATAGAATATCCTGATCTGGTGCCAGGTTCTCAACACACCAGGGTCACTTAGAATTGTTTGACAATACATGTGTGTTGAATTGGACTGCTGTTAAACCATTTCAATGCTACATTCAAGACGGTGGGTTTATCTGTTTTTTGTATTATTGGTGTTTGTTTTATTAGAATAACCCGACATGGTGCCAGGTCCATACATGTACCTGACGAAAGTCACTTGGCCCATTCCTCTAAGAGTAATAGGATTAGGAATAATACTATTACTCAAATAATGGGTATAACCGAATTTAACTCTCATATACAAGAATGCCAGACGTACCCGAGAGCCAAACCAGGTCTCCAGTCGGATTCCGGTAAGGAAGAATCCCGATCGTTAAATTACCTATCGCATGCTCCTCCCACCTGCCACCCACACAGACCATGCAGTAGGATGGAAAAACTATGTAAGTATTTTTCACGCCTACAGTGATGATTGAACTCACAAACTCCCATATTGAGATCCAAGGGCAAATCCCTTAGGCCACGGCCCAGCCCTCGAAGATTTTCAAAATCAATATCGACATAAATCGAGAGAAAGGGAGATAATTTCAGAGGGTGCCCGACACATCAGTAGTCTATTTCATCAACATTGCAAAAAAATATACTTTTCTAGCAAAGTATACTTTGAGGGAGAAATTTGAAATTTAAGAATAAATTTATTAATTTTTATTATACTGAATTTACTCCCTCAAAGTATACTTTGCTAGAAAAGGATACTTTGCAATGTTGGTGAAATAGGCTACTGAGCTCCAGATAAGGTGTGTATTGCCATATAATGATATATTACACACTTATGTTAGCTGCATGAATACGTATTCATTATCAACAGTGGGAGTACAAAATACTCACAGCAATGAGAAAATACGCATTGATTTTCAATATGAGTAGTGGAAATACTGTCATAAAGTTGAGAATTTACTTAGGGCTTTTCCAGAAAAAAAATCCAAAAAAAAGATCCCGGGGGGGGGGGGGGAAGGAACTGGCTTCTTTTTCAGGGGTACCACCACCGGAATTTACATAAAATTATACCCCCCACCACCAGAATTTATTTCTTGCATAACACCACTACCACCAGAATTGTTTTCTTTAATAACCCCCCACCACCGGAATTGATTTTTTTGCACAAAACACCCCCACCACCAGAATTGCTTTCTCATTTAACCCCTACCTCCAGAAAAAAAGAAATTGCATAAAACAACCCCCACCACCAGAATTTATTTCTCCTTTAACCTCCACCACCAGAAAATGTTATTCTTAGGGAGCAATATGTGAAATCGTTAGATTATTACCACTGCCGGAAGTTGAGGTCAACTAATATTGCTAAAGTCGTGTCATAAATAACGTTGATGTGTGTCGACATTAGGACACTGACAAGTACTGATTTGTTATTGGCAGACGTTGTGAACAGCATATCTGTGAAAGAATATATCAAGCTGCTCTTTGTTCTATATTAATAAAACACATTATTATAAATATTAATCATTATACATGCAATACCATCGACTTGGTACTTACCCTATACGGGTATGCCATAAATATTAAAATCCACTGAAGTCAATTAGACAGAAAGGCGCCATTTTTTTATGAATAAAAAATTGTTAGAATGAGTGACGTCAACACGTAGTAAATAAGACACGCCCATAAACATTCATACGCACATAGTTTCTTCAATAAAACACAAATATTATTAAAAATAAGGAAATTAAGCAGTAGAAATGTAATAAATAAGATAATTAATCGTTCAGGATTGAATAGCGTGAAATAATACACTCATGTTCGTCGCGAACTTTTTTACGCGGAGACCGACGAACACTCGTGTATGAGATGTCTTGGGGTCGAGATGTCTGACAGCCAATCGAACCAGGCCGAACGCGCTGGATTGCAAGAACGACAACTCTTAATAACTTTCGCTAAACGTTGACCAGTGAACATTCAATGTCGGTGTTTTTTTACAAAGACTTCTAAATTGATACACCGACAACCACTTTAATACTTTATATGGAAAATAACCACCCACCAACATCATAGAGGAACTTAACCCCCCACCACAAGAAAGGATAAAAAGAAAATACCCCTACCTATAGATATTTTAAATGACGTAGACCCCATCCAGTAGAAAAATAAATTAAATACGACCACCACCATGCTGTTTTAAAAATCCCCCCCTCTCCGGGGAAAAAAAATGGAAAAGCGCTTAGTTGAGCTGCAAAAAGCAAACTTTTTGCAGCTCAACTAAGTAAGTTTTCAACTGTATTACAGTTTAAATAAGTGAATAAGTAATAATACACCTGATCATTTTTTCCCTATTTAGAAATGAAGAAAATCAAAAATCCATTTGTAAAAATAAAATATGCATTCAATTTGAAATCAGTGGGTGCACTATTCTTTAGACACAAAGCTTATATGGAGCTCTGATTGCGTACTCTGTATCTGCAGGCCCTGTTGTCTTCCACTTTCGCCCTGTTTCTTTGCCTCGCACGTCTCAACATAATCATACATAGTTGACGCACCTGCAATAATAAATAATATTTACACTCCATAAATGCATAATGGAAATGCTCATTCCACATATTGGGTTTATATCCCAGTAAATTAGCCCGTGACGTCGCGCGACGTTGATTCGTGAAATTTTGTTTGACGGCGTTAATATACATGATGTTGTCAATAACGTCGCACTATTGACTGCGAATGTCGCTGTTCTATAAATTGCTACAAAATGACGTAAAACATTATGATTCCTAATGTTAACCCTTCCTACGCTGTTGACGGAAACTGCCATCTGCTGTTTTTCATTTTTGCTTTAATTCTTAACAAAAAACTGGTTTTGACAGCACATGAGAATCGTCTCCACTGGAGACGATTCTCCTGTGCTGTCAAAACCAGGTTTTTGTCGAGAAATATTGAAAATAAAACATTTCCAGCAGACAAAAACATTTAATTCAGCGTAATAAAGGTTAACTCCGTAATTGTTTATTTCAGTACATTTTTATCCAAAAACTGAATGTCAATGTAAGTAATAAAACCATGGGCAGCTGCGTTTACAGAAGTGAAATGAAAATTGGTCTGTTTCGCATTTGCGTGCAGTCCTGACTCCACACACTTTAAACAGACCAAATGTTTTTCTACCACAGTAACAAGGTGCATGATCACGTGGTTACAACAACAATGGCTGAAAGTGTTGAAAGCGCGCCCACTCCAAAGTAAGTATTATTTATAGTTTCCTTAATATGCAACTGATTTTTATGAAATATGGTGCAGCAAACGCGTCTTCATAATCTGCATTTGGTGGTCTTGGGGCTTCGGCATATACTTATGTCATTTTTACGAAGAATTGATTTCCGTGTCAGTAAACACAGAAATCTTCAGTAAACACGACAATTGATTCTTCGAAAAAACGGCAGAGGTCTGGGCTAAAGTACCGTGACCACCAAATGCAGCTTAACAAGACGCGTTTGATACGCCATATTTCATCAAAATCCGTTACATAATAAGGACAAAATAAAGTAATACGTACCTTGAATCGGAGGCGCTTCAGAGAATTTCTAGAAATTTCAGTAATTGTTTTGTTGTTGTAACCACGTGATCATGCACCTTGAGTAAACACATTATTTTTGCATAGCACATGTAATTACATATACGCAATTGAACGAATGCTCTTAATCATGCAAATGACTATAGAAATATCTATGTTTTAATTGAATTGGTAGGTTACGATATATATGCCATCTGAAATTCTGGAAGGATCATTCCTAACATGTGGCATTGACTGGAAAAATGAGGGATTTATGGGTTTTTTTCAACCAGAGTAGATCCAGATCAGCCTGTGCAGTCACTCAGTCTGATCAACATCTGCACTGTTCAGCATTCCATCAATGAAGCACTATCATGTTTCTAACAAGCGCTATATCAGGCTACAGGAGTGTGCCATTTGATCTCAGCGCTCCAGATAAGGAATTAGTAATTGAGTATTTTCACTCCATCATTTCTGAAGCAATTGGGTATTTCAAAATTTTAATTGGGTAAAATAAAATCTAACTACTGTTTACGCATCAACAGACAGCAATTATTGAATTAGTTTGCTTTGAAATGAAAACATATCTTGGCATTTCATTAGAATTGTCTCCTTGGAGACAATTCTAATGAAATACCAAGATGTGTTTTCATGGAAATTAAGAAAGATATGCTATATTTGTGGTCTGTTTATTGTTTTCTGCAGCATGATACAGGTACCACAAAATTGTTATTGCTTTTTGATACTCGCTACTTTGAATTTCAATCGGGTTTTTCGGCAATTTAATTGGGTATTTACGCAAATACGCAGCTTACCACATTTCCCATGAGTCCCATTTCTCCAGTCACAGCCAAATATTTGCCCTGAATAGTTATGTATGGACGCATAGCATACTGAGAATGGTGCTCTGTTCCAGTATAAGGTCTCATCTTGGCTCATAGATGGTTTGTTTGTTTGTTGGGGTTTAACGGCCTATCAACAGCTAAGGTCATTTAAGGCCGGGTCAATGGGTTTAGTACTAAATCCCATATATTACCTGTACCAGTACATGTTCAAGTACATGTACAAATGGGGCGAAAATCCCAAAATTAGAACAGAATATTTACAAAAACAAAACTATATATTCAGCCCTAAAATCAGAATAATCCTGATCTGATGCCAGGTCCTCGCCACACCAGAATCACTTGGCCACTCCCAAAAGCAGTAGGATCAGTAATAATCTTATTACTTTTATATTGGGCAATAACCCAATTCAACTCCCAGGTAACTGAAGAGCCAAAGATAAAAACGTACCTGAGGGCCAAACCAGGGGCTCGTTTCACTAAACTTCTTACGACTAAAATGTTCGTAAGTGCAAATTTAAGATCGTCTGTAAATTTCAATTTATGGATTTGCATATGCAGCCTATGCTCAATAAATGTAAATCCAATATTTATTTACAAGAAAACAATGTTAATGTGCAATTTACAGACTATCATAATTTTGCACTTACGAACATTTTAGTCGTACAAAGTTTAGTGAAATGGCCCCCAGGTAAATCGTGATTCCTATAAGGAGGACCCAATACCGTTAATTTACGCCGTCACATTCGCCTGACCACCACCCACTCATAGTAAGAATACCCATTTCATAGAGTTTTCTGTAGCCCGTTTCATCAACCTATCAACACTTGATCAATCAGGACCAGTAGCCTATTTCACCAACATTGCAAAGTATACTTTAGTAGCAAAGTATACTTTAGTAGCAAAGTATACTTTAGTAGCAAAGTATACTTTAGTAGCAAAGTATACTTTGAGGGAGAAATTTTCAATTTTACGATAAATAAATTTATTAATTTTTATTATACTGAATTTATTACATTATCACAGCCATTATGGCTGTGATAATGTAATAAATTCAGTATAATAATTCTGCATACTGTTAATCATGAAATACATGTATTTGATAGTTCTATTTGAAATAATGCATTTCAGGAAAAATAAATGATTACTCCCTCAAAGTATACTTTGCCAGATAAGTATACTTTGCAATTTTGATGAAATCGGCTACTGATAAACATGATCTAAAAATCACTAGCCCGGTATTCACTGTTTATTAAACGTACATGCAAAGCTCCAGATAAGGTGTGTCTGCAGAGCTCCAGATAAGGTGTGTATTGGCATATTGTACACACTTATTTTAGCAGAATACGCATTTGATTATCAACAAAATACTCACAGCAATGTGAAAATATGCATTGATTTTCAAATTGAGTAGTGAACATAATGTACTGCAATAAAGTTGAAAATGTACTTACTTGAGATGCAAAAAGAAAACTCTGCTCATCTAAGTAATTTTGTAACTGTCTTACAGTATACGTGAATAAGTAGTACTACACTCAAATAAGTGAATATATAAATTTGGTTTGATCATTCGTTCCTATTTAATAATGAAGAAAATCAATAATCCATTTGTTTGTTTGTTTATTGATGTTTAACGGCCTATCAACAGCTAAGGTCATGTAAGGCCAGGCAAACGGGTTCGATCCCATTTTAACCTGCTGCATTAGGGGAAAAAATATATTCAGCCCTGAAATTAGAATAACCTGACCTGGTGCCAGGTCCATACCACACCAGTCACTTGGCCCCTTCCCCTAAATTAGGATTACGAATAATCATAATACTCACATAAGGGGTATAACCAGATTCAACTGTCACATACAAAATGCCAAAGACGTATGTGAGGGTCAAACCAGGTCTCCAGTCGGAATTCCGGTAAGGAAGAACCCCGATTGTTAAATTACTCATCGCATTCTCCCACCTGCCACCCACAATAATCCATTCGTAAAAATAAAATACACATTTAATTTGAAATCAGCGAGGGGATACACTATTTATTTAGGCGGGTGGAATTACGAAAACTATATACCTCTCGACATACTTCGTATGCCGGGGGTATAAATACCATAAATATAAATAAATACTGGATTTCGTGGCCTAGCTGTTTAGTGAAATGTATTTTGTATCCAACAAAGGCTGGTTGTTATTCTCTATCCCTAAGCGCTCCAGATAAGCTGCGTATTTGCTACCCAATTAAAATTGCCAAAAAAAACAATTGAATTCAGAAGCAGAGCGAGTATCAAAAAGCAATAAAAAGGAGACAATTCTAATGAAAAGCCAAGACATGTTTTCATTTTGAAGTAAACTATTCAATGATTGAGGTCTGTTGATGTGTAAACAGTAGTGTGATTTTATTTTACCCAATTAAACTTTTGAAATACCCAAATGCTTCAGAAATGATGGAGTAACAATACTCAATTACTAATTCCTTATCTGGAGCGCTGATTTCCCTTACTTGATAATAGGTGCTTTGGCTTCGAACTGAGATGGGATAAAACCTCAACAAACTTCTCATTCGTTGGCTGCAACAGAAAATTGGGCTTGATCAGTTTGTATTGTATACAAGAACGCCAACGACATGTATCCCATCGCTGTGGTGTTTGGATCGTAAACATGCACATTCAATGTTAAGCCAATTGCTCATACAGTAAAGAAGTTATAGGAGAATGGAGAAACGTGCACGCATGTATAATGTAATGTGATTGATTTATTGGCATTTAACGGCATATCAACAGCTAAGGTCATTTAAAGGCAGGCCATCTGGTTCGATCCACAGGTGGAAGACTCGGACCTTTATAAATAGAATATGGTAGTGTACGAGACCAAGTGGGTGGGGTAATGTGATTTTTTTAATAGGCATTTTTTTGGTGTCATAGGTCCGAGTCTTCCACCTGTGGTTCGATCCTGCATGTAACCTGCTGCATTGGAGACAAAATCCCAAAGTCAGAACGGAATATTTACATCGAAACAAAATATATATTCGGCCCTGAAATTAGAATAACCTGACCTGGTGCCAGGTCCATACCACACCAAAGGCACTTGGCCGCTTCCCCTTAAGTAATAAGATTAGGAATAATTGTATTACTCATACAAGGGGTATAACCAGATTAAACCATCACATACAAGAATGCCAAAGACGTATCCGAGGGCCAAACCAGGTCTCCGTTCGGGACACCGTTAAGGATGAATCCCGATCGTTAAATTAATTAGGGGATAACCATGCTTTGTTTTTCAATTTGGAGCGGTATGTGGGAGGTTTTATGGTCTGTGAATCAGACTATAAAACCTCACACATGCCGCTCCAAATCGAAAAACAAAGCATGGTTATCCCAGTTTTCTGCAACATTGTAGCATATCACGAACAGTGATATTTTTCAATACGTACGTCAGCAGGTTGTTGTCGTCATCGATTACCGCCTCACACCAAATGAATTTGAAGAAATGTAACTCAGCCGAAGAATATTCCCATTTCAAATTGAGAAACGTTTAACGGGACTTTTCTAAGACATCTATACATTTATTTGACTCTAATGTTTATTTTAACAATTGTATAATGCTTTTATATGTGTAGTTGCAACATGTAGTTATTTGCTTGTATTCATTTAAAGAAATTCCAACATTTCTGCATTGGGTTCGTGTGATTTTTACAAAGGAAATGTCAACAATTTGTGTCAACAGGCCTAGGATTTCCCTGGATTTACGCCTAATTCAGGTGATTACCCATCTGCAATACAGTTTATTATGTATAGTCATGTATGTGCGCATTGGAATTCATCAAGTTATAGGCTGGTACTGGCATATTGTGTTTGCATTTGCGCACTTTACTAAATTCTTCTGTATTTTGGGTGGGTGGGGTAATATTTGTGGGAATTTGTTGAAGGGCCACATGCACACTGGTCACGTTTGTCAGTCGTTGGTAGATTCTCTTTTCCGCTTTGGGTTGTACAGGTCAATATGGCAGAATGGATAACCGAAAATGTGCCAATACGCACCTTATCTGGAGCACTGAGAGCTACTGGGTCCAGGCTGCAACGATGCCGCTAGCAGATCAGGAACAAGACCAGCCACAAATGAAATAATCCCCATTTCTAACGGATGCCACAATCACACCTCTCGTAACTTACCATAGTAAACACAAGCGCATCAGTTTCAAACACAATCACATGCTCTGTTTGTAGCACGCTGATCTTTTCTACCACCATCGGTCCAGCTTGTTTCCAGAACCAAAGACGGTAATCCGGTTCCTTAAGACTGTCCTTGTAGATACACATAGATTCCGTGTCTACTAAAAATAGCGCCTGTCCGGGAACGCCCTTTTGTTGAGCGATGCCTTTTCCACAAACGTCCACCATTACTTTCCCAACATACAACGGCTGTTGCATCATTACCTCAATAGATGCACTGTTTATTTCACCACCATTACCAACGGTGTCAAATTTACCTATCAATAGAGATCGCAATTCTTCAAACAATTCTTGGTCGTCTGTGCGATCCTCTGATTCAATGAATAGATTTGTAACTTCGCCGTCAGAATCTTGAATGGGTTCTTGGTATTGTTGATTCTGTTTTACATGCAAATACGAAACAATTACGCAAAACAGTGTATCGTCGTCCACACAATTAAAATACTTTCCGACAAACCGAAGTGCGCCCGGAAGTACTGTTATCAAGTAATCAGCATCATTTAATATATACTCAAACCTTTTCTGATTTCTCTCCCGATGAATGTTGATTCGACCCTGGTTGCGGCTGGTGTCTAGGTTAGCATTCGTGGTTTGGGTAAAATACACAGGGTATGATCTGGTACTTGTAGTTTCAGGCAGGTTGTCTTGTGTATTCTCAGCCATGCTGGTACTGTCATTCACCCACAGCGGAAACTATCAATCTAAAAAATAGAAATTAACCTGTACTTATCAAATGGAATACGAATTCAAAAGTGAAAGAGAAATTTACACGAGCGTTAAATTAGTGATGCCGGTAACACTATATGACCCCTCACCATTCAGTGGCGGGGGCCTAAAATTTAATATGTTTATGCCCCCGACACCAAAAGGCGAGGGGGATATAGTGTTACTGGCGTACACAGCAGGGCTCCAGATAAGGAATTAGTAATTGAGTATTGTCACTCCATCATATCTGAAGCAATCGGGTATTTCAAAATTTTAATTGGGTAAAATAAAATCGCACTACTGTTTACACATCAACAGACAGCAATTATTGAATCGTTTGCTTTGAAATGAAAACATGTCTTGGCATTTCATTAGAATTGTCTCCTTGGAGACAATTCTAATGAAATACCAAGATGTGTTTTCATGAAAAATAAGACAAGATATGCTATATTTGTGGTCTGTTTATTGCATGATAAACGTACCACACAATTTGTATTGCTTTTTGATACTCGCTGATTTCAATTGGGTTTTTGGCAATTTTAATTGGGTATTTAAGCAAATATGCAGCTTATCTGTAGCCTGGTACATCCTGTCAGTTACAAATTTAACGCTCGGGTAAATTTCCTACAATTTATGTTTCCTTTCATGTAGGTGCTTCATATTGCACAGATGCATTCTACGATCTCATGGTCCTCTATCAATTCATGCTGTGACAAGATCCTTGGGCCCCTACTAATTTAAACACAAGGTCAAGGTTGCATATTTAGTGCATTCAAAACCATCACGCTCGGGTATAGTTCTTATTATTCACAAAATTGTGTCACATTTCACATGTACATTCCTCTGTTGGCCCTCTGTCATGCTGCAGCGCTCCAGATAAGGTGCGTATTGGCGTATTTTACAAACTTATTTTAGCAGAATACGCATTGATTATCAAAAGTGGGAGTGAAAATAAAAATAGTATAAAATAGTGACCATTGAATTTGAAATATGGGGGTATAATACTCTTTACATTCAAAACATTCAAGAAAAAAAAAATATATATATATTTTGTTTGCGAAAATTGTAATTTTTTATCGCCAATTGTTTTTGTTTTTTTGAAGTGGCGATTTTTTTTTTCCCCAGAGGAATCCCCGATTAATTACCAACTTTATGTAAGTAGAGTCCAAACATCACTAGTATGATGTATACAGCTTTGTTTATTAACAATTACATGAAGATTTGGGTAAATTTGGGTAAATCATGCCACCCCATATTTTACAATGGCTGGGTCTCAAGTAGATGGATACAATAACACTGCAACAAAATGGGCACCTCCGGCCAGTTAGTATCTTTTTGTGCAATATATGTGCAATATATGGTATGGTGGGTGGGGTTTGGTTGCAAACGGTAACTCTTGCAATCTACTCTTGTACCGTCCATAGCCAGTTACAATTCCACTCATATATATATAGGCTTTCATTGCAGAATAGCGAATCAGATCTGATTCGCACTTTAGCAGTTAATTGTGACATATATTTCAGATATTTTCCATGTGAAAAAAAATATTAGTATTTTACAAGTACATTGTACATGTAATACAAACTAATAATTCTAAAACAAATTTTACCATTGTAGAAGGTTTAGAAAATAATTATTTGCCTTTACAGAAAATGGACCCTGAATCTTAACTTTTACATGTTGAATTTGGCTGCCACTGACTGGATCACTTGTTGATTCTAGCTTAAATTTACTTGATCAGTAGCCGATTTCATCAAAATTGCAAAGTATATGTATCTAGCAAAGTATACTTTGAGGGAGTAATCATTTATTTTTCCAGAAATGCATTATTTCATATAGAACTAACAACTGCATATATTTGATGATTAAAAGTATGCAGAATTATTATACTGCATTTATTACATTATCATGGCTGTGATAATGTAATAAATTCAGTATAATAAAAATTAATAAATTTATCATAAAATTTCTCCCTCAAAGAATACTTTGCTAGAAAAGTATACTTTGCAATGTTGGTGAAATAGGTTACAGGTCATCTACATAATTATGTAAATGTATGTTATAATTATAGCGGAGTCGGGTCTAACCGGCCATCGCCACTAACCGGCCGCTCATCCGTAAATTCATTTATAAACATATACTAGCTTCCACTGTGGATGTGCCGAACGTTCGTTTCCCTGTGATTTTTTAATTTTTAGGCGACATGAATTAAATCGTATTCCATAGAAGGACATACATGTATGTAATCTAACACTTTCCTAAATATGACGCCATATGTACGTAACACACTATATTGTACACATAAAGGCAGGTTTATCTGGTGTGTGTTCATATTTGGAAAATCTATATTTTGCGTTAATGTTTACCAGATTCAAATGAAGGTAAGCGTGACGTAGACACTCAACATACAGGCGGCCGAGTATAGCTTAAATTATAAATACTAAGTCAGCTGTGCTCGACCACCCGCCCCATTATAGTGTTACTCGAGGTTTACAGACCGGAGGCGTACCGAATATTGGTCAGACTGCGGATGCGCATACTGATCTGGCCATTCTGGGTCAACACGGACAGCAAATACATAACTGCTTTGTAATATTAGTGTACGGACATAGATCTTGTGATCTAATGTAGGTAAATATTGTTCACACAAACAATATTTCATTATTAAATTGTTAAAAATGTCGAGGTGGCCAAGTTGACCCAATAAAACGGCCTAGCATAGTTGACAACGGCCGAATTAAAACGACTACCTATGCCTGGTAATGTTGAATGGTTGACAAATGTATAGGCAGAATATGGCAAATGACTTGCCAAAATGTGTAACACAGTCTCAGGGCTCCAGACAGCAATTACTGAATAGTTTGTTTCGAAATGAAAACATGCCTTGGCATTTCATTAAAATTGTCTCCTTTCAGACAATTCTAATGGAAAAAGAAGATGTGTTTTCATGGAAAATTAAGAAAAATAAGCTATATTTGTGCCTTTTTGTGGTCTGTTTATTGTTTTCTGCAGCATGATAAAGGTACCACAATTGTTCTCATTGCTTTCTGATACTCACTACTTCTGATTTCAATTGGGTTTTTTGCCATTTTAATTGGGTATTTACACAAATACGCAGCTTATCTGGAGCCCTGCAGTTTAATCTATTAAGAAATACGGGAAAATCCCAAAATCGGAACCGGGTTTGTACAGCGTGTATGTTTACATCTTAGACGGCTGAAAACACCCGAACCCGCTCTACTTGAATATGTTATTTTCATAATATTAATACTAATTTTAGTTAAAAAATATAGAAAATCTTTTACAAGTAACTGCGAAAGTGTGAATTAAATTAGATCTGATTCGCTATTCTGCCGAGTAGGCCTGAGTGGAATCGTAACTCTTGCTATGGACGGTACGGGAGTGGATTCCAAAAGTTACCGTTCGCAACTACTGTCTGTTCCACGTTTTCCTGCCGACAAACTTTTGGTTATTAAACACATTAAATCTAAAAAATGTTTAAAGTACTTTTTAACCAATAACAAAAAAGACATCTTCCCAAAAAAAAATTGTTTAACGAAATTCCATCAAATATTGATTTAATAGCGGAAAAACGATTTTCCTATGGGAATTTAACATGGGGGGGAAAAAGAGGCAGGAGAGGGGGAGGAGTCAAAAAAACTTTTTTTTTTGGAAATTGACTCCCAAACCCGTATAGATAGATTGGAAATGATGTAACTAAGAAAACAAGTTAGATTTTGAAAATCGGTCCATAAATAAAAAAATAAAAAAAATACTCAATTGTTAAATTCCCATAGGAAAATCGTTTTTTCGCAACAAAATCAATATTTTACGGAATTTCATCAAATAATTTGTTTAGGGAGGGTGACTTTTTTGCTATCTGGTTATTGATGAAACAGTACTTACATTGAAATATCTGGTTATTGATGAAACAGTACTTACATTGAAATATGTTTTGGATTTAATGTGACTGATCAAATCAAAGGTGTTTTTTTTACTTTCGTTTTCCATTTACCACGTTTACAACAAGAGGGACAAGCGAAATTAGTTCTACATCCAACTGATTGGTAAATACATATTGCAGTTATTGATGAAAATAAATCACGCTAACAAAGTGACGTCTACATTACCAACTACGTTCCTTGGACAATACGACAAAACGATATACAATTGTTCACCAAAACAAAATGGAATTTCCGTAAGCAATAAATAGATCCAGGGGATCCGTAAGGGGAAGTAACCGTGTTTTTAAGGACATGTTTATTCGCCGGAACTCATTGCACTTATCATGCGGTAAAAAAACGGAACATCTATAAACGGGTATAACTCATATTTCATAATACCTATGTTAATGGTAAATGTATCAAATTAAAGGTATATCTCTATGCTCCAATTTTGTGTATGATATGTATGTCTACGACGGGTGCAATCAGTATAAATATCCATTGGCAGCTAGGACGAAGGATTTGTATGGTCCTTGTTGATCATAATGTGCAATCTCATCGCCCGTAGTAATGAAACCATGACATCCTGCACAGGTCTTACCATTAGTATTATGCATGGACCATACAAATCATTAGTCTCAATAGTGTATAAACAAATGATGAACAGTGTCACCTTTAACATATTCACAACATATCATTTGAAATTAGCATACATGGCATGGCAAATAATGTTGGTCTCGCTTACATTTTTCTGATAATCGGCGAGCAATTAGACAATCATGATGAAAAAGTTAATACCAAGTCGACTATTTGCATGCATTAACAACCTCCAAATGTATCGACCAATATATCAAATTATAGCTGTGAGGATCTGCTATCATATGTTATATTATGTATCACATTCGCTAACTAGATGTGTCATTTATGAAGAGTTCCATAAGTTCCGGGGATTCTTGTGGTAAATGTTTGGTCTGATCTGTTCCCGTGGGAACACATTGTTATTTCGTGGGAACGAATTGTTAAATTGAGGGAACGAATTATTAATGCGTGGGAACGAATTGTTAATTCGTGGGAACGAATTGTTAAATTGATGGAACGATTTGTTATTTCGTGAGAAGGAAATAATAATAAAACAAAATTATACGTTCCCTGCGGGGCTCCGTACTACTTTTGAACCGCTTCACTGTATTTTGATAATGTAACGTTGCTGGGACTTTAATTAACAAAACTCAAGTCCATCCAAAATTCTTACTTATCAATTCATTGGACTTTAATTAACAAAACTCAAGTCCATCCAAAATTCTTACTTATCAATTCATTGAATTGATAAGTAAGAATTTTGGATGGACTTGAGTTTTGTTAATTAAAGTCCCAGCAACGTTACATTATCAAAATAAGTGAAGCGGTTCATGAGTTATTGAAAAATTAAAGGTGCTACTAACGTACGTACACACTCACGTACGTACATGGAATAACACTATATCCCCTCTTGCATATCACCGAGGGGATAATTATATATTCAGCCCTGAACTTGAAATTATAATATCATTATCTGGTGCCAGATCCTCACCACATCAGAGTCACTTAGCCACAACCCCTAAATGTAATAGGGTTTAACTTAGTATTAATCCTACTATGTTTTAAAATCAGTATAACTGAAGTCAGGCCCCTACGCGGGAGGGCGACGGGTGCGTACGCACACCCTTAACCATTTCAACACCA
The DNA here is from genome assembly GCA_029237695.1 of Conchocele bisecta. NCBI lineage: Eukaryota > Metazoa > Mollusca > Bivalvia > Lucinida > Thyasiridae > Conchocele > Conchocele bisecta. The sequence continues at coordinate 45,810,497 of CM055276.1, forward strand.
CAGGCCTGTATTGTTGTATTGACAACATGTGTAGATCCAGATGAGACGGCTCGTCACGATCTCGTTCAGGATCTGCACTTTTTTCAAGTAATTTTCATAACTTTGAGAACAAAAACACGACATGTTCATAAATGGACTGGTCTGAAAATCATTTTGTGATGATTGGATTGGTTGCAAAATTAACATATCAAAATCCATTCAAGTTACTTAGAGGTTAAAGGGTTAATCAGCCGAGATCTGTCCGTGGATGTGCAAAATAAAATGTGTTGGCCCTTCACGCTGTCGATAACGCATACCCCTAAATTAATTCCTGCGTGCAGGCCTGGGATTCAACTCTACGGAGCCCCGCAGGGGACATGGATCTTTTTTTATTAATTCGTTCCCACGAAAAAACAATTCGTTCCCTGGAATTAACAATTCGTTCCAACGATATAGCAATTCGTTACCACGAATTAACAATTCGTTTCCGTGGGAACGAATTGTTAATTCGTGGGAACGAATTGTTAAATTGAGGGAACGAATTATTATTTCGTGGGAACGAATTGTTATTTCGTGGGAACTAATTAATAAAAAAATGAATTATACGTCCCATGCGGAGCCCCGTACGACTCTTGTGCATGCAAGAAAGCCAAAACATACAGTACCTGAGGGCCAAACCAGGGATAGCAGTGTTATAAGGATGAATTCCAACGCTAAGTTATCCTCGCATGCTCCCAACCAACCGCCCGCTCGGGACAATGTACATATTCACTGGTGCTGCAATCCAATGCAGAACCAGTACATGTATATATCTATACCAATGTACACAATAAGTCTGACCACAGGCGATTGCACGTCTCCCGTCCCATCACGACTGAGGTGGAAGAGGTGTTGGAGGAGTCAAAAAACGAAAGTTTTGGAAATTGACTCCGAAACCTGAATAGATAGCTTGGAACTGACGTAACTAAGAAAACAAAAGTTAAAAATATTTTGAAAATCGGTCGACAAATAAAATATTATTTCAAAAAATCTATTTTTGGCCCTCATGTTAAATAAATTCCCATAGGAAACTAGTTCGTTTCTCAATAAAATCAATATTTGATGGAATTTCAAATAAAACAAATTTGAGAGGATGACTTTTGTATTATTAATGAAAACGTACTCACATTTAAATATTTTATTGGATTTAATGTGTTTAATGGCAAAATGTTAGTCGACAGCAAAACGTGGAACAGACAGTAGACGTCCAACTGGGCAGCAGCTATACATCTGGGTACCGTTTCACTAAACTTCGTACGACTAAAATGTTCATGAACATGAAAGTAACGTTCATATTAACAATGTTTTCTTGTAAACAATTATTGGATTCACATTTATTGAGCATATGCAGCCTATGCTCAATAACTGTAAATCCATCAATTGAAATGTATAGACGATCCTAGATTTGCACTTACGAACATCTTAGTCGTACGAAGTTTAGTAAAACGGCCCCAGGTACTGCCGTACTGGTTTCAAGACAATGAGCAGCGAATTATAACATACGTGCCGTTTCTAACACGTTAATATTCTAACGCGTTACTTTTGAAAAGTAACGAGTTATGAATGTATGAACTATATAGTAGTACATGTACCATGCATTTCTAACTTGTTACTGGCAATTTCTAATTCGCTACCCTGTGTGTAACCCGTTAGCCTTATATAAACCGTTACGTTTGAGCAATAACGAGTTATACATACGTATTTTACTATTAGCCCGTCAACACAGTGCGTATGTGCCGTGAAACACGGTGCCGTGAAACATTTTTGATATCCTGTTTAGTTTAAACACATTTTATTGCTGTAAATTTACAATGTAACTTTACAGTTAATACATACAGGTTAATTTAGAAGAGCAAACGGGTTGGGCTACAAGTTTTAGCAACATTAGTTACAGCCCGTCCCAATTGCTTATTGCATATATATATAAAGTGGTATACTAGTGGTAGGTAAATAATTCTGATGTTTTACATATTCTGTAGAGCAAGTAAATATACAAACATATATATACACATATATACACACATATATAAACACAAATACATCGATGTGCACATGAGCACATCAGTCTAGGTGTTGAAACAATATGTTTTTCATACACAGTCATATTAATGTGCTCATGATAAATCGAAAATAAACAATAACACAGGATAAGTGTTCAATGTAAAGTTGTGCTGCACCAAATGTCTTCACCACCCACACTCCAGAACCTGGGACCACGATTATGAGACCCCCAGAATATGCTCACGTACCCCATGCTCGAAATAAAACATCTCTGCCGGCCATTACCGAGCGAACCCCAATCATGACCGATAGAAAGTCCAAATGCGAGCACGGAGCACCTAACACATCGCGGAAGACCCACGAGCACTAGCCCAGGTAACATTTATAATAATTGTATTCATGCAGGAACGCAGTATTTATGTAAATAGTTAATTGTTATATAGACGTTACGTGTTTAATGTTGTTTTGTAACAACGCAATACATATACGGATGCAGTTATATGAATCGTCGAGTCAGTTTAATGTAAGTTTGCACTTCTTTAAATATGCGAGTATTGTCTTCCACATTTAGTGACTCGTTTCCGAATAATAGGGTTTTAACAGATAGTGGATGGTACTGACGGGTTGCTGCAAACAAGTTTAATCGTTGCTGATGGAACAGTTGGCATTTAAAAAGCAAATGTTCGGCATCTTCATCTTCGAGTGTACATTGGCATAAAGGGGATTCTCTCAAGTGATTCCTATATAGATCAGCATTAAGATTACTACATTGGTTTATTATGCGGCAGTGGTAAATTGATAATGTTCTGTCGCCGATAAGATTAAAATATTCTGGAACAATTGGAGGTCTGAATAGTTGTTTAAAAAACGGCGGTCGATGTAGAATGTTTTATATTCTCATTTAGTTCATTCCAAGATGCTACTGATGACGGTATAAACGATTTAGAATACAGTTCCGTCCGTCTTGTTAATGTGATAAAATTGTTCATATTACGTAATCCGTATGTGTTATTTCACCAACTAGTTGTGGAAATAGTTCATGTATATATGAGGGAAGTACATCGGCCTTTTCTTTATAAATAATTATAAGCTTCTGAATATGTATTCGGTCTGAAAGGGGCATCCATCCAATTTCTAGGAGAAGTCTGTTAATAGAGCATGAACGGGTGATACCTGTAACTGTTCTGGCTGCTTCGTATTGAAGTTTTTCAAGAGATTCGCGTTCATATTGTGTACAACTATCCCATACGATTGATGCATATTCGAGAACTGGTCTCATGTACGATTTATATATTTGATGCAATGTTTTTCTATTTAATTTAAATTTAAGCATTTTCATAGAACATAAAACCTTAGATGCAGACTTAATTATGTTAGAAATATGCCAGGTACCATCATGACTGAGAGTTAGACCCAAATGTTTGTGATGTTGGACAAAATGAAGTTGAATATCATTAAAATAGAGAGTTCGTTTGTTTGTTTGTTTGTTTATTGGTGTTTAACGGCCTATCAACAGCTAAGGTCATGTAAGGCCGGGCAAACGGGTTCGATCCCGTTTTAACCTGCTGCATTGGGGGGAAAATTCCAAAATCAGAACTGAATATTTACATCGAGAAACAATATATTCAGCCCTGAAATTAGAATAACCTGACCTGGTGGCAGGTCCATACCACACCAAAGTCACTTAGCCCCTTCCCCTAAAATAGGATTGCGAATTATCGTAAAACTCACATAAGGGGTATAACCAGATTCAACTGTCACATACAAAATGCCAAAGACGTATGCGAGGGCCAAACCAGGTATCCAGTCGGGATTCCGGTAAGGATGAACCCCGATCGTTAAATTACCCATCGCTTGCACCCACCTTCCACACACTTAAACTAGAGAGATGGCTCTGTGTATCGAGCTAATGAACAGATCATAGCATCAGTTTTAGAAGGATTAAATGTTACAAGCCACTGGTGAGCCCATGCTGCTAATTCATTTAAATCATGGTTTATATTACGTGCTATGGTGTTCATGTCTGTTGACGAGACAGCTAAGGATGAGTCATCAGCAAATAGCCTGGTTGTACTAAGTAGTTTGTCAGCAATATCATTAACGTATATAAGAAACAAAAGAGGTCCAAGAACCGAGCCTTGGGGAACACCAGCATTTATCAATTTACTTTCAGAATAAGAACTGCCTACAGAAACTTTTTGTGATCTGTTTGATAAATAATTTCTGAACCAGTTATGAAGGGGACCTTCTACACCATTTTGGTTGAGCTTAAATAAAAGTCCGAGGTGCGATACTCTATCAAATGCTTTAGAAATGTCACAAAAGACAATACACGTATGTTTTCGTTCATCGATTGCCTTGCATATCTGATTATATATATCTATTAGTTGGTATACCGTGGAATGGCCTGGGATGAATCCGAATTGACTTTTATAAATAAGGTTGTTAATATGAAGGTGGTTATATACATGTTTGAAAACAACTCGTTCCAAAACTTTTCCTAAACAGCTAATGAAAGAGATATAGGTCTATAATTTGAGGGTTGATCACGGTCTCCTTTCTTGAAAAGTGGCATAACGTTAGCTTGTTTCCATTTTGATGGATAGTTACCTTCTTGTAGAGATATGTTAAATAATATGCACAAAGGCCTAGCAATAGTCGTTGAGGTTTCTTTTAACATTCTATGGCTGATTTCGTCTGGTCCTGATGCTTTATGCACGTTTAATTTCGATATAATTTCCGTAATGTCCTGCTCTGATACGTGTATATACTCTATGTTAGCTACGTGGTGTATAATCATGTAGCGTTACGTGTGTGTCGTCTACTGGTGATATTGAGACAAAATAAGTATGCAATGCCTCAGCCTTCTCTGTGTCTGTAGATGTGTATGTGTTATCGGTTTTACGGAGAGGAGGAATTGTGTCACAACTATTCGATTTTTCTTGAACTAGCATTTTTACAATGTTCCAGTACTGACGCGGATTAGTGGTGTTAATATCATGAATTGTAAATTCTAAGTTATCATAAAATGTTTCCTTAGCATATTTTATCATATTATTAACTTTGTTGCGTATTTTTTTTTGTATAAATTCCAGTCATGTTCCTTTTTTGTTCGTAGCACTACTGTTTTCTGACGATCACGTTGGCGAGATGTTTTACGAATAAGTGAGTTATACCAAGGTTTGTCGTTTGGGCGTATTGTAACTAGACTCGATGGGATACTAACTGAATAATGTCCATAAGTTTGTTATGAAATGCTTCGCATGCTGTGTTTAGAGTACCATTATTAATGAATGACCAGTCAGTTGATAGTATTAACATATTTAATAGATTGTAGTCACCGCGATTATAGTTCCATACTTTTCTTTTGAATGGGGCTGCTGATGGCATGTTACATGATATATAGATATATGTACCATAATGATCACTAATATCCTGTCAATACGACCTAATCACTGCGTATGAATATGTGCGGTTGTCATACTAGTCGATTCTCCGATTTTTAGGATGCGACTGGGGTTATTTTTGCAATTTAAAGCTATTTGTAGGTGAAAACGGGATAAATAGAATAGTAGGTTATAGTGCCGTGAATGGGAAAACAATATCTGGCGCGGCACGGAAACGGGATGGGCTCGGCAGAGCATCGCACATCCAGTTTCCGAAGCCTTGCCATATATGTTTGCCATTCACGGCACTAACCTACTATTCTCTATATGTATATTGTTCATACATTTGTTTATTTTTCAAAAGTGACGCGTAAGAAACTTAGAAACGACACTTATGATATGAATCGTCACTCGCACATAAACTACTCCAAAGGCGAACTGGGGGCCGTTTCACTAAACTTAGTACGACTAAAATGTTCGTAAGTTCAAATTTAGGATCGTCTGGAAATTTCAATTGATGGATTTACATTTATTGAACATAGGCTACATATGCAGCCAATGTTCAATAAATGTAAATCCACTAATTGTTTACAAGAAAACAGTGTTAATGTGGAATTTACAGACTTTATCATAATTTTGCATTTACGAACATTTTAGTCGTACGAAGTTTAGTGAAACGGCCCCCTGGTGATGCTTGGGCGATCGTGGTTCAATCGTTTGTCGTATGATGATATATGCATTTCTAGATGCGTGGATCGTTGACAGAAGGCAACCTGTATGAACCTGACTAGACTTTCGTCGACACATATCATGCACACACATAAATATCCACTTATGCACTCAATATTCGTCAGACAAGCGTTGACAACTCTTTTCCTTGCACAACTTCCGGTCCGTCTTTGTCGTCGTCTCGTGCGTCGTAGACCGGAAGTCCTTTGGCAGCACGATGCTTTTCTTTCCTCCAGTGGTAAGCGTTCTGGACAACACCGAGTATTCCGAAGATGGTTCCGGCCGAGAGAATGACACACGCTGTAATGGCCGGCGTGGATCGGAATCGTACAACCATGAACAACATCAGCGCTGAAATATATGGTGGCACCATTATGGACAAGATGAACGCAGCTGAGTGTGTCCAGTCCTACTGTATGGTGGTTCGGTAGGGACATTTCGTTTCTTCGTTTCCACGCCACGTAGAGACGAAAGTTCAGAACTCTGAATTTTCGTTTCTACACGGCGTAGAAACGAAGGAATGAAATGTTCCTAACTTTGGTTTGTACGCCTAAGTAAAACCAAAGGAACACAATATAAGTTTATACATCTTCGTTGCTAAGCGACGTAGAAAGGGTGAGACGAAGTGTCCGCAACGAGCCATCATAGAAGATATAAACACCCAGCTACTATAACCCTGCCAATATTGGTTGGTGTTTGATCATTCTGGCGTTTTATACGTATATCGTTCCAGATTTCGAAAGGAAACAGCAGTATTAAAATCATAAAGACGTAGCACACATGCAACGAAAGCCCCACAAGATATAATCCGCATTTAACTACATGTACAACACGAAACCAGTACCATTGATGGACGTACCCCTCAAAGCTTTATTTCAAAGTCATTTCACCTGGAGCAAAAGGGTCACATGGGTGGGCTACGGAACTAAAACAAATATTGATGATTGTTTCAGGCCAATCCGACGTATGGTACGGACGGACTGACGTTTCTGTTTCTGGTTATACAATAGTCCCAGCAGGATACAAACAAATACAATCCGGTAACGTAAGAATGCAAGAAAACATGAAAATAAGGATGATGTCTTGGAATGGTCAGAGTTGCCGAGTATTTAGGGTCTATATATACTTACATATTAGGAAGGCTGGTATTGAGACGAAGAATCCTGCAATGGCGAGAAACCGACTACTGGAACATTCTTTGAGGTATTTCAGGGCTCTAGAGAAAATTAAATTAAATGAAGTGAGGGAAAACACGCATACTGGGATTTCATTGTTAACCAATAACATTATATATTCTAACATGTGACTGATAGGTACAATTAGGTTCTGAAATACGATACAAATCAGCAATTAAACTATGATTTTTTTCATATTCTGTTTGATCACTTTCAGGCATATCTGAGACGCATGGGCCTTTAATGTATATCTTGCGCTAAACATTAGCAAGCAGGCAGCAAAACGGACAGACCGACATATATTGGAGTTCAGTAGCATATTTCACCAACATTGCAAAGTATACATATCTAGAAAAGTATACTTTGAGGGAGAAATCTTTAATTGAAGGATAAATTTATTAATTTTTATTATACTGACTTTATTACATTATCACAGCCATTTTGGCTGTGATAATGTAATAAATTCAGTATAATAATTCTGCATACTTTTAATCATCAAATATATGCAGTGGTTAGTTCTATATGAAATAACTCATTTTGGGGAAAATAAATGAATACTCCCTCAACGTATACCTTGCTAGATAAGTATACTTTGCAATTTTGATGAAATCGACTACTGGACATATTGACCAGTATATGAGTTACTAGTATTCACATTTAGAATATATTTTCATTATAGAGTTTAGTTACATTAATTTAAATACAGACTGTAAAATAAATTAATTTAGTGGTCATCAATTGCAGATACACTGGCAGTCACAATGCTAGTTATTTTTTACTATTTTAAACATTTGTGCCAGCACCAGACTTTTTCCAGGTGGTTTAAGGGTACAGTACGAACATGATGATTAGTAAAAAACAGGTTAAGCAAACGGATATTGATAGTCATGATAATTATGTCTATCCGTATCGGCACGGAAACGATAGGAATTCCGCGCCGATCCGGGGAATTCCTACACGTATCCCAACGTCGCCTGATACACGTGATATCACTGGAAATGTGGTCTGCCCTCACTGACAGCCAAAGAAAACGAGGGCACATTCGAAAACATAAAATACCCGATGATCTTGTACGTTTTCTATTTGTTATAGCATGATGGAAGGCCATAAGATGAATGCATGTGTGAAATATGAAGCAGTTATCTGAAATGAAACACAAAATATAAGCAATTTACTTGACCGTTAAAGTTTTTAACACATTAAGTATGTGCCATTGTAGATCGTAGATTCATCATAGTATGATAGCTGATCATCAGGGGGCCGTTTCACTAAACTTCGTACGATTACAATGTTCGTAAGTGCAAATTTAAGATCGTCTGGAAATTTCAATTATTGGATTTACATTTATTGAGCATAGGCTGCATATGCTGCAGCCTATGCTCAATACATGTACATCCATTTTAGTCGTACGAAGTTTAGTGAAACGGCCCCCTGAGGAATCCGTTTCTGAACTATGAAGCTGTTATGTCAAAGGAAACAAAAATATTATGGACGGGACGTACGAAAACCGGTAAATCTATTTATCAGGTAACGAGCTTTGTATTGGACGAATATGTACTGACTGATAACATAATGTCACATCAGGCATTGACCAGGTATAAACATCCTGGTTACAACACATTGAAAACTACGTTTCATCGAATGACGTCGCATGACGTTACAGAATGACGTCAGTGTAATGACGCAACAATGCTACTTTTTATTTGATAATCGGCTAGCATAAACGTTACCGTATAAATATAATACAAGCATAGTGTATGTTGATATCACATTTGCCAGGCTCGGCTCAGAAACGTAGGAATTCCTCGGCGAGTATCGGAATTCCTACGCGTTTTCTAGCCTTGCCTAATAAACTTGCTAACACAATCCACAAGTAATATTCACTATGTATCGTACCTTGCCTTTCCAATAGGAACCCGCAGGAGCTTGATGATAATGAAACACTGGACAGAACACATCAAGAGACACATGACGTTCAGAACGACCACAAACGTGCACATGGCCGTGGCGACGTCAACGGCGTCTGAATACGTCAGATTGGCGTTAGCCAACGCCAGTCCAGGCGGTATCTGCTGAATATCTGACATGGAGAGAAGTAGCTGAGTCGATAACACACCGAGAACCAGCGAACAGAGACATAGCAGCGAGAGTAGATGAAGAGTTGATTCAACGAGTTGGTAGTCCTCTTTTTCTATGTCAAAGAAGTTAGGAACACACGGGTCACTTAACCGTTCTTGCGAGAGAGCGATGCTGCGTTTTGAAACGAAACTCGGAGGGCGACTGAGGCTCAGGTTCCCTGTTGAGCGAAGCGGTAGCATTGACGAGAGCCGGGAGCCATCAGAGTCATTCAATCGGCATTGCTCGTCTTTCTTCTGAAGGACGGCATCCAAGAGTTCTCGGTCTTGGTAGATCTCGGACCTGTCAGATCGATTCAGGTCCATCGTTTATATGGATGTTGTCGGCGGGCTATTGAACTGCCAGGCTAGCGTATCGTCCGTAGGCATCTGCCATAACAAGAGAGGCACGTACATGAAAAGCAATGATTTTGTTACTAAACATGGGTACGCACCTAGCATATTTAGGTCTAATTTTAAAGCGTATACATGTTTTAATTGACTTTTTGTTCGTAACTAATAGATATGTACATGTATGTCTGCACCCTAGTGAAAGTAATAAGAGAATCAACGAAGAGTGCCAAACCCACAAACAAGTAAACAAGGTCACATGAATGATAGAACGGCGTTCAATCCATTCATGCACGGAAGCTACCGGTGAAGGTTGGTAAAGATCAGGGGCCCGTTTCACTAAACTTCGTACGAATAAAACGTTCGTAATGCAAATTTAGGATCGTCTGGAAATTTCAATTGATGGATTTACATGTATTGAGCATTGCAGCCTATGGTCGATAAATGTAAATACATTAATTGCTTACAAGGAAACATTCTTGATGTGAAATTTATAGACTCAAAACAGTTTCATTTTCATTAATTATCAGGGTAAAATACCCAAATATCTGGGGCCCGTTTCACTAAACTGAATTCCTACGACTAAAATGTTCGTAAGTGCAGATTTAGAATAGTCTGTAAATTTAAATTGATAGATTTACATTTATTGAGCATACGCTGCATATGCAGCCTATGCTCAATAAATGTAAATCCAATAATTGCTTACAAGAAAACAGTGTTAATGCGAAATTTACAGACTATCATAATTTTGCACTTACGAACATTTTTGTCGTACGAAGTTTAGTGAAACGGCCCCCACATTAACGTGGTTCATTAATTTTACCATTTCCACCTGCATGTTAGGGCCATTTGATCAGAACAAATCCACCAAAGAGTCCCCAAATCGGCTGCTAATGCGAACTTTGTTGTATAGTTTAGTTTTGCAGTTACGAAATTCTTACTGGTACGAAGTTTAGTCAAACGGGCCCCTGGAGAACAAATCAGATACGTGGTTGTGACTGGAGAAATTGTTCTTATGAGTTTTGCAACCGGTGTATTTAATAAAATTACGCAGATGTCCGAAGGTACAAAAAATCACATGTCGTGTCTCATTTGTGGCTGTGACTGGAGAAATGAGGCTTATAGGATTTGTGACAAATGTAGCTCCTGATCAAATAGCACGCTCGTGTAGACTGATAACGATCTATATTGCTTGTTAGAGGCACAACGGGTGTTTCACTGATGTAATGGCGAACAGTGCAGATCCTGATCCAAAATGGCTGTGATAATGTAATACATTTAGTATAATAAAACTTAATAAACTTATCCTTAAATTGAAAACTTCTCCCTCAAAGCATACTTTGCTAGGTAAGTATATTTTGCAATGTTGGTGAAATAGGCTACAGTATATACATAAAGAAAGAAAGTAATTAGTAAAGGGAAACACTACGAACAGGGCGGAAATAACTGACGATGTCATATATTCAGCAAACGTTTATGTCGGGTTGTATGAACTGTATGTATGTACAATGTTGGGGTGGGGGAGAACCGTTTTGGCTAATTCCATAAATTGGTATTAATGCACAATATAAGCAACGTTTCACTGTTTAATTATCCCAGTACGCCCTACCCCACCCCTCAATCCACCATCGGGCGTGGAAGTCAGTGATACATGCATACATGTACAGTGGAACCTCTCTAAACCGGACACCCTGGGAGGTCCCCAGGGTGTCCGGTTGAAAGAGGTTCCACTGTAAACCACACATACAACTATTTCATTACACCCGTGGGTGATTTGCGATCACGAACATACATTATCATCGGAGATAAATGACAATGAGCCCGATCAGAACTAACAGTTCTCTGTGTCCAGTTTGGAGAGGTTCGACAGTACACGGGGGCTGGTATCATTTGAGAGACACTGAGCGTCAACTGTATGCAATAAACCTGTGTGTTTGGTATTTTTAATATAAATGTATTTACCTGTAAGCATAAGCTCGCTATTCCGTTCTTCCTTATCTATCCATGAATACACGAGAACAGTTTACCCGTTGGACAACTGTGTTGTCTCTACTTGTATATTGTGTTGCACTTAGTGCACAATTATAATAAGCGTTGATGCACACAAAAATCCTCTTCAAAACAGATGACGTCGATTTGTTGTCATTTTGGAAATGACAGAAAACATTTTATTTTCAACGTTCGTTCAGATTACAAGCTCTGAACTTGGGTCTTTCGCATACAATGTCGTGTAACGTGCATACAACTTAACGAGATGAATATCTGACAAAAAGGGCTTATCGTATTTGCGACCAGTGCAGGCCCAGACCGGACTGCGCATTTTGCGCAGTCCGGTCAGGGTAAGCACTGTTCGCAATGCGATAACAAAGATCTATAATAATAATACAACCAGCATGCAATAGATATGTGGACTATAAACATGATACATGAATGGTTGGGGTACACATTGGTCATCAAAGAAATAAGCCCGGTTTTGCTATACTTTGATCATTAGGTATACTTACATAGATATAGCAGTTATTACGGATAGCACGGACAATACCCGACACTGTGACAGATTATTGCTTCAGGCGGGGTTATTTCTTAAAGGTACCTGGTCTGAGATAGGCAGAAAAAGTGATAAAATTGCTTGATAAAAAATAGTTACTAGCAGGTTAGGATCGTCGTATTTCTGAATCCACTTCCACTTAGGATTGTCAAAAATGACGCTATTTTTTTATTCAATTCATTATACGTGGTATAAGTGCTATCATTTCACAATAGTAAAAACACGTTAAGCATCTCAAATTATACTCCTGGTACAATCATAGAGAACATTCATTATTAAATAATTGTCTCCCTTGTTTATCACAGTTTGTGAAAATATGTAGCTAAATTAAACACTAACACCTCAAGTTTTATCAAATAAAATGGTGTTTTGGCTGATATAGATGACTTGTATGACGCGTGTATTTTACAAAACGAAACATGTCTGAGACATCATCTGAGACACAATCACTTTAGTACACTTCGTTAAGCAAAACTTATGGATAGATATTAACACAGATCAGGGGACCGTTTCACTAAACTCCGTACGACTAAAATGTTCGTAAGTGCAACTTTAGAATCGTCTGGAAATATCGATTGATGGATTTACATTTATTGAGCATAGGCTGAATATGCAGCATATGCTCAATAAATGTGAATCCAATAATTGTTTACAAAAAAACATCGATAATGTGAATTTACAGACTATTACAAGTTTGCACTTACGACCATTTTAGTCGTACGAAGTTTAGTGAAACGGTTCCCAGTTGATTGAGGGTAACACAATAAATGTAGGTGGACGTTGAGACATCATTTCAGACACAATCACTTTAATACGCTTTAGTAAGCAAGTCCTATGGCGAGATATTAACAGAGATCAGTTGATTGAGGGCAATAATGTAAATGTAGGTGAACGTAAGCTCAATCAGTGAGCATTCAGTATGGAATTATCGATCTATTGTGATTAATGTTTCATTCATATTACAGTGGCATTTGTATATTACAGTGACAGTTGTATTCGGCATTTTATGTATGAGACCAGTTAAAGGCACTGGGGCCCGTTTCACTAAACTTCTTACGACTACAATGTTCGTAAGTGCAAATCTAGGATCGTCGGGAAATTTCAATTGATGGATTTACATGTATTGAGCATAGGCTGCATATGCAGTCTATGCTCAATAAATGTAAATCCAATAATTGTTTACAAGAAAACAGTGTTAATGTGAATGTTAATGTGAATGTGAATGTTAACAGTGTTAATGTAAACTTCGTACGACTAAAATGTTCGTAAGTTCACACTTATGATAGGCTGTAAATTTCACATTAACAATGTTTTCTTGTAAGTAATTATTGGATTTACATTTACTGAGCATAGGCTGCATATGCAGCCTATGCTCAATAAATGTAAATCAATCAATTGACATTTCTAGACGATCCTAATTTTGCACTTACGAACATTTTAGTCGTACGAAGGTTAGTGAAACGGGCCACTGGGCCTCAGATGACAGATATATCTAAATTTGACATACCTTCTACACGCGTTACCTCACACTTTCGTACCTCAAACTGCTGATAACTCATTTCAAATTCTTGAATCCAAGTACATGTTTCATAAATAATAACTATCGTTAGCTCAAAGTTTTTCTCCTCAGTCCCCTGGGCTTTGAGTAAACGAGTGTAGACTGTATTTTAAATTGTATTCATGCGGGGTACATGTAGTCGCCACCCTGTATATCCGTCCGCCTGTCCGTCCGTCTGTCCGAGATTTGCGATAACGTTTTCGGGTAGCTATCTCTGTAACCGTTAGTCGCATTGGCTTGAAACTTCATATGCTTATTTTTCATCATCCATATTTTAATTCTATATCCCATCCATGCGCCAGCTGTACTCAATGTGAAAAATTAAAATACTTAGAAATTTGTGTTGAAGTTTTGTAATGGTACATCCGCCATCAGTGATACTGTACTGAATTATTGTCCTGAATATATACACATCTATATGGAGTCCCGCAGGGGAAATGGATATTTTATTTTTTATTAATTCGTTCCCACGAAATGACAATTAGTTCCCTCAATTTAACAATTCATTCCCTCGAATCAACAATCCGTTCCCACGACATAACAATTCGTTCCATCGAATTAATAATTCGTTCTGACGAAATCACAATTCGTTCCCACAATTTAACAATTCGTTCCCTCGAATTAACAATTCGTTCCCTCGAATTAACAATTCGTTCTCACGATATAACAATTCGTTCCCTCGAATTAACAATTCGTTCCCACGAAATGTCAATTCGTTCCCTCAATTTAACAATTCGTTCCCACGAATTAACAATTCGTTCCCGTGGGAACGAATTGTTATTTCGTGGGAACGAATTGTTAAATTGATGGAACGAATTTTTAATTCGTGGGAACGAATTGTTAAATTGAGGGAACGAATTGTTATTTCGTTGGAACGAATTAATAAAAAGAATCATACGTCCCCTGCGGGCAAACAAATGCTGGGAAACGAGACCTACGGCATTCGTGACTAGCGTTGGTCCACACCACTCTGCACAATCAGCTTGATCAGGTACTACAGTAACATCCACTCCGTCAAATTAACATTGTTTTGTCCATGAAAATAGTTTTTGACTATGACTGTATATGTTAGTTATCAGGATCGATTCTGGTAATTTCATCCTAATATGTTTCTCGCCGTATGACATCACGCACAGGACGAAAGGACTTGTAGTGACGAATTTCGGATGTTCCATTATTCGGATAAATTCAATGCAGGTGCATTATAACATCGCAAGCGTCGACTTCATTGATAGAAACTATCATTTATTACACTCTTGCGAGTTATTTACATGAGTTTCGCTGTGAAAGAAAACCCGTAATCAACTCCTTACAAATAATACACCGTGAAGAGAACACCCGTAATTGCACCCTCTTTTATTACAGTCAAAATAAAGTTATTTGACAATTTGGAGAGAGTCTCGACAAATGTACAATGTTAATGTGATTGAAAACATTACAAACATGCACTCAAATATATCTAGTTCATAGAAACAGCTGCGCAATTTGGATTACAAAAGTTTACATGACGTCACGTTTAACGTCACACAACGTGACGTCAAAACGCGGGAAGCACGTCAGTGTGTAACTATTCATACGCACAGCACCATTATTTTGCTTACAATCTAAAAACATATGCATATATATCCTTTGTGAAGTGTAATAAATAGAATATTCTATCGTACATGTCTGAATAGCGGAAATAATACACTTGTGTCCGTCGGTTTCCGTGCAAGCAACTCGTTCGCTACGCTCAATCGTGTATTATTTCCCGCTATTCAAAATGTACGATGGAATATCCTCTATTTCTCCCCATTCACCATATTGCTTTTATATCCCAGTACATTACATCAGCCCCACGTGACGTCGCGCGACATTGTTGATTCGTTAAAGTTTGTTTGATATCATTGAATTGCATGACGTTCACCGGCGTTGTTAATAACGTTACGCTATTGACCGGCAACGTCGCTGTTCTATGAATTGCTATTCCTAATTTTAACGCCGTATTTGGTTATTTACATTTTTGAAACCATGGGAAGTAGTATGTACAATATTTAGTCTTTTTAGTTTTGTCATTCGGACACCACGCACTTTAAACAAACCAACTGTTGTTAATACTACAGTAAACGCAATATCCCATGCTTGTATTAATTAATTGCAAATTGACAAACATCCGGAGCTAACCCACAATATATACACACTTGCATGCCTACTATTTAGTATTGTGACATTTTTTCAATATGTAAACATTCATTTAGAAATCAAACATATAATGACAAAAACGTAGCTATTTGTTTTAAACAAATGTCTCTTTTATGTACACAATTTAATGGATTGACTTAACAAATTGATTTCTTATTTCAATGGAATGCGAAGCCAAACAGACGTCTCGATTTCATAAAAATTCATATTTTTGCCAGACTGTGACTCGAGAAATTTGGGCTGATCATGATCAGACTGACGGAATACCCAAACTCCAGATCAAATAGCACACTCCTGTAGCCTGGTAACAATTTATATTCCTTGTTAGAAGTATATTATCAGTGTTTCTTTGACGGAATGGCGAACGGTGCAGATCCTGATCAGACTGTGCGGATGCACAGGCTGATCTGGATCTACACTGGTCGCATATACATTAATAACCATTATGGCTGCCTTGTATTTTGACTCGATGCCATTACAACAACAAAAGGCATTCACTAATCGTACGCCATGAATGTAACATCAATATTTTATTCCTGAAACCCATTTTTAGCCAGTATCTAGTACGACGGGTCCAATCATGGCACCACCAGACAACCAGTTACAAATTGCGCTAACCGGACTCTCTATGAAGCATTTTAATATGACTCTGTTTCCATTAGTTCTGAGTACATAACTCTAATTACATGACATTGTATTACATAAGCGCTATATATGACGGGGTAGTATTTCGTGACGAACCGACTCATCTCCACAAACGCTACCATAGAGGTCTGTAGTGCTGAAAGGGTTATAATAAACAGATCATAGGCTTTTGTGCAATCGCTGGTTACTAATTAGTTTTAATTAAAATGTTGTCTATAATTGAAACATAGACCAGTAGGATAGATCAATCGTTATCAGGCGTGTAACGGAAGACCAGCCATTATACTAGGCGCATTTGCCATGAGCCCGATTTCTCGAGACACGGCAACATTTGAGACCCCATCTAAGCCGCAGTGTCGTTAAAAAGCCACGTTTTCTCACGGCTGATGACATTGTCGCATTATGTGGCTGTGACTGGAGAAATGGGAATTATCGGATCTGTGACCAGTGTGGTTGCTGATCAAATCAGACCATACTAATGATATGTTGTATTTGTAATAGGACTACTGGCCCTTGAGCATACATCCATAATGTGACACGAAAGCATCGACCTGTGATCACGAGATATTACAAGATGATAAACACTGGTGTATGCATGAGCAATTAGAATACCACACACCAATAGCCTGATAACGATCTATATTGTGTGTTAGATACATGACGGATGTTTCATTGATGGAATAGCGAACATTGCAGATCCTGATCAGACTGTGTGGATGCACAAGCTGATCTGGATCTACATTGGTTCGAAACCCCATAAGCCTCATTATTTCAGTCTCACCACATGAGAACCTGGGTCCAATTAATTTCCAGTCATTAATTGATTCATTTCCATAATGTATTTACTAGAACAATGTATTCTATTGGGATATCTCGGTGCGATTATCTGTTGTAATTAAATAACATGTCATGGTTACATTGATTGATTCATTAGAATTATAATGTACACGGGGTCTGCAAAACATATATAATGCGCATGTATTTCCCCACAAATTTTACATTATATGTCAAACCTTCATTTGTGATTGATGAGGAATAATCAGAAGATACGACTTTTAATTTTCCCAACGAAACTGCCAGTGAGATACTGGTATGGACTTCATATGTGATTGACGAGGAATTTTCAAATATATCGACCTTTATTGTCGCAACGAAAATGCATGTGTGAGTGTGATAGTACATTTGCCTGTCACAACGGTGCGTACACGATTTGGAGAGAATATTGTGACATATTCTGGTATTTAATATGAGAACTACACGTAGTAACTTGCATCATACTCTACTGGTACTTATAGTTTTCCCTTTTTTCTAAGCCAATCGCTGGCCAGTATCGAGCTACACCAGATTTAATAATTAATTGTTTGACAGGAAATGGAAAATCAATACTCGAATGAGAGATGCATAGTAAAATGTGGTTGAACTATAAATATGTTATTATTCACACATTGGAAGTGTAAGGAACTAAATGATGCAGTCGCTAGCGCTCCCTCGCATTTATTTATATTAAAAAATCCAATATGTGAACAATAACTTATACAAGTCACTTGCAGTCGTGAATGAAACACAATATGTGTCGCTGCTACGGATATTATTTACATAGATTGTGCGCCATAATATAAAATGGATTGAAGCTTTGTGTTGTCGTTTATACTTAAGCATTAACTGAAAACCATGCGAGTGCACGTTGCGCAAGCAAGTGATCGAGAAATGAACGAATTAAAACGAGAACATGATTTGGAAGGAAACATAATACGTACGCCTGGGTCTCAAATACACTCCCTGATGAATGTGACTAAGATAATCCAGTACACCATGACTATGTTTGGAATATACCACAAACCGTACTCACAAACGCGCTACAACAAGGCCGAGGACACGACGTTGCCTTTCTGGAAGAGGAACCTGAAGATATCGCCGAAGATCTTACTTAGTTATAACGTGTTTATCATATTCCTGCTATGGTCGAACATATTGCGCATTTTCACTTCGTTTTTCATCGGGGATTCTAAAAGAGACATTGTAGTGTTGCGTATCATATGTGGTGTTTGGTACATTATGTGCGCAGTCAACGCCACGATGTTGGTAAAGTCGAGCCATCCAAGAACGGGCCACCAGTTTCAGATTTGCGATCACTGGACGAAACATGTTTTAAGCAAACTTAACGAACTAGACATTGATAACAACACTGATAAACTCAGGAGGAAATTTATTGTCTGGTTGGTGATCGGCTGGGCGTTTATTGTTGTGAACTGCATAACAGTCACAGCCATTATATTCTTTCCACATCTGTCTGAACACAACATAGGGGCACTGTTCAGAGCACCATTTCCGGAAAGCACATTGATACGAATACTAGTTGTCATCATGAATTTACTCACCAGTGGTGCATGGGTTTTTCCTGTGGTCTTTGTCATGACTATGAGTACGGTGTTCACCAACTCATTCCATGTGTGCAACTCAGCATTAGGAAAACTCATCGACGAATCGAAGGGCAGTGAATTCGCCACAGAATTTTACCGGCTTCGCCGTCTCCATCTAGACATATGTAAAGGTGTTGAAGTCATGGACAAAGACTTCAGTGTCCTCTTCGCAAACTGGTATCTCACTAATATCCCCATTGCGTGCTTGGTGTTGTTCCATCTCATCAAGACGGATAACAGCATGTTTATGGTTACCATCTACCTGTTCTGGGTGGCCACCGCGATTGTCTGCATCGTCGTGACGTCAGGCGTGGCCGCGTCGCTGAACCAGGCTGTAAGTCCCACAATATTTACACACAAATGTGAAGCTTTGATGGAAAAAACTTACATGCAGACCCGATTTGATATAGTGGCGTCCCTTGAAAACTTACAGAAAGTCAATGTATTTACATGTACCATACCATTCTCTAGTGTGAACTACAGTGAAACCTCTCTAAACCGGACACACTGGGAGGTCCCTAGGGTGACCGGTTTAAGGAGGTTTCATTTTAAATCATGCATTTGATCATTCTGAGCCATAGACGTGTGATATACGATCATGAACAGATACTATCCACCGAGATAAATGACCAAGAAACCCATCAAAAATAAGACACAGATATTTTCTTGTGTTCGGATTAGAGAAGTTCCACTGTATATTGTTAATACTGTATTTGCAGGTAAACAAAGAGAGTGCCTCCGTCGGCAAGGTATACATGTCATTTATTCACATACCTTCGAATTGAATATCTCTACAATATGTACGTCAATAAATGTGTATCGGTACTGTCTTTCAACTTGGCGTTTATCTTATATGACATAATAGTTGTACATGTGTTTAAAATTCACATTATTTCAAAAGCGGAAAGTCTACTAAGTTTCCTCTTTTGCACATGCATATTTGCGTATATAGAGAATAGTAGGTTAGTGCCGTGAATGGGAAAAAATATCCGGCAAGGCTCAATAATTTCTTTATTGCTCATCAGAAGTATATGTTGTGACCACTCATTTGAACCGTCTCGCCGAGACGGTTCAAATGAGTGGTCACAACATATACTTTGGTTCAGAAATAAGGAAAATAGATAGAGAATAGTAGGTTAGTGCCGTGAATGGGAAAAAATATCTGGCAAGGCTCAGGAAACGGGATGGGCGAGGCTCTGCCGAGCACATCCCGTTTCCGTGCCGCGCCAGATATTTTTTCCCATTCACGGCACTAACCTACTATTCTATTTATCCCGTCAACACCTACACATGGCTGTAAAATGCAAAAATAGTATTGACTGGATATCACAAATGTTTCACGGCATATTTGCATATATTTGTGTCGTTTCCTTTCGTTTTCCGACACTATTGGAAAAAAATCAAAATCTTGAGTTTTAGCTTTTTTCCAAGGATGTCTGAAAACGTGAAGAACGGCACAAGTAAATGCAAATAGTATTACGCATCTGCAAAAGAGGAAACTAAGTAGAGTTTCCGCTTTGCAATAAATTTCAAGTTATATGTCATATGCTTCTTGTATTTGTATAATTAAATGTTCAATTGGATGGCCGATCTTTCTCCAGTGTCCACAAAATCAGCGATCACCTCTGTACGTTTGCCTACTTTATATGGTCTCAACTAATTTCATTTTGGCTACCCGGGATCTTCTGTCTCCTTGGGGTATACTGTTTATACTTTGTTTCATCAAGTATAATGTCCACTATGAATAAGTGTATGATCCATATATGGATATATATCAACAACAGTAGTTGTGAGGCCGGATTGTTCGGACTCCAGAATATGTATGTCCAATTCCTAGTGAATGCAGTATATGACAACATTGATTGAACCAACTTTGGTATCCATTTAAAGGCACCCGAAAGTATACATTACTACAGTCAAACTTGACTGTTGTAGAGGGGTGGCTGTTGTAAGCAGGTTATATAGCACTTGTCCATTTGGGACATAAATATCGCCCGTTATACAGATGGTGTTGTTGTAGAGGGTGGCCGTTCATGTTATGTGTTGTTAATTTTTAGTCAGAATTGTCCGCAATATGTACATGTATATCCTATTCCTAGTGAAAATAGTGTATATTAACAATGACTGATCTGCCTTAAATTTTGTGATTTCATTACAGGCACACTCCTCGTTGGAGCACATTTACTATATGGGGACAACCGGCCTTACCATGGACCAGATGGGGCAGGTATGGGGCCATACATTTAAGGAATAAATCATGGATTTTGCGCTTACTGTGATGCACAAAACATTTTCCTAGGCTTTGTGGTCTGCTTAAGGGTTTCGAGGATTCATTGTCGGACTCCTCACCAACCTTAAACAGATAAAACGTTTTGATTACCACAGTAATTCATGGAAAAGCGACATTGTCGCTCAGTTACATATCTTTTATGTGAGGGTTGGAAATGGCTCAAAGAACCTTCCGTACCTGGGCATATGAGCCCAGAAAATTTGGCCCAGAAAAGGCAATAGCCTTTGTCCCGTTTTCTCTCCCCAATGTACTATTGACAACGCACACGCAACGGTCTGGTACTCGCATCCAATGATTATTTAATCCATATATTAATGTCTTCTTTCTAGCTTTAAACTGACACAGTCCCTGACGCAAACAAACTCGTCCATAAAACAAATCGGACATACAATGTATTATTTTTCTGGTAGCTGTCGTGTTCGACAACTATCAAGAATATATTGACGTTAACTTGTAATTTTATATTTTGTGCACCGAATATCAAATTTAAACAAAAGTACTTTGCATGCGTTTGGAACTTAGTATGAATTTCCATATTTTTGGTACATTTTGGGGAGTATTTATCATGTTTATCAGTCACGGTCCCTCGTTGGGCTCGAAATGTCACGGGCGAGAAAACCTCTGGTTGACCGTGCCATCGGTCTAACTGACTGAGCTAGCCGGGCACGAATACACACCTCGTATCCATCGTGAGTTACATACATACCGTGAAACTGTCCCCACTGCTAATAATTGGAATTTGTCCCCGAATGTGTTTGTATGGGACATATGTCTACATTGTGGTTGATCTCCGAGTATATATCAGTCACGGGCACCACGTTGGGCGCCAAAGTTAACGGGCGAGAAAGTTGATCGCCGGGCCTGAATCGAAGCAGGGACCTCGGGTTTACCGTACAATCGGTCTAACAGACTGGGCTAACTGGGCGCGAATACACACGTTCTCCCCATAGTCAGTTACGTACCGTGACACACTGACCAGTTACATCAGCTATATAAGTATGCGTGTTTTGTTTGATAAAACAGTCTGATGACGGCAACGTGACTAAGCAAACACATAACACTGATTTGTGGCCGAGGCTTATGGGTTGGTGACCGGAGTATGTACTCATCAAACAGTTCTTACTTCTAACATGACAACGATCTGTATTGCTTGTTAAAAGCATGGCGGCTGGTTCATTGATGAAATGGTTAACAGGGAAGATCCTGATCAGACTGTGCGGATGCACAGGCTGTTCTGGATCAACACCTGCCGCTAAACCCATACACCCCGTTTCTCCAGTCACAGCCACATTTACTATTTTGTTAGCACCTTCGACACCTGTATTTTCAGCTGCAGTTGTTCCTCTCGAAACTCACGGGAAACAGTATTGGCTTCACCGTGCTCAACTTTATCGTCATCACCAGGGAGATGCTGCTCACGGTACGCTCACGCAGTACATTGCAGCTATATGCCAATTAGTCCAAATTAACTAGCTGTCTCGAAATTTCCACATGCATATTGGGTTGTAGCTATAAGTCAATTTATCCGAATTGTCCAGCTGTCTCGAACGGTACGTTTCCATTGTACATTATGGCTATATGCCGATTAATCCAAATTGACTAGCTGTTTTGAAGGGCACGCATGCGTAGTGGGTTGTATGTCAAGTACTCCGAATTGTCCAGCTGTCTCGAAGGGTACGCATGCATTGTACATTGTAGCTATATGCCAATTAATCCAAATTGTCTAGCTGTCTCGACGGGTACGCATGTGTAGTGGGTTGTAGCTATCTGCCAATTAATCCGAATTGTCTAACTGTCTCGAAGGGTACGCATTTGTAGTACGTTGTACCTATAGGTCAATTAATATGAATAATCTACCAATATCGAAGGATACGTTTGCATAGTACATATAATTTTTACGATATACCATTTGCTCCGAATTGTCTTGCTGTCTCCGTCGAAGTGTATACATGCGCAGTATATTGTAGCTAAGGGTAATCAATACGATCGCATAGTTGTCTCGAATGGCGATATAGAAGTCGCCTTGCTAAACAGCTAGAAAAATCGGTTTATATGCAAATACCTGCATACGGTACGCATGCGCAGTGCATAGTAGCTACATGTATAGGTCAAGCAAGCCGAAATGTTTAGCCGTCTCGAAGGGCACACATGCATAATAAATTGTAGCTATAGGTCAGTTAATCAGACCTGTTTTGCTGCCTCGAAGGATACGCATGTGTAATACATTGTAGCTAGGGGCAATTAATCGGAATTGTCTAGCGGTCTCGAATTGTACGTATCGTATATTGTAGCTATAGGCCAATTAAATATTTGTTTAGCTCTCTCGAAGGGTACGTATGTACATGCATACTGCGTTATAGCCATAGACCAACGAATCGTAATTGTCTAGCTGCCTCAAAGGGTACGCACGTGTATTACATTATATGGCCGCCTTGAAGGCTACGCATGTATATGGCGTTATAGCAATAGGCGGAGTAATCCCAATTGTCTACTAGCTGTCTCGCTGGGCGATTTACAAGTTACACTGCGAGACAGTTAGAACATTCTGACGATAGGCACATTTCTGCTCACATCGTTTATTTCCGTTCATATGGAGCCACCTCTGGTAATATCATTTTTATTTCAATGTTCCCGATATTTATTTCAGAAATTTGATACGTTACTTGTGGTAAATGTGCCGATTTCCGTAAGCATTGAGATGAAAGACAATGGATACTATAAGCAAGTTTATGTATTCTATACATCTTGTATCGCTTAAACACGTGTATTTGCCTTTGCTCATTTGATATGTTTATTACATTAAATGTTACATTTTGTTTACTTATTATTTAATATTATGATATCATCTCTAGCAAGAAATGCCGTTTTGAAAATCAATCATGTAATGTCATCTAATGTCTTCTGTCTCTTTCAGCTTGGTGGACTCTTCTTGACCTACTTCTTCGTCCTCATCCAATTCTGATTGGTCAATATGTGTGATGGAAAGGCGAGTGCAAATACCAAGATGGATGCTTGCTGGATTTAATTTGAGATTCACTGTGGCATTACGTCTGTACAATTGCAATACCATATACAGACAAGCCCACGGCAGATAGCGTGATGATAGGATGGTATACTATAATTAGTTAGACCTGTACACAACAGAAACACACACCATATTATTTTCTCACATATGGAGCTCCAAAATTTAAATGTGTTTTCTGTTTCTATTGTGTAAAAGTAGAAATGTATATTATATCATCCTATCATCAAGCCGACCGCCTGTGAACCAGCCATGATGGTCGGTAAAAGGCAGAGCAAACATAGGTTGACTGCACAATCTGAAAGTTGTCAATATAATAAGAACATGGTGACTAACATACGTCACACGTTTTCGTACCACGTAATCGTTTGTACACCGTGTAAAAACGTAGTGGCAGAATGCACATGCTGACTTGCACCGGCTCGATAGTCGACACAACCGAGGGAGAAGTTTTGATAACTCGTTTCGTCAGCGTCGCGACAGGAACGCAAGAGAGGGAGACATATCAAGTAGTACAGAAGATTTTATTTCAGGATGTAAACTTCAATCGTGTAACAATTGTTTTTGTGTAACATGGTAGTGTATACATGCAGCGTATCAACTTGATGCATATTTTTTGTTTTATGTATGGTAATAAATTGGTTATTTTCTAGGGAAACAATGTGATGCCCTACTCCAATCGTCTCTCCGACTATTCAAATAAGGCATCGCATCACCTGGGGCTAGCGATGGAACTATATACATGTACTTCCATTATCGCATCACTGTATTTCATCGATATTTGCATGTATTAAAGAAGACAAACAACATGTTGGCGTACATGTCAAAGTACATGCCGATTTTAAGTTTGCACTCCTTCTAATATTTATCTCAAACACGGGACATCAGTTAAAGAAAATATGCCTGATTCTCTAGATCAATGTTCCGCGATTCGATAATGGAGGTATATGTACTTCTAGAATACATCGCATTATAACTTAACACGATTTGTTTTCTGGTTAATTAATTTGCATGTTCCCGATAATTTCCTAGGAATAAGTGGGGAGTCATCCAAATTAAAACAATACATTTTATGACCTTCCGTATCAAAAACATCTTGTCAATAAAGTGATACCATAGCTACTTATGCAAAAATAAAGTTCCAGGAACATTTCGGTATATTCGTTTTGTAAATGTTAAAAATCCCCCGAATCAGGAAAACTTGATCTGTCTTTAATGTGTAGTGCCTGTATTTCAGTTTAGAGAGTCGAGATGACGCCACGATCAGACCACGAATATATCACATACAATATATGTTAACAAGCAATGGTTGATGATATCACTGATATACGTTAGAGGTCCTCTTGCACACACACATTTTCTCACACTGATTGCTTACATGGGAGCCGACAGACATTTTTGTATATACTCCCAACAAATAATTATCTACTATAGTATAATTATAATTGTAAATTCCATGCCCATAAAATTAACACATGTAATGCGTGACCACTTTTACTTGTTGTATAAGAATATACGACACATGTGGAGAATTTATCGGGATATAAAGTTTTAAAAGTACAACGATACTGGATGAAGGCCGGATGAAGTTTTAAAAACTGTCGTTTATTCCTTCTAATTCCAACCAGGTTCCATTTCAAAGTTGATTTTAAATCTTATTTTACAAGTGTTGTTTTCTCTACAGATTTCAACATTTCAACAAAAATGTACGCCGATACGTACATCCTTTTTATGACGTTTCACATTAAAATCAGTGAGTGACGTATTGTAAATTTAACTGAGAATGGCGGACATGTATGACGTTGATATTTGTCCACACGTGGTCACACGCGACCAATGAAAATGCAGATAATTGCGCAGATTAGCGTACTCAATCGCTTGGAATTGGAATGAGTTTATTGACATATAGCCATACATTATTCACTCCAGACAGAATCATGATGTTAAATCAAATTTTCACTGCACTATATCTAAGTGTTAAACATGGCTACAAACTTGCTAATGGTATCAGTTAGGAACTTTTCCATTTTCCTCCCGAAAACCAACGACATGAGGAGTGTTTCCACAGAGTTATTTTTATATTGTCTTGATATATAGGAATTAAACAGGCAAGATGTTTATAGTTGTCTCAAACAAAACTCGTTTTCATCAAATACAATTGCGATATAAGTAACACTGTTATGCTGGTAAATATAAATATGCGTATGTATTTGTCGGATATGTCTTAGTTTCCGCTACATACACTAAATTATTTATGATAAAGCATACATTGCACATGTACTCAGTATACATGAACTCATATTCAAATATCACATACATGTATTCAGTATGCCCTGTCATAAAATCTCACTTTCCGCTTAATGATGCCATTAACAGTAATTGTTGACGTACACAATTTATGTATTCATTTATTTATTGACAGCAAAATACGCCATTGTTTACTTCCTTTGGACGGGAAATTACTGATTCACCTCGTATCACCGACGAATTATACTAGGGTTATTTAACTTCGACTGATTTCCTATGTTCGCTTCAGGTTCGATCTCTGTTAAATTAAATAAATTAGATCCCAGTTGCTTCCCTTGTATTGCAATATAGCACTCCCACCTCCGATCCGCAAATAGCATGAAGAGATATTTTGATAAATTATACTGGATATACGCAGGGTTTTTAAGATATGGCAATTTGAAAAGTTTTTGTCGTTTTTGTTTTGTTATCCACCAGATGTATGTATAAAGCTATTTATGTAAATATTTAGTGCATGCTATTTATAATATTGGAATACTTGCATTTATGTTTCGTCTAATTGTATATATAATTAACTCATAACAATTGCCAAGAACTATATAGGAACGAATGGCCTTTTTTCCGGCTTTCGTCCAGTATTCTCGCGACTTTTCCAAGTTTATATCCCCGATAAATTCCACAAAAAGGCCATTCAATCCTTATAAGTCCAGCATTTGAAATAAATTCATCAAGAAAATGTGTTTATTTTCCGTTTTCTTAAGAATTATTTTAACTGCGCCTCACAGTTACGGAAAGTATTTCGGCGTGGGAGTTTACTGGAATATACATTTTGGACAGAGACTTGCTACGGACCAATCAAATGTTAGGGAATTGTGTAAATATTTTTGTGCTGGAATTATTAACCATTAAATACAAAATCAATACAGTTACAATATAACAAGCATGATAATTCAAATACAGCATGTATATCTTATTTTTTGAAACGTTGGTTAAAATAAAATTATACATCTATGTACCATATGCTTATGAACTATCTGCCACATTATATTATACTATGTTCATCTCCAATAGTTTCCTTTGAACACGTCCATGTACAATGGACCTCTGTAATGGACCTCTGTAAATAAGCACTCCATGAACAATTTATGTCAGCTTCGATTATGAACAGACAGGATAATGAAATAACATTAAAGTGTAACTCATCTAACTTAAACACAA
Organism: Conchocele bisecta; assembly: GCA_029237695.1. Taxonomy (NCBI): domain Eukaryota; kingdom Metazoa; phylum Mollusca; class Bivalvia; order Lucinida; family Thyasiridae; genus Conchocele; species Conchocele bisecta. Next base: position 45,838,400 of record CM055276.1, read on the forward strand.
GGGGATCACTAGAATGTTCTACTATATAACAAAATGAGAGTGGATATAATGTGTTGGTACGTGTTTGCGTTACTGTTTGTTAAGAAATTAACGTCAGTTTAGTACCAGCATTCAAATTAATTGGATACTATATACATGTATCAGAATATCACACACACACACATTTTGACAGACAATCGACATATATTGTTACTAAATGGTGGGACATTAATTTAGTCGTGCACAAATGAAAGCCATGGTGACGTTACAATGAGAAAAATAACAAATGAGCCATTAATGGTATCGTCATATACACATTAATGTACCAATGCTGACGGCTGATACAACAGGACATATAATAATTCTATGTCATCACACTGTTTGTTGAAATCACCGATCTTGACGCATCTGTTCAGATTAACAGCGTACATACATTAGGCAAGCCCAATACATATGCATGCAAGTGCATAGTACCTATGTGATGTAACTGGTGATATGCATGTACATAATTATGTCTCATGGCGTGATAGATATATGTACAGGCACAAGTAATTGTATTCAATGATAAAAGGCTACACATGTGAGATACTATTGCCAATTATATCTACATGTTTTCCGGTCCATAGATAATCATCCAATTTTGAGTAATTGTTCTTAAATGTCGGTTATGATCCATCGCTTGAACCAACATACAGACACACGCATTTAGCAGGTTCATGCATTCTGCTGGTGACATATGAATTGTTCCACAACATATCTCTTTCATGTACGAGCACACATGACTCAGTTTGTGTTTTATCATAAATCGTGAACAAATATTATTATGTTACATTTATTCTATATTTTGTAGTAATGGATTGACCTCGTAGAGGTAGTGGCTATTAAAAGTATTTCTAACAGGACACATCGGGTAGATAAAAACAAATGACCCCAAATTTCAAATTGCCATATCTCAGACAGTATGCATAATGATTCAGTATTATTATAATTTATCACAACATCACTTCAATCAATTGTCGGAACGTTTCAACCCAGTATCTTTGTTACTAAATATGTTGTAATACAAACAAAAATCATGATCCAAAACGTAAAATGACACAGTTAATTGAATAATGGTTAATCAAAAAGTGTCTGGCCACTTCTATATATAATAATGTAAGTTGCAACTTGTATTTATATTGGAATCTACAACAATTTACTTTCAGATACCTCAAAATACAAGTTTATACCTTCAACCATTTGTGAGATAAATATTTTAGAGCATGATAGAGGTCAAATTTGCAAATTTGGAAATCTATCAGATAAAGCATAAAAGTCAATCATCAGACATGTGCGTTTGTAAATTTTCCATGACTTTGATATTCAATTAATTCCGGCATTTGCATTTTTGAATGATCATGCCCTTTTTTTATTTCAACGCCACAAATGTAATATTACAAGACTTAATTAGCACATAATTGTTTTTGATGTCAGTGATAATTGCACGAATGACACTGTGGGGAATTTTTCTGAGCTACTATATATCGGGTGAGTCGAAAAAAACGTTCCCAAAGTTAATTTCGTATAACTCCTACACTACTCAACATTAGTAATTTAAACTTTACATGATGTTTCATTAGGATGTCGTAGATAAATTGTGTAAATATTATCATGATAAACCAAACACTTTACAAAGGACCTATTATGCAATATGGTGGGTATAAATGCACAATATCGGTAGAGTTAAAATTGCTGTTAATCGTACCAACGTATATGCTTGATGTAACTACACACAATGGTCAATCGGCCCATCATCCTCTTCTATCACAGTACGTAAACATATCTTCCATGAAGAAATACTGCTTCTGATCTCAGCCAATGATACTGTCTTCCAACATCTCTGAATCTCTGCTTTGAGTTCCGCTTCAGTGAACTTGTCTTGTCGACGACTGTAAACTTTCTCACTAAGAGAATCCCACACCGAGTCGTCCATTGGAATACCCAAATGATGAATATGTGTTCTAGCAGAATGGTGCACACACAATCACGTACCATCAGGGCAAAACCATCTTATTTGGAGGCTACCCCAGAGTTCACCAAACACGGTGAGTGGCCGCCACCAAGTCCGGTCTGTCATTCAATGGACTACTCGGTGTGGGATTTTCACAAGATAAGAGATTCTCAAACTCAAAGAAGAGATTCGGCGATGTTGGAAGAAAGTAACATTGGCTGAGACCGAAAGAAGTATTTAATCTTACAAGAAACGTCTGCATACTGTGATAGAAGAGTATGATGGGCCGATCGACCATTGTGCGTAGCTACATCATACATATAAGTTGTACAATTAATAGCAATTTTAACTCTATCGATATTGTACATTTCTACCCACCATATTGCATAATTGGTCATTTGTAATGTGTTTGGTTTATCATGATACTATTATTTGGGAACGTCTTTTTCGACTCACCCAATATACTATGTGAGATATGGGAATTTGAAAGTTTGGGTCTATTTCTTTTATGAAACTAGACATATAGTTTGACGTTGCATTGCTTATTTCATACTACATGTACATGCATTCATATTCGTACATATGGATGGAGCGACAAACCCGATTTACATTGTTAAACTAATGGTAAGAATTTAAACTGATTTATATATTGTAATAGTTTCGAAACAATAACGGAATAAGTACATTGAAGGTACTCACATTAACCATAACAGACATTATTTTCTCATGTCCATACCAAACACGGCAAACGTATATGGTCCCAATTAGCCGGTCTGGGACTGAGGCTCTTCAATACCGTCCAAATCTCGGACTGACTGTAATTGGCTATATGTACAAATAAGAGTCGGTCCGAGATAAGCGTGGAGATTCGGACAGTCTTCAACAGTGTAACTTCTTCCTCTAACCCGAATTTTCTCGCGTTTGCGCAGGGTGACTAAATGTAGCCAAATACGGACCGAACTCTTCTGGTGCTTGCGCATGGCAGCTACGGGTAGTCGCCCTGAGCAACCGGCAGAAAGCTAATCGCCCTACGCAATCATACAACAAAATCGGGTTATAATTCCACCGACTGCTGCTGTTATTTCACGCTCATATGGACCTCCTCTGACTCGAGCCTGTGCCACTCGGCGATCTGTTTCCTCGGACAGTTCATCACCTCGTTCCAGTGGTGGTGCTGAGGACCTCGAATCCGGGCTCCAATCTCCAGCCGCCCTACCACCTGAAAGTAGTTCCAAGGGGGGTGTTCAAAAATCAGCCTTTATGACTGTTGTCACTGGCACGTATAAGTAACATTTAGTGGATGAACTTAGAATAGTTGTGACCATTCTATCTCCGGTGTATGCTAGTGAGTGATTATTGCGCTTGTGACATTTTAGTCCAGTCTGGACTCGATTTCATGCACGTGTGCAGCTCGGTGTAGTTTGTACATTTTTCAGAAGAATGACAGGTTGAGCATGAACAGACTGGTGAACAACGCAAACACTGATCAGACTACGCGACAACGTTGTTTTACATGGGCCACTGGTTGAGAAAAGGGACATTAAGAGAGATACAACTTACAGTAAATGTTGTGGATGTTGGTCCCTTTGCACATTCACTTTCACGATTAAAATAGAATAATTTTCGGATGATATATAAGTAATGCTATATAGTTGGCTGAATGGCAGACTGCAGGGAGGCGTAGGCTGATCAGGAGCTACGCTGGTCTCCAATGTCGTAGGTTAAACTACTATAGCCAGCAGTCAACATGTCCGGCAAGACAATAAGAGATAATAAACACCGTTACTTGACAAATACATGTACATTGTATTTGCGTTTAAGCTAAAACTTAATTTTCCTCAAAATACCTTACATTGCACCTCAAATGAGGCGTGTACGTCATGGGCTGTGACGATACAGCATAGACAATGACTCAAATGAACAGGTGCAGTAAAACTGAAATTGCAAAGCATTCTTTTTCTGGTAGTCGTGTTCGGCGATAAGCATGTGTCACAGGGTCAGATATGTTTACCTGTGGCTATATGGTAATTCAACACGCGCCCCTATTAATATATAACGTTCACTTTACGTTGATGTCACGTGAATCGTTACGTATTGTTCTCGTCGTCCATGTTGCTGCGTGTCTGTATTTCATTTGTCCACACATGTCATGTGTGGACAAATGAAATACAGACACGCAGCAACATGGACGACGAGAACAATACGTAACGATTCACGTGACATCAACGTAAAGTGAACGTTATATATTAATAGGGGCGCATGTTGAATTACCATATAGCCACAGGTAAACATATCTGACCCTGTGACATTCTTCCCCTCTAAGAAAGAATGTCTCCGCATTCATCAGTTTCCGAAGCTATATGTAAACTTTATTATAAAACAAATGTTAATGGACTGAAAATATACATAAAAGTAACAAACATTAATGACTATGACTTATGGAGTTAACGTATCTCTGGTATGCAAGCAACCTCCGTAGTCCTACAACAATGAAAATCGGTGTACCTGGAATGTGATACATGAGATAATGATTAGTGTGTTTTACTGACATTCCGTACTAGAGAATGCAACTAAAAGTATTATTAAATACTTACATACAACACTATTGCACAATCACAAAATCTACATTATCTACCACTGGACTACATCAACGGAGCATCACTCGCTACTTGTCTATATCATACATGCGGTGTGAAATGCATGACATACGTATAATTCCTACTGACCCATGAGTTGTCTACATTCAGTTAGCGTCACGTTAACTCTGCTATCAGAGTACGATTATGCTCCATTAGTCATTTAGTCTTAGTCAATACGTCACTTTCTGAACTCTGATGTATCCTATGCACATAATTATACATAAATTTCTCCGTCAGGTGTAGCTTAGTGGCATTACCCACTCCCCGTACCTATCAGGTGGTTTCCGAACCCTTACAGGCCGCATGTGTGGTGGCGATGGCAATAGTATGGCCAAAGACGGTTGTTCAGGGGCCTGTACATTGGATTCAGGGGACTGTACAGTTCTCTCTGGGGACTGCACGCTATGACCAACCGAAACTGTATCACGTTCTGGCGCATCTGGTATACTCTGTACACTGCGTGTCAGAGAGGTGCTACCTGTACTGTACGGATGCGTGGTCGGCGATAACCTCCCACTATTGTTGAATGTCGCGGAATTTGGCACATTAGTAGTAGAAAGTGAATTTCTGCTTTCACTGGGACCGGAGATGGATTCTCCAGTTCGCCACGACAAATTCTGATCGCTATCGCGTTGCATTACGCCAACTCGACTATGATGTACGTTCTCTGTCCCACTAACGCTGGGTATTCCTGAAGCAGTGTGTTTACGACTGGTTCTGGCACTACGTCGTCTGGCGTGTATTACATATTTGGGTACTGTCACCAAATCAGACTCGTCTGATGCGTCAGTCCCGGAGTATGGCTCAGAACTGTCGTAAGGTGCCGTGTGATATTTCACATGACCTCTCTTACGCCTTTCTGGTCTCGTCACAACTTTTGTGGGATTGGATTCTGAACAAGGAATCGACATAAACGGTAACAATAGATTGCGATGGAGAGTACGAATAGAACCCTTTCCAGATTCCTTCCGCACATGATAAACTGGTACATCATTGTTAGGGATTCCGCTAACAATGTACGGTTCGTGCACCCATTTATCTGCCAGTTTTTTTTTACCTCGCAACCCTACGTTTCTGACCAAAATCCTGTCCCCCACCTCAAGAGTAGAATGTCTGACCTTGCGGTCGTACTTACCCTTGTATCGTACAGATTGTTTCTGTGCCTCCCTGCTGGCGACTTTATATGCAAAGACAATCCGTTTTCTCAGTTTCTGCACATAGTTCTCATGGCAAGTGGCAGACTCAGACCTACCTTCAATCCCAAGAAAAGCATCGACGGCAAGTCTGGGATGCCAACCAAACATGAGATAATGCGGCGAGAATCCTGTAGTGTCATTGCGGGTCGCATTGTATGCATGGACTAAGGGAGCCACATACGTCTTCCAATCTGATTTCTGGTGTTCCTCCAGTGTTACTAACATTTTGAGAAGTGTCTGACCAAAGCGCTCAACTTGTCCATTGCCCATGGGGTGATATGGAGTTGTGCGCGATTTCTCCACATGTGCAATGCTACAGAGCTCTTTAATAAGGCGACTCTCAAAATTTCTACCTTGATCGCTATGGAGACGAGCTGGAAATCCATAATGGCAGATGAAGTTTTCATACAGTACCTTTGCTGTTGTCTGGGCTGTCTGATTGCGTGTAGGAATGGCTTGAGCACATCTTGTAAAATGATCCGTTATAACCAAGACATCCTCAAAACCACCCTTCGACCTCTCTAGTGAAAGAAAATCGATACATACCAGCTCCATAGGTCTGCTACTCGAAATATTCACGAGTTCAGCTCTCGGTACAGGGTACGTCTTTCTGCGGATACACCTACCACAGTGTGCTACCTTATTTGTGACATCTTGTTCCAATCCTGGCCAATAAAACCACTGCCTTACCAACCATAGAGTCCGGTCTCGACCCTGGTGGCCTAAGTCGTCATGCAAACCCTTCATTGCCAAAGTGCGATGTGACACTGGCAAAACCAACTGCTGTACCGGATTTCCATCTATCTCTGTATTGCGGTACTAAATGTTAGCTTGCATACTCAGCTTCTTCCATTCCCGGAGATACTTTCTTACCTCTACGGTTTCGTGGTGTAGTTCTAGTCTGGGTCGAAAGCCACTGGTAAGCAGATTCATCACTCTCGCTAGCGTCTCATCCTCTGCTTGCGCATTGTGCCAGTTAACGTTAGCAAAGTCTGACTCGCTTACCCTTTCCTGTTCCAGTTCTACCAGTTCAGATGAGTCTGCGACCACTAGACTTTCAATCAGTGGCACAGCTGATTTACTTACCAGTGCAGCATTACATACTGCTTTCACGACGTCTGAGAACATCTCCCTGGTCTCCCCTGGCTGAGGACGTCGTGATAATCCGTCAGCATCCTGGTTAGACTTACCGGACCTGTACGTCAAACTGAAGTTATAATCCGCTAATGAGGATAGCCATCGATGACTCGTAGCGTCCAGTTTGGCAGTTTTTGTGACGTAAGTGAGGGGATTGTTATCTGTACGTACCTCCAACTCGTTGCCGTATAAGTAGTCGTGAAATTTATCTGACAATGCCCACTTTAGACAAAGAAATTCCAACTTATGAGCGGGATAGTTACGTTCACTCGGCCTCAACCCGCGACTTGCATAGGCTATGACTCGTTCCTTACCTTGCTGAACCTGGTAGAGTACTGCACCCAAACCATCTGCTGAGGCATCTGTGTTCACTACAAATGGCTTACCGAAATCAGCATATGAAAGGACAGGCGGTGTGGTGAGACATTGTATGATTGTCTGAAATGCATTGTGCTGTAACTCACCCCAATTCCACGGAGTTCTCCTTTTTTTGGATGCTCGAGCCGCCTTGTTGGTCGGATGGCCTACCAACATGTCATTGAGTGGCTTAACTATCTTCGCATAGCCCTGTACAAACCTGTGATAGTAGCCCATGAAACCAAGGAATGATCTGAGTTCCTCTATGGACCTTGGTTCCGGCCATGTGGTCAGTGCCGATATTTTGTCAGGATCGGTACGAATTCCGTCCTCTGATGCTATGTGGCCTAAGTACTTCACATGCGTTTGTAAAAACTCACATTTAGAGGGTTTGAGCTTTAAATTGTGCTGATGAAGCCTTTGAAACACACGTTCCAGACGGTTCAGATGTTCTTCAAATGAATTTGAAAAAATCAAAATATCGTTAAGGAATATCAGACATTCTCGCAAGTTCAGTTCACCCATACAGGTCTCCATGAGTCTTTGGAAGGTGGCTGGAGCATTTGTTAACCCAAAAGCCATTCTATTACACTCGTAAAAACCCAATGGGCCAACTGAAAATGCTGCCTTCTCCTTGTCCTCCTCCCTCATTTCCACTTGCCAGTAACCTGAACGCAAGTCCAGCTTACTGAAATATTTGGCACCTATGAGGGTGCTGATAGTGTCATCGACTCTAGGGAGACTGTATGCATCTTTTTTAGTTTTTGCATTAATTTTCCTAGAGTCTATGCAAAATCGGAGGGACCCATCTTTCTTCCGGACCAATACAACATTGGAAGAGTATGGATTCTTGGAATGTTGTATAGCACCTGCGTCAATCATCTCTTTCAGATGTTGTCGCACCTCTTCGAAAATTCCTGGTGGGATATGCCTGTAAGGTTCCTTAATCGGCGTATCATCCACCAGGCGTATGGCATGTTTCACCAAATCAGTGTTGCCTAAGTCGGTGAAGGACTTTGAGAATATGCTTTCCCATTTCTGTAACAACTGTTTAGTCTGTGCGATCTGATCAGTGGATAGATTCTCATCACTAATCTTAACTCCAAGGTCGCCCAAACTAAAATCTATATCAGGCTCACCTGGCCTAGCATTATCCTTCTCATGTACAACTTCACTATGCACAGAGTTCACCTGTACCGTAGGTGATGATTATAATGAGTCCATTACCTTGACCTCATTCAAACAACGCAAGTTTGACCTTGGGCGAATTTTAATTGGACTGGCCGATAAATTGCATACCCTAACTGGGACACGGACAGTACCACTGGTTGATTCCCCCAATGAAACAACTCTTGGACAAATTGCCAAGCTACCAGCTTGTGACGTATCGATGTGCTCAGTAATTGCGGTGTTAATACTGCCATGCTTCCGCACTATGCCATGTATAGTTGTCACTTCACCAGGGCCTACTGTGAATGCATGTTTGTTAGTACTTCGCACCAACACCGAATTACTCTCACTCACTGAGTCAAAAGCGGTCTTCCATGCTTGTGGTATCTCTGTTGTATCATCAACATATTGTTTGTCTGTGTAGAAACGTATCACATTCGTTCCCACAATAACTGGTACCCTCTGATTATAATTAGTGTCTGGTGTGACTAACACAGGAAAATAATCTGATCTATCAGTCCCAGGTGGAGACATGAATGGTACCGTGATGTCGGCCTCAATGTAACCCATGTATGGCAGCACATTACCCCCTGCACCATGTACATGAATATCGAAATCACCAATGCTCAATAGCCTGGGTAATGGATCTAAGCTGTTATAAAAGCTTTCTGATATACATGTGATCATAGACCCACTGTCTACCAATGCCTTTGTAGTTTAACCACAAAAAACTATCTCAGCCTCGTTTGCTGACCCTACTAATCTGTCAATCAGGTGTTCATTTTTGGAAGGGCGGGATGTAGCATCCGCTGTTTTATCACCATCTCCTATTTGCCCTACAATAGGAGAGGTTAATCTTTTGGCCCTTGCCCTGTCCTAGTATCCCCATCACGGTTACTTTGGGACGTTCCGCGTCCGGAAGCCCCATAGTAACCCCTACCCCTACCGCGATAGCCCCTGGTACCAGAAGCACCACGGTAGTTTTCACGACCACGACCTCTGGTGTAATAATTGTCACTACTGGATCTGTTGTCAGACGATGAAGTAGTAAGATTGTTTTCATATGATTCAATCTTTTTCTCCATAGTCCGCAACTTATCCATCAATTGTGTCATCTGTTCTGACATTTTGTCAATCTTTGTTGATTGGTCATGTGATTCTAACTGAACAGGGTTGTGTTGTGCATGTTTCAGTTTTGAGTGACTCTGAGAGGGCGCCAATGAATCTGTAGCTGTTAGCTCCAGGTCCACTGCCCTAATCTCTCTGAGCAACGAATCAAAACTTTTCAGCGTGTCATATTTATGTCTAGTCTGATTCTTCAGTCTCTCACTGCGGAGACTTGTCCAAAATTTCGACCTTAGCATGTCATTCGTTGCTTCAAAGCTCATGTGCCCATTGTCAATTGCCAACTGTAAAATTGACTCAAGTCTACATCCAAATGCAGTGACTGATTCATTCTCTCCTTGCACAGTGGTGTAAAATTTCTGCATAACAGACTCATTACTCGACACATTACCAAATAACCCATCTAGTTTCTGAAGTATCTGAGTACTGGAAGCGGATTCTCCCAGAGGAATCAACATTTGTCTAGCTGTACCCCTAAGTGATTTTCTGATAGCCTGTAGCAACACAGGTTCAATCACTTGACTATCTAGCATGAGACACCGTAACTCAAATCGCCATACCTCATATGTAACATCACCTTTTTGAGCCGGTTCATCCCCAGAGAACTGTGATATTTTTATGTTGCTCAACTGGGTGGTGGGCATAGAAGTTACATTCAGATTTGGTGGTGGTATGGGTTGTCCAAACTGTGTAAAGGCCGAGACGGATGTTTGTTGTGGATGTGAAATCCCCTGCCTTGGCATGTCAGTATCGGGAAATTGCAATCTGGGATTGGCCTGTGTTGGGGATGGAATAAGGGAGCCTAACTGACCTGGGGTCGCATTATGTGTGTTATGTACCACTCCCCCTAACGTTGGACTAGTACCAGGGATGTGAAATCTCGGTCTCGGTTTAGCTGGCAAAGATGCGCTAAGTTTGTCAGCTAATGTCACCTTAGGAGTGGAAGTCGATGGTTGTTTCAACAACTCATATTCCTCATGCGTTAACACAACATAATTGCCCTGGTTATTCAATGCCTTAACCATCAACTCATAGTCTGGTATATTCAACTCTTCCCCACCCGAAGCCATGTTCAAGTAATTGTCAAAGTCGATTTCTGACAATCAGCGTAAGTCAAGTGAGTCCTTAACGTGTACGTCTATCTCAAATAGTATGTTTCTATGTCAGCTGGTAATTACACTAAGTTAAATACCAACCACCATAATATGCATACTAAATAATCGTCAGATACATACACCTGCAGACTGCAGATTCTGCTCGCGCTCGCACTGTTCTACTATGTAGACACCTATGTAGCCAACGTATGTAGCCACACACAATATCAATAATTACCGCATAGAGTACGTGTATTTCTCAAAGATAACGGGGGAGATTTGTCACAGGTGTATGGAGGATAAAGAAAGTCCACACTGTGGGTTCAGTCATGGTTATGTATTTGTATATATATATGTGAATATATATTTACAGTAAATAGTATGGGTGACCGAAAAGAATATATAGTATAATATTTATGTAAGTAAATATTATCATGCATTAGCTATGGTTACGACTGATTCGATGTCTCGGTGAAGAATGACCGGCTGAAGGCTAATTCGCGCGCTTGCGCGGAGAATTATATTTTACGCATGCATGGCTACATCCAATCAACATACATACAGGCTATAACGTCACATTACGGGAAAGAAACATACAACAAGACGTATCACCTCTAAGAATTCCAATTTGGCGGGGAAGTATGTCACGGTAATTTCACTATGGGGAGAATATGTGTATTCGTGCCCGGCTAGCTCAGTCGGTTAGAGCGATGGTACGGTAAACCAGAGTTCCCGGGTTCGAGCCCCGGGCCGGAGCACATTTTTCTCACCCTGTGACATTTGGCGCCCAACGAGGGACCGTGACTGATATATATACTACCCAAAATGTACCAAATATATGGAATTCAGAGACGAAATAAATATAGAATTCGGGGACGAATTCCTATTTGGTGGGGAAGTATGTCACGGTACGTAACACACTGTGGGGAGGAAGTGTGTATTCGTGCCCGGCTAGCTCAGTCGGTTAGAGCGATGGTACGGTAAACCAGAGTTCCCGGGTTCGAGCCCCGGGCCGGAGCACATTTTTCTCACCCTGTGACATTTCTTCCCCACCAAATAGGAATTCGTCCCCGAATTCTATATTTAATTCGTCTCTGAATTCCATATATTTGGTACATTTTGGGTAGTATATATATCAGTCACGGCCCCACGTTGGGCGCCAAATGTCACAGGGTGAGAAAAATGTGCTCCGGCCCGGGGCTCGAACCCGGGAACTCTGGTTTACCGTACCATCGCTCTAACCGACTGAGCTAGCCGGGCACGAATACACACTTCCTCCCCACAGTGAGTTACGTACCGTGACACATGGATCTCTTGACCAAGTCTTGCATTGTATTTTCTTACCTCATTCTTGGTCATCCGGTCCCAGTCGAGGACCAGGAACTCCAGGCTGATGTTCTGCAGCCCCTCGTTATAGGGGACGTCGAAGAGAAAAGACTCGTTAAACACGGGGTTCAGGGTCCGCTTCTTCACGTGAGTCTTCTTTTTAGCGATCCTCTGTCCGTTGTACAGGAGGTATATCTTCACGTAGGGATCTGTCGACATGGATCACAAGTATGAGACACGCCATGCGATTTTTACATTCGGACATGTGCGTAATGCCATGAAATATGTTTATGAAATATACAATACAGTACATGCATTCTGAAAATTGTGTCAACTTTTGACTTTAGTTACGAAAATGTTACAAACTTTACAAAATTTTCCCTAAATGCGGTCAGAAGTTGACAAAATAGTCAGAGTATATGCGGTACTCTGAAAATTTGTCAACTTTTGACTTTATTTATGAAAATTATTGTTAATTTTGTAACATTTTCGTAACTGAAGTCAAAAGTTGACACAATTTTCAGTTATGCATGTACTCTGAAAATTGTGTAAACTTTTGGCGCCATTTACGGAAAATATTGTATAATTAATGAAATTACGCAAATGTCCGAAGGTACAAAATCACATGGCATGTCTATGTGACTGTGACTGGAGAATTGGTGCATATGGGATTTGAGACCATTGTAGTTCCTGTCATACGGCACACGCCTGTAGCCTGATAACGGTCTAGATTACTTGTTAGAAGCATGATGGGTGTTTCATTGATGGATGGCGAACAGTGCAGATCCTGATCAGACTGTGCGGATGCACAGGCTGATCAGGATCTACACTGGTCGCAAAACCCATAAGCCACATTTCTCCGGTCACAGCCACATATGAGACACGACATGTGCATTTGTACCTACGAACATGCGCGATATCCCATGCAAAACATCTACACAATTTACGATATTATTTACGAAATTTCCATGGCAAATACGGAATTTATTTGCCATGAAAAATTTCGTCCTCTTTCTACGTCGTTTATAGCAACTATCACAGTTTCTGTACATATATTTCATGCAAAATAATGCAAATCATGCTCTTAGGTAAACTTCATAGGGCATGTCTCACACGTGGCTGTGACTGGAGAAATGAGGCTTATGGGTTTTACGACTAGTTTAGCTTCTTATCAAATATCACACTCCTGTGGTCTGATAACAATCAATACTGCTTGTTACAAACATATCGGGTGTTTCATTGATGGCATGGCGAACAGTGCGGATCCTGAACAGAGTGTGCGGATGCACAGGTTGGTCTGGATCTACACTGGTCTCAACACTCATAAGCACAATTTCTCCAGTCACAGCCACATATAATACATACGCAATAGTATGGAATAAGATGCATGCACATTTCCATATGTACTGTTGAGATAATGAAGATAACATGACCAAGATGACTAAAATATCCTATTTTTTGTATAGTTTTACCACTGAAACATGTATGGTAATTGGCGGCCATTTTGAAATATAATATTGCTGACACGATACAATAACGAATGTACAAACAGTACATTTCCTCTAAGAATATTGGTAAAGCCTCGAACACTAACCTTCTATGTGGCTCAGTATAGTTACTGATGAGATGCAACAATAGAGAATAGCAGGTTAGTGTCGTGAATGGGTAAAACTATCTGGCAATGCTCAGGAAACGGGATAGGCGAGGCTCTGCCGAGCACATTCCGTGCCGCACCATATTTTTTTTCCCATTCACGGCACTAACTTACTATTCTATTTATCCCGTCAACATCTACAAATGGTTGTAAAATGCACATATATAACCCCAGCACTGCAAATATTCATACGCAGTGATTAGGTTGTATTGACAGGATATCAACAATGTTTCACGGCACCGTGTTTCACGGTACATACGCACTATGTTGACGGGATAAATATAGTTATAGTACGGCGATTTTGAAATCCAAGATGGTCTATATTGCTACTGTGGCCTTAGCAATAAATGTAGATGCACGACTATATATACAGTGGAACCTCTCAAACAGAGCACAAGCAAACATCTGCAATCTTATTGCTGATGAGTTTCGTGGTCATTTTTCTCGGGGATAATGTTTGTTCGTGATCGCATAGCACACAACTATGGCTCAGGATAATCAAATGCATGATTTTCAGTGCAACCACTCTAAACTGGAACCTCCTAGGGTGTCCGGTTTAGAGAGGTTTCACTGTAATTATCGCGTACAATACAACCAAACAATATTCATTTTCATGTATATTGTTGTATAAAACGATCGATGCCCTTTATTTTAATTTATTTCGCTTGGGACCGTTAAACAAATCATCGTTGTAGATCATATTTAGACAACGTATTCACCCAAATAACGTCTAGGCATTTTTGTACAGATATTTAGAAAACAAATCTTAACAAGTGTTTGGTATCAGAGTAGTTCCAGCTCAGACTGTATGGTCATGGAATACGCCATTCGCCAGCGGGCCGTTTCACTAAACTTCATACGACTAAAATGTTCTCAAGCGCAAAAGTACGATAGTCTGTAAATTTCGCATTAACACTGATTTCTTGTAAACAATTATTGGATTTACATGTATTTAGTATATGCAGCCTATGCTCAATAAATGTAAATCCATCAATTGAAATTTCTAGACGATCATAAATTTGCACTTACGAACATTTAGTCGTACGAAGTTTAGTGAAACGGGCCCAAGTATTGCACAGTATTCACGCAATACTTATGTCATTACATGATTGTACGTATGAATATGCGTGACTGCCAGGGGCCCGTTTCACTAAACTTCTTACGACTAAAATGTTCGTAAGTGCAAATTTAAGATCGTCTGTAAATTTGAATTTATGGATTTACATTTATTGAGCATAGGCTGCATATGCAGCCTATACTCAATAAATATAAATCCAATAATTATTTACAAGAAAACAATGTTAATGTGAAATTTACAGACTATCATAATGTTGCACTTACGAACATTTTATTCGTACGAAGTTTAGTGAAACGGCCCCCAGGATGTTCAAATGAGGCAACTATCATTAGGTCACTTTTCCAAGCTTCCGGTCCAAAGGAAAGAATGTCTGTCTTGCAAATCAACTGCTAGAGGGTGGGCGGAATCTAATAACATGTTGTGGAGTTTCTTGAATACTTGATGTCGTGTGATCGATACGGTAACAAGCGAACTGTGCCAGGGAGTACTCGCCGCCAATCAACTCGTAATCTTTCATCATTGCACACATAGGCCAGATTACGTCAATGTCAAAAATAGTGCTATAAACATACAAGCGCCGTCATTCAATACGAACTATTGTAGAGATAGTCCAAATTACGCCGATATCAAAAGTAGTTAATATATATACATACAAGCACCGTCATTCAATGCAACGTTTGTACAACAAATGCCAAATGTATGCCGATATCAAAAGTACGTGTAGCTTTATTAACATACAAGCACGATCATGCAATATTAAATAGTGTACAAGATGCATGATCACGTGGTTACAACAACAACAACAACGTCGCCCACTCCAAAGTATTATTTGTCATGCTATTGACCGGCAACGTCGCTGTTCCATGAATTGCGAGAAAACGACATAAAACAATAAGATTCCTAATTTTTACGCCGTATATGATTATTTAAATCTTTAAAACTATTCGAAAATGCAGCGTAAATATAAGGAATAAAACCATGGGCTGTTGCGTTTACTGTATTATGAACAACAGTTGGTCTGTTTAAAGTTTGCGAGGAGTCCGAAGCGGAGTTAATACAGTAAACGCAACAGCCCGTGGTTTTATTCCTTAAATGTAGATAATAGCAGTAGTTCTATAAATATACTAAACCAGACACAATAGTCAGTCCTCAAGCATCGTAGACATACGCCATAATGCGTACATAGCAAAAGATCAGGATATGTACTGTTCGCCATACCATCAATGAAACACTAGTCATGCTTCTAAGCAATATAGTCGTTATCAGACTACATGAAGTCTGCCATTTTATCATAAGCTACACAGGTCACAAATCCCATAAGCCCCATTTCCTCAGACATAGCTACACGCTCTAGGTACATGTACATGGGTATCTGATAGACGGCACGCAAAGTACACAATGTTTCCACTGTTTACAGACAATTCTAATAATTGTTTAGTGGAAGCTTTCTGCTCCACGTAGGCGTAAATTACTCCTTTAATCGTCGCAATATTGCCGCCAGCCTATTTCTGGTAGCATCGTTAGCGTTTAGCATTTACATGTACTTGACAAAACGGGAATATCTCTATTTTAAACAAACCCGGGGCCAGTTTCATTAAACATTGAACGATACAAATGTTCGTACGAAGATATTTTATTAATTTGTTTCTCACATTAACGTGGCTAATTACTGCTACCATTTTCCTCCTTCAGGTATACATTATTACATGTGAACACATCCAAAAAAACAAATACACACATCGTCTACCATTATAAATGGTACTCAATTTTCCACTTTCGCACTTACGAACTACTTAGTCGTACTTGTAGCCCAAGCCCATTGTACTTATATGCAATAAACTATGTTTAAACTAAACTTAGTCGTACGAAGTTTAGTGAAACGGGCCCCTGGGGGCCGTTTCACTAAACTTCGGACGATAAACATTTTCGTACGAAGCTTGTTTATAATTTTACTTATAGGAGAAATGCAACATGATTTAAATCGTATTCTTTCACAATATATAAATAAATAAACCTATAAAATGTCCATTCCCTCATTATTGCAAATTTTGCATTTGCTATAGCGGTGTTTTTAATCGATTTTTACAAAGGACGATAAACATTTTCGTACGAAGTTTTTTCATAATTTTACTTAACACACAAATATGACTAACTAATAAATGCTATCATATATTACCTACATATACATGCTATACGGTTATTAAACCTTAACAAAAAAACGATTCTCATCATTTGCTGCTAAAACGATTTTTTTTTGTCAATTCTAGTTTTGCACTTACGAACTTCTTAGTCGTACGAAGTTTAGTGAAACTGACCCCAGCTGCGTTAGGTAAATACTACATTATTCGATTGCAACTATTCCAAACGTTCCGCATTAATACGATATGTTGAACAATACTTCGGTAACCAATAACACACTCTTCAAACTTTTCGGCACGGGACATTTATCAAGGAATTAATGTCTACTATACGATAAGTGGCATCAATTTTATATTTCACAATGCTTATGTTTATTCGTAACGCCGTTACTGGCTGTGAACTGGCTGCGTATAAAGTGTGAATTTCACTTGCTTGGTTGGTCCGCAGAGACCACTAAACTCAGCTGTACTTGCCATATTCTCCACATAAACAAGAAAGCATATGTTATGCTGGAATGAATGATGTCTGTGTCTTAACCCTTTAAACACTACATCCCTCTATAGCGGTGTTTGCAAACAGTGTAGATCCAGATGAGCCGGCTCGTAACGAGCCGTCTCTATAGGATCGTTATTTTTTATATTTTTTAAAAAGAAAACACACTGTCTTTTCAGAAATGCACAGTCTGAAAATAATGTTGTGAACATTGGATTGGATTGGTCGGATAATTAACATATCACCGTCCATTCCTGGGTGCCGTTTCACTAAACTTCGTACGATAAAAATGTTCGTACGAAGATGTTATAATTTTACTTAACACACACATGTGGCTAACTGATGTTATCATATATTACCTACATATACGGGTTATTGAACCTTAACAAATCACCAAAGATTTCTCATAATTTGCTGCTAATACGAATTTTGTTGTCAATTTTAATTTTGCTCTTACGAACTTCTTAGTCATACGAAGTTTATAGTTTAGTGAAACGGCCCCCAGTTAGTTAGGGGTGAAATGGTTAAAGGCACAGTGGGTACGAACTTGTGCTGGGAAACTTACGCAAAGTCCGCTTTGGTACAGAGGCGTCCCTTGAAAAATGCCTCCGTGCCAAATCAGACTTTCTATAAAATTCTCCAAGCACGTGTTCGTATGTCCTGTGCTAAAGGCCCTAGGCCTGTTCCAGATGTATGTAGACAGCGATGAAAAAATAAATCAGCATTATTTTAATTACACCTATTAATTTTAAAGGTACATGTTACGGGGCGCCATGCAGGACAGGTTAATTATGTGTACAAAACCAATTTTGTCCAGACAAAATTGAGTTTTGTAACACTAAAAATCACAAAATCCAACTATATAAAATTTTGATATGCAAAATTCATTTTTGTTATAAAGGATTCAATTTTGTAAGACAGAATTTAGTTTTGTGAACAAAATTCAGTTTTGTGGGACAGAATTCAGTTTTGTCCACAAAAGTCAGTTTAATCCACAAAAATTAGTTTGCGTAACTGATAGTCTATGTCATCTCTACGTTGATTGGTTGAGATCGGTCTCAGTCCATTTTACTAGATGGTGGAGTACACTTGCAGGTTTAAATATTTCAATGCGAAAATATAACCCAATATATCATTATTATACTTCTTTATGGACAGTTATTTTGGTTATATTATGATTACCGGGACAACCGCAACGCAAAACCGCCGCAATCTCCAGCCGAAACGTGCACACACATCAACTATTCGGCCGCACCACCACACGAGACCATTTTATCGTGGGACCTTGCTAGCACCCCGTGTATACGTTTAAACAGTAAGAATACCTTGCAACACTAAGCTACAAAGCAGTAACAAGTGTGTTTCATCCAGCGTTCTCTGAAACTTACTTCTTCAGACGCCATTTTGGATCGCTGATCGGCGACCGTGACCCATTTCTCCAGTCCAGTTTCTGACCAATGGTAGTCCTTCTTACATACGTGTGCTTAATTGAATTTTGTGACACAGAATTGAATTTTGTGACACAGAATTGAATTTTGTGGTGACACAGAATTGAATTTTGTGGTGACACAGAGACACAGAATTGAATTTTGTGGTGACACAGAATTGAATTTTGTGGTGACACAGAATTGAATTTTGTTACACAGAATTGAATTTTGTGTCACAAAATTCAATTCTGTGAATTTTGTGACACAGAATTGAATTTTGTGACACAGAATTGAATTTTGTTACACAGAATTAAATTTTGTGACACAGAATTGAATTTTGTTACACAGAATTGAATTTTGTGATTGAATTTTGTACACAGAATTGTTTTGTGACACAGAATTGAATTTTGTTGTGACACAGAATTGAATGTTTACACACATTGAATTTTGTTACACAGAATTGAATTTTGTGACACAGAATTGAATTTTGTGTACACAGAATTGAATTTTGTTACACAGAATTGAATTTTTGTGTACACAATGAATTTTGTTAAACGAATTGAATTTTGTGCACAGAAATCAGAGAATGACATTAATTTTGTTCCAGAATTAATTTTATGTTTTGACACAGAATTAATTTTGTACACAGAATTGAATTTTGTCACAAATTGTACAGAATTAAGACACTTGAAATTTGTGACACAGAATTGTTTTGTTATTAACACAGAATAATTTTGAATGACACAGAATTGAATTTTGTTACACAGAAGAATTGAATTTTGAATTGAATTTTGTTACACATTGAATTGTTTTACAGAATTTTATTTTGTGAACACAGAATTGAATTTTTTACAGAATTGAATTTTGAATTGATTTTGTTTTAACAGAATTGAATTTTGTGACAGAATTGAATTTTGTGGTGAGAATTGAATTTTGTGACACAGAATTGATTTTGTTACACAGAATTGAATTTTGTGTGACACAGAATGATTTTTGTTACACAAATTGTTAACACAATTGAATTTTTTGTTACTTTTTCAGAATTAAATTTTGTGACACAGAATTGAATTTTGTTACACAGAAATTGAATTTTGAATTGAATTTTGTTACACAGAATTGTTTTATTTTGTGTCACAAAAAGAATTGAATTTTGTGGTGACACAGAATTGAATTTTTGTGAACTTTTGAATTGAATTTTGTACACAGAATTGAATTTTTGTGGTGACACAGAATTGGAATTTTGTTACACAGAATTTGAATTTTGGTGGTGACACAGAATTGATTTTGTTAACACAGAATTGAATTTTGTGTCACAAAATTCATTCTGTGAATTTATGACACAGAATTGATGTGACACAGAATTGAATTTTGTGACACAGAATTGAATTTTGTTACCAGAATTAAAATTTTGTGGACACAGAATTGAATTTTGTTACACAGAATTGAATTTTGAATTGAATTTTGTTACACAGAATTGAATTTTGTGACACAGAATTGAATTTTGTGGTGACACAGAATTGAATTTTGTGACACAGAATTGAATTTTGTTACACAGAATTGAATTTTGTGGTGACATTTTGTGGTGACACAGAATTGAATTTTGTTACACAGAATTGAATTTTGTGTCACAAAATGAAATTCTGTGAATTTTGTGACACAGAATTGAATTTTGTTACACAGAATTAAATTTTGTGACACAATTGAATTTTGTTACACAGAATTAAATTTTGTGACACAGAATTGAATTTTATTACACAGAATTGAATTTTGAATTGAATTTTGTTACACAGAATTGAATTTTGTGACACAGAATTGAATTTTG
This sequence comes from Conchocele bisecta, assembly GCA_029237695.1. NCBI lineage: Eukaryota > Metazoa > Mollusca > Bivalvia > Lucinida > Thyasiridae > Conchocele > Conchocele bisecta. The sequence continues at coordinate 45,859,025 of CM055276.1, forward strand.
TGGTGACACAGAATTGAATTTTGTGACACAGAATTGAATTTTGTTACACAGAATTGAATTTTGTGGTGACACAGAATTGAATTTTGTTACACAGAATTGAATTTTGTGTCACAAAATTAAATTCTGTGAATTTTGTGACACAGAATTGAATTTTGTTACACAGAATTAAATTTTGTAACACAATTGAATTTTGTTACACAGAATTAAATTTTGTGACACAGAATTGAATTTTGTTACACAGAATTGAATTTTGAATTGAATTTTATTACACAGAATTGAATTTTGTGACACAGAATTGAGTTTTGTTGACAAAATTGAGCCACTTGGCGCCCTGTACATGTGATTATGAGTTCAATATGTGGCTTTTCGCATTGTAGACTGTACACACGTTTATGCTATCAAATTTCAAAAAATTTGTATTTTATTATTCTATACAATTCTCCGTCAAAAAGGAGAATACTTGATATGAAATATTAATGTACCAGTAGCCTATTTCACCAACATTGCAAAGTATACTTTTCTAACAAAGTATACTTTGAGGGAGAAATTTTCAATTTTAGGATAAATTCATTAATTTTTATTATACTGAATTTATTACATTATCACAGTCAATTTGGCTCTGATAATGTAATACATTGAGTATAATAATTCTGCATACTTTTAATCATCAAATATATGCAGTGGTTAGTTCTGTATGAAATAATGCATTTCGGGAAAAATAAATGATTACTCCCTCAAAGTATACTTTGCTAGATAAGTATACTTTGCAATGTTGGTGAAATCGGCTACAGGACACACATTTTCTTTTGTGAATATGTGTTTTAATCGTGAAGTGACAATTAACTGTGTTTCCATTGTAGACGCTATATAGTTGAATTAACACAACTTATAGTTCGCAATACATTCTAAGCCAATCGCTGACAAGTATGGAGTTACACTTATGTCACATATTGCAAGATTTAACACCAATAAGTTACGTATTAACATATTTAAACATTAAGTCTTCGAAAGGAAATGTATCATCAATTCTCGGATGGGAGATGGATAGTAAAATTTGGCTGAAATATATTATTGTTCACATATAGCACTTTTAAGGAACTGAATGCTGCGGTCGCTGGAATCCTTCACATTTAATTCCTTAAAACGCCAATATGTGAACAATAACTTATACTTATGTAATATATTATGCTTGAACTTGCATGGGAAACACTACGTATCAGATAATGGATCTGGCGACCGACGAGTCTATTACGGAGTACTGGGAATACCCTGATCAAATTGCTCGATTGCGCGAGATGATACGGGTCGTCGTGGCGAGTGGTGAACACTGGAAGCTCAGATCAGACCACACTGATGCGCCGATTGATCTGTAGCCTATTTCATCAACATTGCAAAGTATACTTTACTAGCAAAGTATACTTTGAGGGAGTAATCATTTATTTTTCCTGAAATGCATTAGTTCATATAGAACTAAAAACTGCATATATTTCATGATTAAAAGTATGCAGAATTATTATACTGAATTTATTACATTATCACAGCCATTAAATGGCTGTGATAATGTAATAAATTCAGTATAATAAAAATTAATAAATTTATCATAAAATTGAAAATTTCTCCCTCAAAGTATACTTTGCTACTAAAGTATACTTTGCAATGTTGATGAAATAGGCTACTGATCAGACCACACTGATGCGCGCCGACTGATCTGGGTCTTTACTGGTAACCAAGGAAACGAACAATGTTTCTCATGATGGGTCGCGCATAATTATGTTTACATATACTCATTTACGAAAATGCTACTCATGCTTTAAACTCGTTTCAAAAAGTGTTTTTCATTTATAACCTCATGACGCCATGCACCATGTATAGAGTACAATACAATGAAACCTATCTACACTGGACACCCTGGGAGGTCCCCAGGGTCTCCGGTTTTGAGATGTTCCAGGCATATATACATTTATATATATATTGCAATCATGAACATGCATTATTATCTGAGATGCGTTACCAAGAAACCTCTCAAAATGAGGTCACATAGATTTCTATCTCGGGGTCCGGTTTAGAGAAGTTCCACTGTACATTGAATATACAGTGGAACCTCTCTAAACCGGACACCAAGAAAACATTTGAGATCTTATTTTATGGGTTTCTTGGTCATTAATCTCAGATGACAATGCCAGTTCATGATCGCATAGCTAAGAATAGTCATATGCCTGATTTACAGCGAAACCTCTCTAAACCGGACACCCTGGGGACCTCCCACTCCCAGGGTGTCCGGTTTAGACAGGTTTCACCGTATCGGTGACCTACTTATAAGACTGTATATTGTGATAACCTACCGGACAGTCCGGTGATGTCCATCTTGGGGAGATTACGAGCCTTCAGGATGACGACTGTGAGGCGGTTGGCGGCGGGCTGGTAACACAAAGACACGAGCAGCTCCCCGTGCCCCTGGGTCCGGAACTGAAATATACAGATGTAGAGAAAGTATCAGTTATTGTTCACATTGAGACACGCCATGTGATTTTGTACCTTCGGACATCTGTGTAATTTAATTAAATACGTTTACAAAATGTACAATGTATTAAAAAAACTATGACTGTGACTGGAGTCAGGATAATTGGGGCTTATGGGATTTAGTTCCTAATCAAATACCACACGCATGAACCATACAATTAAAGATACACAGACCGCGTACGTGTCCGGTTTAGGGAGGTTATACATGCAATGTATTTCTCTTAACCCTTTGAACCCGAAAGCCCGCTATAACGATTTATGCAAACAGTGCAGATCCAGATGAGCCGGCTCGTAACGAGCCGTCTCATCAGGATCTGCACTGTTTGAAAGAAATTTTCATATTTTTGAGAACAACAAATACCCCCTTTTCATAAATGGACGAATCTGAAAATCATTTTGTGACCATTGGATTGGTCGGAACATTAGCATATCAAAGTCCATTCCATTTCCTTAGGGTTGAAAGGGTTAAGAGCGCATCTGGGTTGGTATAATTGAAATTACAATGCACAATCAACGTGCCATGAACCAGACATGTGATTGGCATTTGTGTTTCTTTATTGTCCACCGCTGAGAAAAACGAATTGCGAAATGTAACGCTCTTATTATCACCACCTGAGTATTTTCACTGGTGATATATCAGGTAATAATGCCTGTTCATGACCGCATAGCACAACTATGGCTCAGAATGATCAAATGCTTGATTTACAGTGAAACCTCTCTAAACCGGACACCCTGGGAGCACAGGTGGAAGACTCGGACCTATGACACCAAAAAAATGCCTATTAAAAATAAATCCCATTACCCCACCCACTTGGCCTCGTACATTACCATCTTATATAAAGAAAGGTGGATAACATTGTGGCCATTATAGAAAGAGCCCTCTCGTTTCCGACTCGCACAAACACAATACACATCGATTACATGTATGATTTCTGTCGCTGGCAATCGATACAGGTATTAGGTGTGTGAATATATTCACTTCAAATCGCTCTTTCCAGCATTTATTCAGTTATTCGCATTTTGTATACCCCATCCAAAGCGAAATTTGCGTGTACGAAAGAATCTCACACAGAATCGGAGGCCGTCCGGCGTGGATTATCGGTCATATTTGACCAATAACTGATCGCCAGTTCAAACTAAAGTGGTGCACCATGACCATATACATTAAAGACTCAAACCATACAAAGTTCGTCCAATTGTGATCGTTCACCGATCTAAAAAACACCTTTTTTTCTACTTTCATTCATGATTCGCGTACTATCAGATTATGTCTTCCGGAGGTTGAATGACGTCATTACAGTTTAGATTTAGCCAATCAGAGATGTTCTTTACATAGACGCTTCCATTTGGTTGTAGATTTGTATTGCAATGTAACACGGTTTCATTGTGTGTAGTTCTTTCTCATTGAATACTATAACTACTTTTGATGGAGTGTCACTTGTATATTTCCTGTATTTAGCTCATGTTTGGTAATCTGTTATTTTCTATTTCATAATGCCATTGAACACCGTTGTGCGAATCTGCGTTAGAAACATGCTAAGGCGATTTTGATTATATTTTCATGCACATCATGCACATTTGTAAGATTTTTAAGTGGCCGGATTAGCTCAGTATAGATAGAGCGTGGGACTGCGGATCGGGATACCTCCTTTTCGATTCCCACCTCGACCTGCTCAGAATGGCCGATTCTGCGTGTCCTTGAGCAAGACAACTTCGTGCTAGCCTATTCCTATCGCATGGGGACTTAATAGTCGGTCCCGACATGCAAGGTCATCGAGCCAATGCCGTCTTTAAATCAAAGCATTTATTTATTCGATTATGATGGTCACGTGGTGTAAACAGTGCTGGCGCCGTTGAACATTTCATAAAACTATCGTGGATTTGGATTTGTTTTTCTTCGGAATAAGTGAACATACATGTATAGAGGATGTTACATGAGTGATGATTTAATACGATATTTATTAAACGAATTTACTCATATCAACCGAAACGAGGCTATTCCGAGTTTCCTATGATATCAATCAATGAGTTTAATAAATATCATATTAAATCAACACAAATGTTAGTTTATATTTATCACATAAGAACATCATCATAATTTGAAGCGGTACTGAGTACCTAACATGTTTTCTGTGGCGGGCTCATTTTCATATTTATTACACTAGTGTATTATAGTTTGAATTACTCTGTGTTTCTACAATGAGAAAGCACATTGTATACAATAACATGTTTTATTTAGCTGAGATCCAATGTAGATAGACGGCAGCTTACAGTAGGGTCAGCGTGTAAGTGCACACACGAACGAACTCGACAGGTTGGTTCCAACCTGTCGTGTTCGTTCGTGTGTGCACTTACACGCTGACCCCACTGTATGTAACAATAGGTTCTGCAACATCCATATAAAAGATAAAAAAGCAGAGCATGTGACATGCAAATGATACTCGGTTAAATTATATATGTTAGTGTTTTCTAACCTGAATAACTCTTAAACCCACTGAAGCGTATTCGATACATAACACCTGTGTCCAGCACAAGTTACCGCACAACGTCTGTAAACTAGGAAGAACATGATGTGCGTTTGTTATTTTACCTTCGTCATTTTGTGTGTCTTGTGTCTAGTGAATACATCAGGTAAGTGAAATGGGTGGCGGCTCACAACACCGAATTGTGACGTTGCTGCACTTTTTCCGCTTCATGGGCCATATGTTGCTCCATATTTTATTATCTTAATATGTAATGAATTGTAATGTAATGTAAGTAGAGGGCTATACACTCAGAACTAATTACTGTCTGTTTCACGACGGAAATCTGCCAAATGTTACGGCCAGATAAACAGTGCAAAAACAATGTTTATTCGATAAATATAAATTACATTAAAATTTAAGAATTTCGTGAAGCTTGGTCAAATATCGTTGATCGTTGATGCTAGTCATTTGTCTCTTGATTACTTCCACCTTATTATTCAATTCATCAACACTTTTCCTGATATGTTTTCATAGTTCCTTAATAACCACCTCTTCCGCTTCTTCGTCCGATTTTGTAAAGCCTCCTCCATATGTTTAATTTGTTTTTGTCATTTATACATTCCTAAATTTGATTTTTGTAACGCCATTACATTGTCACTCGTTATTTTTTTATAACGATAATATTGTGTTAAACGCCAATTTATATAATCATTTACTGATACGGACATACCCACTTTCAAAATGGCACCATCTGAAAGCATGGTATATTATGAATTTATGGACAGTGTAAGTATTTGTTGTTGTTTCTTTTCAGCTGTGGAAGAATCTCGGTGTTTTATACCGGACTGTAAATCCGGAAACTGCAGCGGTGACACATGTTCAGAATGCCAGCCCGGTTTTTTCCTCGACGCCGTTGATGGTCGTTGTTACTCATGTAATCGAAATTGTGAGATATGTATAGCATCAGATGCTGTCTTCGGGGATTGTCGCGTTTGCCGTCGTGGATTTTATCTTAGAATACCTTCGTGTGGCAACTGTCCTGAATGTTATATTTCAGAACCGCCATGTTCATGTCCTCCGTGTATATCACCGTTATGTATTCCGTGTATATCACGTTGCACAGACTGCGTCGGTATGGCGACTATTTGTACGGCATGTCCGGATGGAAAATATCTCAAAGGAATATCTTGCTACCGGTGTCAGTCACCATGCCTAACATGTTCCAGTTCTTCATCACATTGTAATACATGTCCAGATGGATATTACATTCAAGGGCACAGATGCTACAGGTGTCGATCACCTTGTATACGATGTACTAGCAATGATACATGTACCATCTGTGATTCTGATTATTACCTTAGAGGAGGAGATTGTGACGCAATACCATATGAGAAACCATAAGAACTGTGTAGCGGGCAACGGTCCTGAAACTAAACATGTTGGGCGGGCGTGTATGCTGTTTTTTATTAATGCACAACCGACTGCGTGTATATGGACCAGTAGCCTATTTCATCAACATTGCAAAGTATACTTTACTAGCAAAGTATACTTTGAGGGAGTAATCATTTATTTTTCCTGAAATGCATTATTTCATATAGAACTAACAAATGCATATATTTCATGATTAAAAGTATGCAGAATTATTATACTGAATTTATTACATTATCACAGCCAAATTGGCTGTGATAATGTAATAAATTCAGTATAATAAAAATTAATAAATTTATCATAAAATTGAAAATTTCTCCCTCAAAGTATACTTTGCTACTAAAGTATACTTTGCAATGTTGATGAAATGGGCTACAGGTCAAACAACGTTTCGAACTTATATTGGCCATGGCAACACTCAGCTGCTTGATTACACGGACACTATTCATGTAGTTTTAAATATTTTGTTATTACAACATTGGCAAGGCTAGTGCAAGCGGTGGCATACTTGTAACCAGGTGGTCGCGTGTTACGGATGGTATCACATAGAGCTCCCAGATAAGGAATTAGTAATTGAGTATTGTCGCTCTATCATTTCCGAAGCAAATCGGTATTTCAAAATTTCAATTGGATAAAATAAAATCACACTACTGTTTACACATTAACAGACAGCAATTATTGAATAGTTTGCTTCGAAATGAAAACATAAGAAATAAGAAACATATGCTATGTCTGTGGTCTGTTTATTGTTTTTTGCAGCATGATAATGGTAACATAAAGCTTTTATTGCTCTTTGATAATCGCTACTTCTGATTTCAATTGTGTTTTTGGCAATTTTAATTGCGTATTTAAGCAAATACGCAGCTTATCTGGAACTCTGATCACAATAATAACACAATTTTATATTCAGCAATATATCTAATTACAATATTACTCAAGAACAATGTGCATATGTTGTGCGTTTAACGACCAGTGAGGGTGGATCTGGCGGAGCAATTCTTACATAAATCTTTTATTGCTTTTTGATAGTCGCTACTTCTGATTTCATTTGGGTTTTTGGAAATTTTAATTGGGTATTTAAACAAATACGCAGCTTATCTGGAGCTCTGATCACAAGAATAACACAAGTTTATATTCAGCAATATATCTAATTACAATATTACTCAATAACGATAGGCATATGTTGTGCGTTTAACGACCAGTGAGGGTGGATCTGGCGGAGCAATTCTTATCTTATTGAGAGAAAAGCAGCCATTTGCACAGGTGTAACCCGGTTTTCACGCAAAGAAAACCAGATTACAATGAATAGTGATTCGAAGACAAAATGACATGGTTTAAATGTGACCTACGTCTAATTATGAGACACCAGTAGCCCATTTCACCAACATTGCAAAGCATACTTTTGGCTGTGATAATGTAATAAATTCAGTATCAAGGTGTGGGTTCACGTTTCCGAACGGCGTGACGTCATGGATTTTAGATGCGTTTACAGAAGATTTCCTTTAATATCTTTCTAATGGAATTACATAATTTTATGAAATATACCGCAGCAAATGCTGTACACGCGGTACACGTTGCCCTTTATTGTATAGGTGGCTTTAATATCATAATTATGTCGTTTTGACGAAATATCGGTTACCGCAAATGTAAATAAAAACTAGAGCACGTGAATTTAAGAAATAAACGGTACTCGATTCTTTGTGAAAGTTATAAGTTATCGTAAATAACTTTCAGGGCACACATAAGACACATATGCCATCGTATTTGGTGCGCTTCATATCATCAAAATCCGTCCATTTGTTATAAAGATTTTAAAGACAATCTATTGTAAAAATAACATCACAGATTACGTCACGTCGGAAAATCGGAAAACCACGTGATCCCACACCTTAAGTATAATCATTCTGAAACTTTTAATCATCAAATATATGCAGTCGTTAGTTCTATATGTCATAATGCATTTCAGGAAAAATAAATGATTACTCCCTGAAAGTTTACTTTGCTAGAAAAGTATACTTTGCAATGTTGGTGAAATAGGCTACTGGGAACGTTAGTCTGTACACTGTAAGTACATATAACGTTGACGTTTACTTATTAATCCTAATTAACCTCTCAGTTATACATATACTCTAGTAACATAGCGTTGGTACGCGGCTTCCTTAAACCTAATGGTTTGCTTTTATTATACGAAGAATTTAACAATATTATGCAATATAAACGTTCGTAAGATTCGCAAAGCATAGCGTAACTATAATATGAACAGGTATTCCTAGTTATATAGAACCACATATGCCTTTTCGACAAAGGATTATACTAAAATGTCTACAATGGAGTAGAGATATATACACAGATAATCCAGTTTAGCTCTTTGCTAATGATAAGAGGAGCGCTATGCTTAATATAGATCGTTGGTTTAATTGGACGTAAGCATTTCACTTACCGTTTACAACCTCAATATACACTCAGTAAGTCAGTTGAGATGTTTCAATATAAGGTTCGACCATGTCCAGCGGTGGGTAAACGTTTGCCGTGGCACGAGGGAACTGTTTGAACCCCAAGGCCGTAGGCTGCGGGTTCAAACAATTCCCGAGTGCCACGGCAAACGTTTACCCACGGCTGGACATGGTCGAACGTTATTGTTACATTTCCGTCGGAAATATCATGCAAGTTGTGCATATATGCAGTACTTTCGGTACTTTGATAACTGTTCCATTCACACATTTGATTTACACATACATATTCCGGGGCCGTCGTACATGTCGCGTGGTGCGGCCGCATCAATTTCAAAATTTCAGTGTTGCCGTTGTGAACTGGTCTGGTGACGTAATGGCGCGTTCTAGCAACGTCATGAGACACATGGATTACGTAGATGTTGACTTGGCCCCGGAATGAGCATTGTCTACAGCCATGCTCAAACAGTACATGCTGTACGTTTTGAACACACAGGTGGAAGACTCGGACATATGACACCAAAAAAATGCCTATTAAAAAAATCCCATTACCCCACCCACTTGGTCTCGTACATTACCATCTTCTATTTATAGAAGGTGGGTATAAATATGGCTATTATAGAAAGAGCCCTCTCTTTTCCGATTCGCAAAAACACAATTTACATCGATTAAATGTATGAAATATGTCTCTGGCAATCGATAAAGGTATTAGGTGTGTGAATATACTCACTTCAAATCGCTGTTTCAAGTATTTATTGAGTTATTCGCGTTTTGATTACCCCATCCAAAGCGAAATTTGCGTGTACGAAAGAATCTCACACAGAATCGGAGGCTGTCCGGCGTGGATTATCGGTCATATTTGGCCGATAGCTGATCGCCAGCTGAAACTAAAGTGGTGCACCATGACCATATACATTTGAAACTCCAACCATACAAAGTTCGTCCAATTGTGATCGTTCACCGATCTAAAAAACACTTTTTTTATCTAATTTCGTTCATTATCTGGAACCGGGTCAATGCACCATCTTCCATAATACAACCGGAAGCGTCTATGTAAAGAACATCTCTGATTGGCTAAATCTAAACTGTAATGACGTCATTCAACCTATTTCGGGATTCCGGGAGACATAATCTGATAGTACGCGAATCATGAATGAAAGTAGAAAAAAGGTGTTTTTAGATCGGTGAACGATCACAATTGGACGAACTTTGTATGGTTGGAGTTGCTAATGTATATGGTCATGGTGCACGACTTTAGTTTGAGCTGGCGATCAGTTATTGGTCAAATATGACCGATAATCCACGCCGGACGGCCTCCGATTCTGTGTGAGATTCTTTCGTACAAGCAAATTTTGCTTTGGATGGGGTATACAAAATGCGAATAACTGAATAAATGCTGGAAAGAGCGATTTGAAGTGAATATATTCACACACCTAATACCTTTATCGATTGCCAGCGACAGAAATCATACATTTAATCGATGTGTATTGTGTTTGTGCGAGTCGGAAACGAGAGGGCTCTTTTTATAATGGCCACAATGTTATCCACCTTTCTTTATATAAGATGGAAATGTACGAGACCAAGTGGGTGGGGTAATGTGATTTTTTTTAATAGGCATTTTTTTGGTGTCATAGGTCCGAGTCTTCCACCTGTGTTTGAACACGGCTGTGTCAGAGCCGTGTCAAACAACGGCAGCTATGTGACAATATCGAATAAACCATAGCATACTAGGTAAAAACCGACCTGACTGGCATACTAAGAAAAGCACCACCACCCATTTTCGTCATTTCTTTTCTTTTTCTGTTCCATAAAAAAGTAATAGCATGTTGTGCAATACATCATAGACAGATATGAACACAGTGTGCTATAAATATTATGCCAGAAAACTATACAAAAGGCTAGATATCTGAGCATTTCTCCCATCAATCTCAAAATATATTTCAATGTGTATACACTCTATCTGATGCACAGTGTATTGAAAGCAGGTCAACAAACTCGTCAGACATCAGACTTTGTATATAAGTGTAATTAAAACAACATTGGGCCATAGGACGCTGTTGTTTAACATATGTAGAAGATGTTGCACCAACTTGTATTTTTCTATATGTCATATTATTATATACTTTCATATTTGCCCCATTGACTTTGCATTGTTGCTACCCACCAATAAATTGCCGTAGTGTACGCTGTCAAGCAGTCGTATTGTCGCCGAACTACGTCACGCGCCTGTGTCGTTAAGCTGTCGTTAGTTTTTCGGGACGATTACAAGGCCGTAGCCAGAGGTAAACATATACCAAGGCAAATCTTATGAAACGTGTATCCAGTGGGAGCGCGTAGCGCGAACTCCTCAACGTGGCTACGGCCCTGGATTATACGAATGTTTTGTGGAATTAACAATAATCATTGACATGGTCGGCAAATAACAGGCGCACCATCTACATTGCTGGGTACAACAGTAGGTGAAAGGGATTTGGTTTGATCATCTTTCATCCAACCATACCGAACTGGATCAAGCTGGACAGGCTGTAATATCAATGCCTCTTTCCATACGTGCACCTGCAAATGTACCCTTCTTACATTTTCAACAAACGCTTCAGTGGTTGGAGGGAGAGAACTAAGTTTCGAAGTGGATGCTGTTCCAGTGTCAGTTCTTAAAGCCCGTGTCGGGATCCGCAGGTGGCATATCTATGAGTAGCTGGTAAGCCGCTTTCGTCGCTGGTTTCAGTGTGTGATGTTGTTCCCGTAATACCCGAGTATTGTAGCCATTAAACTCTGGACATTTATCATCGGCATGTACGTCTTTACAAAACGTGAGGTCCAACTCAGTTGCCGAGTTGTCTTCCGCGATACAGCAGCTTGTGCAAGCAATTTCAGTGATAGAGCTGTTTTCTTCGCAACTGCTTCTGGCATTTCTGGTTTCTTTCCGCCTTTATGCCGTTCAATGTTGACATTGTGAGCTATTTCATTCGCCACTTCAGACTTGGATATGCGAGGAAAAGTTTCATTTGACGCTTCCCTATCTCCATGCACTGTCTCCGGTTGTGTTACTAGAAGCGCAAGTGAATGGTTAGACAGTTTGCCATTTTGAGAGGCAATATCAGCATCGCTACTGCAGCTGACCTTTTGAAGTGCCGTATTTCGTCGTAAGAGCACGTTACCTGGAACTTATTCAGTTATTTCACAAGTGACTTGGAATCTCTTAGCATAAACCCGAGAGCAGTCTGCAAATTAGTCAACTGATTACGCAACACGCTGGTAACTATATTACCAATAAGTAATGCAGGCAGAGTGGTACACAACTTTGGAGATATGGCTGTGAGCAAGTTTTGGAACGTGTTGCTCACAGACTCTTCCGCTATATGTTTGTCTATTCGGGCATTGTAGTTCTTTTCCAATGATAGATCTTTTGTTTTCTTGGTAACTCGTTTACTGATTTTCGAAATCGCCAAATCAATGTCATCGTCTTCATCGGGTACTAGAGTTAGAAGAGTAACGAGTAAAGAGTACTCTTAAACATTACCGTGCTCGCCACACCTGGAGATGCCAGAGTTAATATGTCATCACCGAAACGAGCAGACAATTAGGACAACAAGAGGCGTTTAGACAGAATACGACCACCTTTATATGTGTATGCTTCAAACAGCACTACTGAGTTCCAAACGTGACTCAAATCAGACTTGACAGCTTCAACTAGAGATTCAAATGCCGGGTCAATTGGACCGGCCTCTGTCTTTTGCGTTTGCCTAACAGCACTCGACATACAACTTAGTTTACAGTCCTTGTGGTAGCGTGAATCGGCGGCATGGAGATCACTGATAGCACCATCCACGCGAAGGCGCACTTCTAACGCCCATTCATCTCGGGGCCCGCGCTCGTCACATTTAGCTAGTATTGAATCCCTAAGTGATTGGTCACTTTGTCCTTTCTGTACTTGCCGAACTAGGTAAGCCGGTCTCTATCGCTTTGGATTTTTGGGGCGTTTTTTAAAATTGCATTGATTGCCACAGAACACACAATGCTGCTTAAAGACGAATGGACGTTCCACTGGTCGTCTTAGATATTTCGGTTTGGATGGAGATTCTGTTGTCATGGTGGCTTTCCATTTACGCTTCCTGTGGTGTGATGACGTATAAGTTGACACACAACTACGGTAACACTGTACTGTACAGGCGTCACCATTCTCCAGCAGTTGCTCAATACCCACGTGAACACCATCATCGTACTCTTTGCTGCGACGAATTATCGTTTTCACCCTATCGGGTCCGGCGGTTCATTACCTACACGTGATAACTTCAAACTACTTGATGCTCTTGTTGGACGTATGGGAGACCCGGACACAGCGGGCCACACAGGCAAGTTCAGTTGCATCATCACCTGTGGGCTGTTTCACTAAACTTCGTATGACTAAACTGTTCGTAAGTGCAAACTTTTAATAGTCTTCACCTTATGATAAATTCCACATTAACAGTGTTTTCTTGTAAACAATTATGCCTATGCTCAATAAATGTAAATTCATCAATTAAAATTTCTAGACGATCATAAATTGGCGCTTACGAACATTTTAGTCGTACGAAGTTTAGTGAAACGGCCGCTTAATTTGTCAGATGCGCGTCGTGAAACCTCTCTAAATCGGACACCCTGGGAGTTCCTTAGGGTGTCCGGTCTAGAGAGGTTTCACTGTAAATCATGCATTTGATGTTTCTGAGACATAGATGTGTGCTATGCGATCACGAACAGGCATAATCACCCGAGATAATGACCAAGAAACTAATCACAAATAAGATCACGGGTTGTTTTTTGGTGTCCGGTTTAGAGAGGTTCCACTGCATTACATCACGGGGATATATCATGTTCGTTCCTTTCATGTGACAGGTGACTTGATATAAATATTGTAAGTGAGATGCAAACAAACAAACAACAGTCAAACAGGTTTCATATTTCATGTTCAATGTTTCAGTGCGTATACAGTGTGTGGACAAAGCGAATCGCGCAAAACGGACCATCCGTCCAGCAGTAATTCCGCCAGGGAATTTAACATGGGCAAAACGAGGCTGGAGCCTGACAGTCGACTGTTGGACATTGAATCCGAAACTTGAGAAGATGGCTTGGAAAATATTTAACGAAGAAAACACGTTAGATTTTGAAAATCAGTTACAAATTCCAAAATTAATTCAAAAATATATTTTAGGAAAAACATTTTGGGAAGGTGACATTTTTTATTTTTGTTATTGATGCAAAATACTTACATGTATTTATTTATCAAAATGATCGTCGGCTGCAAACCGTGGAACAGACAGTAGATTGTTTTATGTATGAACACAACATGTATATTATATGTGGCTGTGACAGGAGAAACGGCGCTTATGGGATTTGTACATATTCAAACTTCGGATCTTCTAGCGTACCAAGCCTGATAAAGATGAACAATACAAATTAGTATCAGTACGGGTGTTTTATTCACTAAATGGCGAATAGTGCTGACCCTGGTCAGACTGCGCGGATGCACAGGCTGATCTGGGTCTACACTGGTTGCATAATCCATATGCCCCATTTCTCCAATCACAGCCACATGTTTGTATCAGTATTTGTATACATATTGTGCATAGGATCAAGTACCCAGATTATGTAGAGGTTAGTACATCAAGGTGCATGATCACGTGGTTACAACAACAACAACAATGGTTGAACGTGTTGAAAGCGCACCTAGTCCAAAGTAAGTATTATTTGATAGTTTCCTTATAATAGGCAACGGATTTTTTGATGAAATATACCGCAGCAAACGCGCCTTGATGGGCTGCATTTGGTGGTCGCGGGAGTTCGGCACATACTTATGTCGTTTTTGCAAAGAATCGATTTCCGTGTCATGTTCGTTCCTTTCATGTGGCAGGTGACTTGATATAAATAGTGTAAGTGAGAACAAACAAAAAAACGGTCAAACAGGTTTGATATTTCATGTTCCAGATTTCAGTCCGTATACAGTGTGTGGAGCAAAGCGAATCTCGTAAAACGGACCATCCGTCCAGCTGTAATTCCGCCAGGGAATTTAACAGGGGCAAAACGGAGCTGGAGCCTGACGAGGAGAGTCGATAACTGTTGGACATTGACTCCGAAACTTGACAAGATGGTTTGGAAATGATTTAACTAAGAAAACACGTTAGATTTTGAAAATCCGTCACAAATTCCAAAATGTTTGGGCCGACGTACTGAGACCACCAAATGCAGCCATATTTCATAAAAATCCGTTAGATAATAAGGACAAAATAAAAGAATACGTACCTTAAATCGGAGGGCTTCTGGAAGTTTCAGTACTTGTTGTGGTTGTTGTAACCACGTGATCATACACCTTGTAGATGGCTAATGTGATATTTACAGTGGTATCAGATCGAGGTAACTTGGTATCAGCATGGGACCGAAGTTGGAAGGCTGATATCAAGTTACCGATGGATGATACCTGGGAGGGTACATGCATCCAACTAGCCACGTAATAACGCCTATATTACTTCGATGTTGTTTTTAATGTAGTGATTTAGAGCTAGGCTGAGATATCCGTGTTGTAAAACAGCGCGAAACTCACACCGACTTTGTGACGTCATAGCTCGTTACGTCACGTTTTCAGATAACGGAGGTTTTTGCGTGTATGTGCACACACGAACGAACACGACACCGTCGCAACACGGCACGAACACGACACACGGGTGGCGTATTATATTGACCAATCAGACAGTTGTGTAACGGTCTACCACCACCATTGGTTTTTCCTATATTAACTAAACAATGACCACGCAGTTTGCTGTTCTCTGCTATTTTCATTTTTCGTATGGATATTGTGGGACCTATTCCCCATAACCCACACCCATTCTGCTCTGGATATTCATTAATTAAAATATACGTAACCAGCCGTCTCATCAGGATCTGCACTGTTTGAAAGTAATTTTCATATTTTTGAGAACCACAAATACACCATTTTTATAAATGGAATAGTCTGTAAATCATTTTGCGATGATTAGATTGGTTGCAAAATTAACATATTGCAGCCCATTCAGTTACCTAGGGGTGAAAGGGTTAAGAAAGTTAAATTCAATCTCCTGTTACTACACTCATGAGGGCGCAAAAGTAGTCCGGTATAAAACAAATAGGGCATGCGTTTTGAAGTCTCAGACACAGTTTGCTTGCAAATCTTGATCCATTACTACCTAATTTCACTTGATGAACATAATTGTCAACTATTATAGATAGCACAATGTCTGTAAATTACATGTATGTGATTGGGCTTTGAATGTGGCAGTAATATATACCAACAAAAAAACAGTGATTATAGTGTGTTTTTCAGCTTTTTTCATTGATATTTGCTTTCTGTTGGACAATTATGAAGTTCGTGTAAGTGGCTCGACATCGCGACACTGTTCCCACATTTGCCAACATTAGGCGTAAGTGTATTGTTTTCGTGCATCGGTATAGTACCAACACACTAGCACTTATGAAATTAGTAAACTCGTTTAATAAATAACATATTAAACCATCACACACGTAATATCATCGGTTATTATAGGAATGAATGGCCTTTTAGTGGAATTCATCGGGGTATAAACTTGGAAAAGTCGCGGGAATACTGGACGAAGGCCGGAAGGCCTCGTCCAGTATTCCCGCGGCTTTTCCAAGTTTATATCCCCGATAAATTCCACAAAAAGGCCATTCATTCCTTATAATTCCAGGTTTTGAAATAAGTTCATCAAGAAAATGTGTTTATTTTCCGTTTTCTTAAGAATTATTTTAACTGCGCCTCACGGTTACGGAAAGTAGTTCGGCGTGGGAGTTTACTGGGATGTAAATGTTGGACAGAGACTTGCTACGGGCCAATCAAATGTTAGGGAATTGTGTAAATATTTTTGTGCTGGAATTATTTGCGGATATTCTTTGAATCTCACGGGTAGTGTATTTCCAAACTAATGTGGTCTCTGATCTATTGATTTCGGCAGACATTTTCTGAAGAATTACGCAATGTGCCTGAAAACAAATTCTCCAAAGCGTCATTATGTCTATAACTGGTTTGCATGCCAACACGATCTTATTGAATATCATCAAGTCTATTTCTGAGAAAACGGCCATTAGTTAGCGCTGTTCTAGACTTGCCAAACTGGGGCCCGTTTCACTAAACTTCGTAAGACTAAAATGTTCGTAAGTGCAAATTTAGGATCGTCTGGAAATTTAAATTGATAGATTTACATTTATTGAGCATAGGCTGCATGCATATGCAGCCTATGCTCAATAAATGTAAATCCAATAATTGTTTACAAGAAAACATTGTTAATGTTAAATTTACAAACTATCATAATTTTGCACTTACGAACATTTTAGTCGTACGAAGTTTAGTGAAACGGCCCCCGGATGTTTGCCTTCCGGTACTGTCAACTTGTATCGTCATAATTTTACTACTTAATATCATGGGGGCAGTTTAACTAAACTTCGTACGACTAAACTGTTCGTAAGTGCACATTTAGGATCGTCTGGAATTCAATTGATGGATTTAGATTTATTGAGCATAGGCAGCAATAACTGCTTACAAGAAAACATTGTTAAAGGTACATGCCCACTCAGTAGGCACACAATGTTCGTTACATAAATTAAATAAGTGTATAATTGTGTCACTATTCCACCAGTTATAAAAAATACAAGTGCTCACTATACAGATATAGTCATTTAGTAATATATTTTTACTGATAGTGACTCGCGGTGGTATCAGGCTATTTTCATATGCAAATGAGGCATGATATGTTATAATTATTTATACTTATTAAATGCGTCACCTGAAAAAAATATTATTTTCAACAGATTATAAAGTATGATCATTGTAAATCAAAAAATAAATACAGAGAATAAATAGTAATGTCCGTTAGCATTTTAAGGAAACAAGGTTATCGCCCCCGATATCAGTGTGGAAATTTACGTCCGCTATAAAATGTATAATAATGCCAATTAATACGTGGGGTAATGGTGAATGAATGTTTAGTTTGCCAGAATATGTCATGTCTACAGAATATACAAAACTATCTGTCTCTCTATAGTATAACCTACTGAGCGGGCATGTACCTTTAATGTGAACTTTACAGTCTATCATCATTTTGCGCTTACGAACATTTTAGTCGTACGAAGTTTAGTGAAACAGGCCCATGATATTTATATATCTGGCATTGATATTCCATGCTCATGTCTGGAGTTTTGCATTAATCAGACAACGGCTGTATCCGTATAAGGTCACCCGAATTGTATGGCGTTTGCACTGAGCGGCAAACGCCACTGCGCTAAAACCAGAAAAAAATCAGGTTGCTTTTAGAGTTCCTGACCAGCAGCTACATGGATACTGGTAAAACAACAATAAACCCCTTTTTGCCCTGGAGAGTCAAACACACTTACTTACATGTAATACGGCGGCCTTCGAATTACCAATGAACATGATGAATGGGAAGAGTGTTGCAGTAATCGATAACTAGTTCCGGCTCGGGAATTACCTCCCTTTACGTATCGTCCTATTTCGCCGATACTGATTTCGAATATCAGTCATATTTTCCATAAATGAAGTAGAAAATTGACACAAAATTCAGAAATCATGCGGAATTTAATTCCGCATGATCTCTGAATTTTGTGTCAACTTTCTATGTAATTATGACTGATTTTCGAAATCAATATCGGCGAAGTACGGTAAAAACGACTAGACGCCAAGGGAGGTAATAAATGAGTCAAACCTGATGTTGTGACGTCTGGTATGAAATCGTTGTATTAGTATCACGACCGAATTCGAATTGTCGTTGAACGGGTACAGTTTTGCAAGAATCGATGAATTATAGCAGAAGCCATTTGTCACAGGGCACTGGCACCGCACATTCATAGGGAAATTGAAGTGTTGGCGTAAACGCATTTTCTGGACCGCCATATGAGAAAATTGCTTGAGACATGTGTGGTCAGTGTATATCTTGATATCTATGTGCGCTCATAGAATCAGAGATTGATTGATTGATTGATATCGTGACTCATGGCAAAAACTGTGTCCAATGTACATGTATGCTCTGCATTCACGCAGTCTAACTTGGTATACGCTGGTCGCAAACTTCGCATACATAATATCCGTTGTCCGGTTTTCCAGCCAGAGGCCCATTTGCAAAGACATTCATAATTTAAAAGCCCTCTTTCTCAGACATGCGTAGGATGTGATGAAACGCTACATAAGAGACAATTTAGATTGATAACATTTATTTATAAAACCAGTTGCTGTAACGTATATATTATCCACAAGTCCGTCGGTAGAACAATGTGGAACATACAGTAGGGACACTTGAAGTGGTCGGTGGAAGAAGAGTTCTTATTCACTGACCTCTTCAATTATTTGTTCTGCCAACGGCCATAAATATATGAGAGGGGCCATGTGATTTTTAACCTTAGAACATTTGCGTAATTTAATTAAATTCGTATAAAACTTTACAATATTTTTCATAAATAAAGTCAAAAGTTGACACTATTTTCAGAGTACATGCGGAATAATTCCGCATGTACTCTGAAAACTTGGCCAACTTTTGAGGCCATTTACGAAAATTATTTTAAATTTCGTATATGTATTTCATGAATTTACGCAGATGTCCGAAGGTACAAAATCGCATGACGTGTGTCATATGCAGCGAACATCATACAAATTTGACGCCTCGGCCGCGTGTCCCGTTCAGCGAGGTTCCGCTGTAGTTCAGGTAGACTTGTATGGACACTTTAACCCTTTCAACCCTAAGGAACTGGAATGGACTGTGATATGCTAATGTTCCGACCAATCCAATAGACACAAAATGATTTTAAGATTCGTCCATTTATGAAAAGGGGGTGTTTTTCTTCTAAGAAATATTAAAATTACTTTCAAAATGTACAGATCCTGATGAGACGGCTCGTTACGAGCCGCTCATCTGGATCTGCACTTTGTGCATAAACCGCTATAGCGGGATTTCGGGTTCAAAGGGTTAATACATGTTAAGACATAATTCAAACTACATAGAAGTTTTCTAGTTGTTTGATTTATACAAGTTCTATTCCTCCAAAAACGAAGGGATCAGTTGAATAACTTTCTTCCACCGACCTTTCACTTCTTGAAGAAACGACTTTAAACCTGGATTCCCACATCCAAGTAAAACCTGGATTCCCACATCCAAGTTATAACATAGGAAGACATATTATTTTCTTTAGACATGACATTTTTCGGGCAAAATAAACAATAAGTTACCATTACGAGACGTGTTAATTGACATTTTTATATCAAACTTGAATTGCCACTTTTATATCAGGGTCGATAACCGTGATTCCTTAAAATGTGAACGGAAACAGTAATTTAAACTCTGATATGCAATCATCATACTTTATAATATGTCGTTAAAATATGTATTCAGGTCATGCAGCTAGTTAATATAAATACTTTTAAAATAGTCTGCCTCATTTGCATATTAAAATAGTCTGATACACCCGCGCGCCTCTATCAGTAAATGAAAGAGAGTTACATGTATAGCGGGCACTCGTAATTTAAAAAAAATGGAACAGATACACAAGTATGCACTTATTTACTTCCTATACAAAACATGTTGTACATAACAGATGGGACGACGTTAACAAAATCTACATCACTTTTCGCAAACCCCTCATATGCACCATGTCAACCGCATACCGATCCTTCCTAATTCCGCTGTGTGCCGATATTCGGATTAATTAAGGCAGCGTTGTATTCACGGTAGTTAGCGTGGGTATTAAAGACACGGTGTTTCAGCTATTGAATATTGGTTTTTATTTTATGTACGGGAAATAATAAATCAAACAAAATTAATGCGCCACTTTATTTGATGAACTCACAAGGAGATAGTGTTGTATTCAATTTTGTCGAGAATGTGATAACTAGGTGAGACAGCCACACACTGTGCTACATTCATAAATGTACCCGTAAACACCTGTACCTGTAAGCACAAACAATGAAAGAAACATACTATCTGTTGTAACCACATTTAGATACAAGTAACTATATTCATAATGAATAACAATACTGTGGGGTCAGCGTGTAAGTGCACACACGAACGAACACGACAGGTTGGAACCAACCTGTCGTGTTCGTTCGTGTGTGTACTTACACGCTGACCCCACTGTACATGTATTAATCAACACAAAAATTAACGTTCAGAAAGTGTTATTATATTTGAGCATATTTGTAGAGGTCAGTGAAAAAAGCGGGCTAGGTCCGTTATGCACTTAGCCACTGTTGCTTTCAATCAACAATTTATTCTGTTCATGTTTCTCCTTGCGGCACATGGGCTCAGAAACAAATGAAGAAACACTTTCATAAACTTATTTTCACAATTGTTGTACATCATTTTTACGCATATCGTAGACACGGTGTCTTTAAGACAGCTCGTCGCATCCGGAGTAGATAGGAATCGCCTGTCAGTATCAGCTCTAATACCTTGTTTGCATACAGGAATGACGTCAAAGCCTGTCTGAAGTAACGACTGTAGAACAACTAAATTGATATATGTACATAGGCCGATTTTATTACAAGCACGGTACGAAAACCTGATAAAGCATCGGGCATTTGATTGATCGAGTGGTTGAGTGGATAATCAGGGTTTTACGTCCGTTCAACATAAATGCTATTTGTGGCTGTGGCTGTGGCTGTGGCTGGAGAGATAGGGCGTATGGAATTTGCGAACAGTGTAGATCCAGATCAGACTGTGCGGAGGCACAGTCTGATCAGGATCTGCACTGTTGGATATTCCATCAATGAAGCAGCTTGTATCGCTTGTCAAGATTTAATGTTGCTATACTAATCGATATATACAGGGATTCCGCTGGCGATCGCCACTTTCGCAATTGGCGATAAAAAATAAACAATTGCCGAAAAAAGTTACAATTTTCGAAAACAAAAATAAGAAAATGATTTTTTTATTTTCCCCAGCGGAATCCCTGTATATATACATGTATATTACGAATTGCTGTGCTAAAATGCAAATAAAATAACTCCCAATGATACACATTGGTAACATGAAATACAAACTGGAAACAGCTTTCAAAAGTAACTAATTATATAATAATACACGTAATTACAAGTCAACTCCATTCTGAGTTATTTCTAGAAAAGTTACAATTTCGACCGTCTGTATAGCTTATCATGTACATTTGCACATTTGAAAGAGGAGCGGGTCATTTGTTTATGGTCAGTTGTTTTGAACGGCTGACAATGTTATTTCCTGTTAGTCTGAAATTCTGACTGGAAAATATATTGGCTACAGGTCATCACGACGCGCCACGAGAAAACGGGGCTTATTTGGGCCACACTCTGATAATATCACTGACGGATGTACGCCTCAAACGTTTAACACATACTTGTAAGTCATTTGACCTTGAGCTTGAGCACAATGGCCGCTAGAAACGAAACGGTATGGACAGGACGGACGGACGGACGGAATGACGAAAACTATATAGCCATCGACATATTGCCTATACCGGGGGTTTAATTACGTTCATTCGTTTCCAAGGCGCGTAGAGACGGAACTAATAAACCATATATCGTGTCTCCTTGTTTCTAAGCCGTGTATAGACGAAACGTGTGGACTTTAGACTTTCGTCTCTTCTTCCTCCGAAGTGTAAAGACGAAATTCAATAATCTTGTCTTGGTGTTCCTGTTTCTACGTCGGGTAGAGACGAATCTTAAGAGCTTAAAATGTCGTCTCTTCGTGGTTTATACGAAAGGTGCACCTTCACGGGGTCGAACCCGGGACCTCTGGTTTACCATTGCTCTAACCGACTAACCTTCTCCCCATAGTAAGTTACGTACCGTGACATATTTCCCCGCCAAATTGAAATTCGTCCCAGAATTCTATACTTAATTCGTCTCGGAATTCAATATTTTTAGTACATCACAGTTCCTCGCTGGGCGCCAAAATTCACAGGTCGACAAACATGTGTACCAGCCAGGGGATCGAACATGGGACATCTGGTTTACGGTACCATCTTTCTAACCGACTGAGCTAACCGGGCACGATTACACACCTTCATCATAGTGAGTTACGTACCGTGACATAGAGATGACCATCAATTACCTTAAATTTCGTTTCTTCGTTCATACGCCACATAGGGACGAACATTTAGATCCTTAAAGTTCGTTCCTTCGTTTCTATATCGCGTACAGACGAATTAAGGCTCTTACGTTTCATCTATACGTGGCTTAGAAACGAAAGTTCTTAATTCTAGTCTCTAAACAGCATATAAATAAAGGAAATAAATTTAAAGCCCTATATGTTCGTCGTCTCTACGCGGGGAGAAACGAAGAGCCCACTCATAGAGAATAGTAGGTTAGTGCCGTGAATGGGAAAAAATATTTGGCAAGGCTCAGGAAACGGGATGGGCGAGGCTCTGCCGAGCACATCCCGTTTCCGTGCCACGCCAGATATTTTTCCCATTCACGACACAAACCTACTATTCTATTTATCCCGTCAACACCTACAAATGGCTTTAAAATGCAAAAAAGTAACCCCAGTCACCGCATATATTCAAACGTGTTGATTAGGTCGTATTGACTGGATATCAAAAATGTTTCACGGCACCGTGTTTCACGGCACATACGCACTGTGTTGACGGGATAAACATGTATAAGGTGCCTAATCTTCCTCTGCTCGACATAAAGCGGAGGGACATCACTTAAGATTTTTAAGTTTCATCTCTACGCGGATAGAAACAAAGGGACGTAACATAAGGTTTTGTATGTTCGTTTCATTAAGCAAGTAGACACAAAGGAACGAAGTTCAAACTTCTGACTTTTCGTTTTTAAGCGAATAGAAACAAATGAATGCAATTTAAGATCATCCATATGCGGCGTACATACGAAATTTAAGGTTCGTAATCTCATCTCTAAGCCGCTTACGATGTATAATGCAAACGAAGGAGCTGAAATGCCTCTTACTAGCCACCATACAGGCCAATATACCACAGACCACGATCGCGATCTATATGGAAACCATTAATTATTACCGTCACTGGCAACATGGGGGTTTTTCACATATATGATCAGTGTAGACCCTGGCCATTGCGCAGTATGGTCAGGGTCTACACTGAACATTTGCGCAGTATGGTCAGGGTCTAAACTGAACATTTGCGCAGTATGGTCAGGGTCTACACTGACAATTTGCGCAGTATGGTCAGGGTCTACACTGAACATTTGCGCAATATGGTCAGGGTCTAAACTGAACATTTGCGCAGTATGGTCAGGGTCTGCACTGTGCGCCGTTCAATCAGTGAAGCATCCGTCATACGTCCAAGAAACGGTATAATCACACAACCGTGTGCTATACACATGTACTACCGATCAGGGTCTAAACTGGCGACACATGGCGTACACATATAAATCTCCCCTTTCTCCAGTCAGAATCATAATTATAATAATTCCTATATAGGGCTTATGGATTTTTTCTTGCGAAGTCGACTGACATTACATAGCGAACAAGGAAAGGCAACCCGGCTCTGGGGGATTTATATTATTGATGCGCACGCACGCACACCATTAGACCCAGTACGAGATATTAATTATATAGCGGATCTTATATTAGTAGTCATTTAATATGGATCCGTCTCGTGTCTTATGAAATCAGAATGGCAAGTTGAATAAATAATATGATATTAACACTTTGAACCCAAAAGTCCGCTATGGCTGTTTATGCAATCAGTGCAGATCCAGATGAGCCGGCTCGTAACGAGCCGTCTCATCAGGATCTGCACTTTTTGAAAGTAATTTTTATAGTTTCGAGAAAAATACCCCCTTTTCATAAGTCTGAAGATCATTTTGTAACGATTGGATTGGTTGCAAAATTAACATATCAAAATAAATTCCAGTTACTTAGGGGTGAAAGGGTTAAGCCATCACGATTGTTAGATTCGATTTATTGAAATTACACAGCCGCAAAATCATAGTATTAATAAATAAGCTCGAAGTGCATACATGTATCGTGCTTTCAGTAAACATACACAGCAAAATGTGTCACATATGCAATTCATATGCAAAACATTCATATGATATTCATATGTAAAACATAAGAAATTCATATGCCACACATTTTGTAGTGTATGTGTACATGTACGACTGTTTCTTCCAAGGTTTCCTGCTTGTTTTTAAGTAGGACATCAATTTAGTGTCATTTGTTTATGTTATCTCCCTTGAGATAGCATATTGTGTCTCATTTCTATGGGGGCAGCCATTGATCGTGCTACTCCTAAATGGCGAGTGCCAACTTATCCTATGGCGATTTGGTCTGTCTTGCTTTGTATCTAAAACTCTACATATACTATTCTCTATAGTTTTCACAGTTGTGTGTTTATCAGTTAAATTCTGGAAGATACGAATGTCGCGTGACACGTGTATTCTTGTACATTCTGAAATCCGTATAATTGTATATTTGTGATGTGTGGTACTGTGTTGTATTGTTGTGCGTATTATTGGTTTCACATCCCTGTGATTCCACATACCTGTGGTTTCACACACCTGTGGTTTTTGCACACCTGTGGTTTGGCATGTACATTTGCCATGTACAATGTGCGTGTAATAAGGGGGCTTATGTTGTATTGGTGGAGATACGTTTATGCGTGTCCTATTTGCGGATTTAAATATACGTCTATTTTATGAGCAATGTTTTACTGATGTCACGCCATATTTGCCACAGACTATGCATGTGTGTGGTAGAGAACTCGTTGACTGCGTGTGCTGGTTTCGCTAGGGAAAAGATACCTTTTAGTATTACGGATGTCCACTGTCCGTGCCAGCCGAGTTTGTCCGCGTGTCAGTGTTTCACCATATAAGGGACCTTCTGTAGGTGAAGCCAGTATACAGCGCAGACCATACCATGGTCTGCCCTGTTATGTATGCTACCGGTTAGTGTTTCAGCATAGCCTGGTACTGGCCAACACGGATATATCAGATCCCATAATGGTGATGTTTTGTGTCGTGATATTTCCGTAAATGACCACGATATTTGAGTTTAGTATGTGCTACACTCTCATTTGAGTGTATAGCCGTAGGACCGTTATGGAGGGGTTTGGCGGGGCCAAGAAGCGACCTTCGCATTGTCGAGACCAGTCGAGTAGATTTCGGATTATGAGATCTGGGTCTATAGTGTGCAGATTTATGGTAGTGTGGGGTATACCATGTTGGATGGTATTTATTCCACGAGGGCTGTACACTGGTTTGGTTGAATTTAAGGCGTGGGAACATATATTTATGCAAAATATAACCCACGGGTGACATGGCAAAAGCCATGGTTTAGTAGTATTTATGTAAGATGTCGTACGAGGGGTAGGCATATCCATTATTCCGTGCATGGTTTTCACTGGTGCGTATATAAGCGATGTCTCGCTATGTGTTGGCGGGACACATATATTCTCGTTACAGAAGACTAGTACTGTATTCACCAGTGACACGGAGGATTTTGGTATGTACCTAGAACATTTTATTTCAGCTGTGATTTGCCGTTGCTCGATTCCCGTTTTAGTCTGTTGTGCATCCTGTCTGTCTGTCTGTGCGTATTCGTCCAGTAATTGGAGATTCATTTCATTTTTGTAGCCTCTTGAGAACGCTCCAGCGAGCCACATTGGACGTTTTGGTCCACTCGTTTGAGGGCAGACCCCAGTCAGTGCAGAGTATCGGGTCGTCGAGTGTCCGTACGTCTGTCTGGCGCAGTGTGTGTAGCAGCTCCGGGTACAGGCCTGTATAGAGCAGTGTGTGATAGCTACCTCGCGTTCAGCAGACAGTCACAGCCATAGTTTAGTGAAGTGAAACGCCATACACACATATCATATCATTATACTACCACCGAGTTGAATGTCACCTAAGTGAAACTTTTCCCGGCGTCTTAGCCAACGTGATAATCGCCATTTTTGTATTATATCGGAACTTTACATCCGGTCTACCACTTCCGGTATTACAACCCATTGATTCACCATGGATACTTTACATCCGGTCTACCACATCCGGGTTGCTACAGTCGAGTGATACCGTAGGAACTTTACATCTGGTCCACCATTTCCGGAGATAATACTACCTGTGGAACTTTACTTCCGGGAACCAGCTTCCGGAACATTATCGTTATTGACTATCATGTGATGTAACCACATCCGGCTTTGACTTTGACATTCATACTTTGGAAATATATTGCATAGGCAATACATATGTATACTTTGATAGTGTATGGTAATACTCCTATCATGGCATATCATGGCTAAAGGATTGTAGTAAGACTACATATATTGTTTATGGATTAATCCACTTGAAGTTGGATTATAGCCATATTGTTGACTAGACCTCATATTGCGGGTGAGGCAGACCTTGGGACCTTGATACTCAGAGGTTACACTATCTATTGAGATGCGCCAGCACTGGGGTAGCTCAGATGATTGTCATTTTGTCCTCCAATGTTCGTTATGCCATGTTATACTTGTATGTTATTTCACTTTGATTAGCGATCATCAAAGTACTTGTGCATTCATACTATTGTCCACTACGGGACCATTGAGATACCACATACCGAGTTTATTCGTCTATAGCTTTTAAGTTGCGTTAAAGTATAACAGTCGATTGGCTTACAACCATTGTAGTAATTGAATAGTGTCATGCAACAGTACAGTGATGTTCGCATATCAATGTATCATGTATTCCTGTGTGTTCCCCATGTAATATAGTGTACATTATAAGTGATTAAGTGACTACGTGTACTTATCTACTCTGGCCTATCCCTTACACTTCAACTGCATTGTTACCACTTTCCGTTCGTCAGATCAAGCTATATTGGCCATAACGTCATAACAATTGAAGTATACTTGGTTCATATGATAATTGGGGGAGACAATTTGTCTCGATCATTCCTGACCTTGGTAATGACCTTGACAACGAATGAAGACATTTCGTACGTGTTAATACAGTAGCTATTATATTTAGGTCTCACGGGACAATACGGAGCTATCAGTAACAGGGGGTGAACGATTTTCTATATATTTCAGTACTGACCCTGCACGTTACGCCAGTGTGTTTAACAAAGTTAATTTATCCCACACACCGATCCGTTTTGTGTGGAGACAACATATTTTAGGTGATTTAATTCTCCACTCGTGTGGTGTAACACTACACCGTTGCATATGATTGGTCAATGCAATAGTGCATCCAAATTCTTGCATATCGTGTGAAATATGAAGTTTTGTGACCCCCACTGTATGTGTACATACATGTACGGTAATTAGTGTTTTAGGTTCGCTTCCATCTACAATTTCAGACATATCTGAATAAAAAATTCAGCAAATGTTATGCGATAAACAAATCTATCCAGAAAAGCTTCATACTGCCATCTATCGATGACGAAATGTTCTCGAAATAACTCCGAAACGGGTATAGCTACATGTATGAACAGAGTGTCATCAACATGTGACAGTATGGTATTTCTCGTTACCATAGCTGTACATGTGGGCGTCTTCTGAGTATTTCGTGAAACCAGACCTGCCTGTAATATTATTAGAAATCAGGGGGCCGTTTCACTAAACTTCTTACGACTAAAATGTTCGTAAGCGCAAATTTAGAATCGTCTGCAAATTTGAATTGATGGATTTACATTTATTGAGCATAGGCTGCATATGCAGCCTATGCTCAATAAATGTAAATCCAACAATTATTTACAAGAAAAAAGCGTTAATGTGAAATTTACAGACTATCATAATTTTGCACTTACGAACATTTTAGTCGTAGGAAGCTTAGTAAAACGGGCCCCTGATCTGTGTTGTGGTCAGTAATTAATTCAATTGTGTACATGGCCAGGTCCTCTTAACAGGGGTGTGAAGTGTTTCCTTAAAATAAATAATTCAATTGTGTGGGTGGTTGATATAACGATATATTATAATTAAAATCATAAATATGGCTGATGGGGCGAAATTATATACGTATAAGCGGTAAGTTACAAAGAGGTACTATCACTTCATTCTATTGAACATTACATTCTGTTCAAATTACGGAAGAGCACTAAAAACAAAACAACAACTAAAAAACATATTTTATAAAGCTGTGTTTACATGTAGCACGAAGAACAAACTCTTTGGATCCAGTAATTTGGTTTGGATAGAAAAAGAAAAACAACAAAATCACAAACTATTGATATTATGCCATATGTTGGGTGAGTCCTCATTATTGGGCTAATAATTTCGTGCAAGCAAATGTAATTTCATTTCGGTCAAATTCCCATTTCAGATTAGCTCCCATTTCAGGTTGTTCCTAATTTCGGGCTAGCTATCACGATCTGATAACTCAATCCCGAATTCTATTCTGGCTTAGCTCTCATTTCGGTTAAATTCTCATTCCGTGCCACCGACACAACAACAGTAATCACGTGGTTGATTGACAAGTAATGGGACCAGGGACGGCCTGTTGTTTCTCTCTGGTCTCAATAGGTTTATTCCATGCGAACGAAATAACGGTAACCAGCTTAACGCATGCGTACACATGATAACGAGTAATTGAACTCGTGTTTGAAGAACAGCTCTACACCGCGTGGATAGTGATGAAAAGTTGTATTTTGTGGTAACAAGTGTAGACCCTGACAAGCCTGCACAATTGTGTAGGCTTGTCTGGGGCTACACTGGTTACACGCAGTTGATAAGTGCATTTTATATGGCACAATAGCTCTATTTGGTTCTGGTGAGAATAATTGGTCTCCTGGTGCACGGCGAATCAAGGAATCAGCGCCGTTATACGCTTTGTGGCCATTAACAAACACATAGCCTGACATAACAAGCAATGGGCAATGAACACATATAGCGGCCGCTTTTGTTTTCGTTTGACACGCTTGTATGCATTTTACATTCGACGATAAAATGAGAAAAAGAAATATATATTTATCCTCGAGTCTCTACTGTTTATAACCGTTATACAGAACAAACGAATTGTGAAAAAAGGATGACATGCATTTGTTGTTACAACGGATATGTGTAGTTTTCCATTATAGTAGTTATGGCCATGGAATTGAGGGAATTTGACAACTTGTAATTCCACTACACCACTCAACTGTTTGTCTCATCTTTCCCTGGAAAACTACAGTTATTATTATAGCACAATAAGTACAAGGCTTAGCGTAATATTGTATTAATCATAGAGACTAATTATATGGAGTCGTATAGGTCAAAAGGGTATCAGCAAACAGTAGCATCAAGAGAAACAAACATATTATGCATGTGACACCTAGAATGCTAAGAAAATACAAGAGCGTGTCTGTGTATACATGTACTCCTATGGAAAATGGAAATATTAACAAACAAATATAAAAATGTACAAATGTTAAAGCAGAACAGGCCCCACACGGTATCACCTACAATTAATCATTCAGAAAAGCACGATCCAACAAGAAGCTGATACACGTCACACACAGACAGCAAGATACCGCATTGAAACGGTCCGTAAATAGCAACATCCTCTGGAGAGTTTGAACCGGGTTTAGCGGAGTCAGTTAAAATTCACTCTACTGCAAAAGCGGAAAGTCTACTATGTTTCCTCTTTTGTAGATGCGAATTAATTTTGCATTTACTTGTGCCGTTTTCTACGTTTTCAGACTAAGATGTTGAGCTTTTTCCAATAGTGTCGGAAAAACGACACATATAAATGCAAATATGATAGTTGTGTCCCACAGAAACATTGTAGACGGGGTGCCAATTGTTTGATGCAAAACAAACTATTTGGTCTGTTTAAAGTGCGTTGAGTCCTCTTCGGACTCCACGCACTTTAAACAGACCAAATGTTTTGTAACTGCAGTAAATGCAACAGTCCATAGTCTTCGGACTCCATGCATTTTAACATACACCATGTTTTATGTACCACAGTAAACGGAACAGTCCATGGTCGTCTGACTCCATGCACTTTACACAAACAAACTTTACCACAGTAAACGCAACAGCACATTAGTATATGCCTGAAATGTGCAAGTGGACAATATAATAGCATCGAATTATTGCAACTCAGTGTCACTAGGTCCATTTTCTTAGCCTGAGCCCCACATGTACCGTGTAACCGATAAGGGAGTAACTGATGGGCCATATATGTAGACATTTATGGGGTATGCAATTACTGTATGTGGCTGTAACTGGAGAAATGGGGCTTATAGGTGTTGCGCCCAGTGTAGATACAGATGTGTGTGCATCAGTATCTGCACTGTTTACCATACCATCAATGAAACACTCGCCAGGCTTTCTAATAAGCAATACACAATGAGGACCGTAATTAGCATACATGAGTGTGCCATTTGATCATGGTCTACACTGCTCGCAAATATGAGTAGCCCCATTTCTCCATTAACATCCATAAATAAGTCTGTCTATACCATACATGGGTTGACGGCTGAGAAAAGGGCCATTATGGTGTTATGGCCAAAGTACATCCTCATCACCAGGGGGCCGTTTCACTAAACTTCTTACGACTAAAATGTTCGTAAGCGCAAATTTAGAATCGTCTGCAAATTTGAATTGATGGATTTACATTTATTGAGCATAGGCTGCATATGCAGCCTATGCTCAATAAATGTAAATCCAACAATTATTTACAAGAAAACATTGTTAATGTGAAATTTACAGACTATCATAAGTTTGCACTTACGAACATTTGAGTCGTAGGATGTTTAGTGAATCGGCCCCCATGTGTATCATTATACATTAATACACTCACAGATTGATCGAAATTGTGGATGTTATGGGGGAAATGGGGCTCATGGGATTTGTGGCCAGTGTAGCTCCTGATCACATATCACACTCCTGTAGCATGAAAACGATCTATATTGTTTGTTAGAAGCATGATGCCGGATGCACAGGCTGATCTGGATCCACACTGTACGCAAAACCCATAAGCCCCATTTCTCCAGTCACATCCACAATTTAATTTTAGAGGCATACACCAGCGTAGGGCATATCAGAATGTGTGCATGCGCAGACTGACCTGGGGCTACGTTAGTCGCATACGTCGTAAGCTACATGTTCTCGACGTGGAGCAATATGTGCAGTATGCCACGTGATTTATTCTCGACATGGGACCAAATACTAGACCATCCATATGATTTATATATGGTGTACAATGCACTTAAGATGTTCGATGGCTCATGGAAAAATTTACAGCATTAAAATTTACGATATTTCCCGTAACATACGTCAGAAGTTGTTGAAATGTTCAGAGCAAATACGGAATGAAATTGAAATTTCCGTTAACGTTCGACATCATTTACAGAAAATATCATAGTTTCTGTAAATAGTTTTCATTAAAAATCGCACATCTTCTTAGGTTCAAACTCACATGGCTTTTTATCACAATCATGTTTGTTCCCGGTTATTGATTCAATTTACTCCGTGTAATTAAAAGTGTGCTTTTTCAGCATATGAAAGCAATAAATATCGCCCCTACAAAATGAATTAATTATGACGAAAACTCGACGTATTTAACCCTTTGAACCCGAAAGGCCGGCATATCGGTTTATGCAAACAGTGCAGATCCAGATGAGCCGGCTCGTAACGAGCCGTCTCATCCGGATCTGCACTGTTTGAAAGTAATTTTCTTATTTTTGTGAACAAGAAAAAGACCCCCTTTTTATAAATGGAATAGTCTGAAAACCATTTTGCGATGATTGGATTGGTTGCATAATTAACATATCACAGTCCATTCCAGTTCCTTAGGGTTGAAAGTGTTAAGAGTGTAATAATGCATGTGCATGCACACCGGTGCGTTTCAGTCACTAACCTAGAGCAATTGGGCAGAGGCTCACGGATACCCCTGCCCGCCGCCTGGAGCGACAAATGAAAACTTTAACTCAATTCATACGGTCGGTCGGGTAGAGAGACGAACGGACGGACGGACGGACGGGAAGGTCGGAAATGGTATACCCCTCGACATACTTCGCGGGTATAATAAAGTACATGACGATTGTATACTTATTTTTTTTGGAAATATTACTGGAGCGATGTGATTTGGGGAAAGCATCCCGATCGTCAGGAGCTATATTTATGTCGCTGATTAGAAGTGGCGAAACACTTGTGTTTTCATAATTTTGGGAACGTTACCCATACCTATGAAATTTGAGAATTTTCGCTCGTTGAACCCGAAAGCCCGCAATAGCGGGGTTTGCAAACAGTGCAGATCCAGATGAGCCGGCTCGTAACGAGCCGTCTCATCAGGATCTGCACTTTTTGCCAGTAATATTTTCATATGTTTTAGAACAAAAACACCCCTCTTCATAAATAGACGAATCTGAAAATCATTTTGTGACGATTTGATTGGTCGGAAAATTAGCCTATCACAGTTAATTCCAGTTACTTAGGGTTGAAAGGGTTAATGTTTATTATATGTACATGTATATATGTTTTGTAAATGTGTTAATAATTGGGAATATAGCCGAATAAAGGATATGAAACTGGCAAATAAGAAAACATAAAAAATAGAATAATAAAGAACCAAAGAAAAGAACACATCTTATAAGGTTCATTTTCTCAACTGCCGGCTCGTATATAAATACAGTAACATAAAACAGGAGCCGGCCATCCAATATAATATGTTATAACGGAAGTAAACGCAATATCCCGGCTTCTGAGACTAATAAAATAGACGTATATAAATTCCGCAACAGAAGCCGATCGATTGCGGATGTGGTGGGCGATATACGTCACGAGAACTCGCAATTGAGGCCCGCTTTGACTTAAACACAACCGCCAGCATTAATCTTGACAATTTTTTTCAACGTTTCTGAATATTTATTGGCTCTCAACTCGCAATCAAGCAGTTTGATTGGTTGAGCCTGAGCTGTAACACAGCTCAGGTTCAGCCAATCAAGCTGCTTGATTTCAAGCACAATATTCGAGTAATTTTAAATAACAAATAACAAAGATTGGCAAGATTAACGCAGGCGGTGGTCTATATGGCTGTGACTGGAAAATGGGGCCGATATGATTTGTGACCACTGTAGATCCTGATCAAATAGCACACCCTTCTAGCCTAATAACGATCTATACTGCTTGTTAGAAGTATGGCGAGTGTTTCATGGATGGAATGGCGAACAGTGCAGTGCATATGCGCAAGCTGATCTGGATCTACACTGGTCGCAAAACCCATAAGCCCAATTTCTATAGTCACAGTCAAATATATTCTGGATGTCTTAGCAACTCCTGGAGCAAATACACCAAGCGCGCGTATTTCCAGGGAAACAGACACAAGCGATTCGGCTCGCTTCGACTTATATCTTCCTGGACAGAATGGGTTGTAACCTAGGGGTCAGAGCAACTAACTTCCACAATAACAATTACATGTAACAGATTTACGCATGCGCTCTAACGAGGTGAACAATAGGTTTGTTTACATGAATAAACACATCTCGGACCGGTCTCGCGGTCTGAGTGTACTTATTCGTGTAAACAAACCGTTCAGAGGTCTACATCCAATTTGTAGATAATCACGTGGCCGTGTTACGGCCAATGAGAATGACTAAAATACTTAGCCATATAATAATAGCTGTTGCTGGGACGTTAAACCCATTCACTTTTACTTTTTTTGTTTCTTCCTGAACATCTAGCTGACTGCTGGAAGAAATATGATACCATAGACACAGCGCAGTTTCCCGAAAAGTATAGAACCTCGCTTACAGATGACGTCGTATCTGTAGCTGTAGGCTTTGTAGAATGAAGTCGAGAAAAATACCTACCATATCTGTGGGCCGTTTCACTAAACTTCGTACGATTAAAAAGTTCGTAAGTGCCAAATTATGATAGTCTGTAAATTTCACATTAGCAACGTTTTATTGTAAACAAATATTTGATTAACATTTATTGAGCATAGGCCAATACATGTAAATCTATCAATTGAAATTTCCAGACGATCCTAAATTTGCACTTACGAATATTTTAGTCGTACGCAGTTTAGTGAAACGGCCCCCAGGGCCGCATTGGTGAGACGCTCGCGCGCTGTCAACTGTCTTACGTGTAACCTGACAACCAATCAACATTTGTTGACAACTTATATCCACGTGTTGCCAAATGCTATCTTAACGATATACAGTAATTATAGCAATAAATAGTCTAATCCAGCTGAATTATGGGCGGCAGTTAAGCATTCAGAAGGACCTTTTGAATTTTGGCAAGTGAACGAGTAAATGGTCGTACAGCGTGCCAGCGAAATATACATGCGACTGATAGCAATTGTGTCCAACTCGGATATATGCATGGCCCAAACACTGAATCAGTGATATCAGTAGCCTATTGCAAACTATACTTTTCTAGCAAAGTATACTTTGAGGGAGTAATCATTTATTTTTCCCGAAATGCATTTTTGTCATATAGAACTAACGACTGCATATATGTGAATATTAAAAGTATGCAGAATTATTATACTGAATTTATTACATTATCACAGCCAAATAAATCCAATAATTGTTTTCAAGAAAACAGTGCTAATGTGAAATTTACAAACTATGATAATTTTGCACTTACGAACATTTTAGTCGTACGACGTTTAGTGAAACGGCCACCAGATCAGTACATATTATTGTGACACATATTTGCTTTCTTCGAACACACGACACAGTGCTGAACTCGAGGCTCCAACTTATATCGCATTGTATAAACTAAATATATGAGCCGCGTCGCGAGAAAACCGGAAAATATTTGGTCAATATGACATTTTGTTACTATTACAATGGTATTTGTATGATGAATTTACCGCTTTTTATTTGTTCATGATATCTGCAATATTCATTAAGATATATTTTATACAACACCACTATGCAGGTCGTTTGAGCAAAATAGACGACACGTAAAAGCGACGTAAAGCGACGTTAAAACGACGTTACAGTATATACAGTTACACATAGAGTATACGCCAACATTTACAACAGTTTGCAAGTTGACATAATCGAACAAGAAGTATGTTTGGCAGTGAACAATGAATAGATAGACATATGAGCTTGAGTATTTTGTTATATTGCAAAGCGACAAAGACAAACCGACAAGTTCATGTACCAGCAAGTATAAACATGCGCGGGTACGGTTGATTCAGTATGCTGATTTCTTCTTTTTGACGTCGTGCTTACTGAGCGTTTTAACAATTTATAAGGGTAGAAAACGACGGAAGTACATGAAACAGACAGGAATATTTACCGTCCATGTATGTCATTTCTGTATTGATTAATTAACTGATTGGTTGATTGGTGCTATACGACCGTTTAGTTCAACATATACACATGGAAATAAACACATGTATATGGGCAGAACAATACGTTCAACACAAAATTACACTAAAACAGGAGCAGAGTCGATGACGCGCCATCGCAATATACCCACTTTTCCCAAATGCGAAGTCGAAAAGGGGGAGATAATCCATGACCGGTGGTCGAATCAAAATTAGCGCATCTACACACCACAAGGAAGGCACACATCAAGTTTCAAGTCCCTATCTATTTCGGTTAAAACTTTTACTTCTTTTACTTTTACAGACGGATGGACGGACGGACAGACACCCGTAACGAAAACAATATACCCATTGTATTTAACTTGTTGCTCTGAAAGGCAGTGTTCATGTCTGAAGACAGTCACCCTTAGTTCCATGCGTTGCTGACTATGTACTATTCAAAGTCACTCGAATAGTGTGAGAGCAAAAGCCTGCATGCCTTACATGTAATTTCTACTCTATCGCAATCTCATAGCCGCCTAGTCGGAGACCACCTCGAGGGGTAGCGCGTGGAAGTGTGCTATATGGACAAAAAATCAAAATGCATATGGTAACACTTTTGCAGACATTTGTTAACACATATCAGCTTGTCCTACTACCGCCTTGTGTTTGTTTTGGGAGTGTTACGGTAGCATTTTGTCTTTTGGAGACTCAACTCAAAATGTGAGGGTCTTATTGTATTTGTGTCATGACTTGACAATATTTTCACTCACAGTCCATGACTAATGTCCCCAGCATGTTGACTTGAAATATAATTATACAGTACATGTATCTAGTTCTTAACCTTTTGTATTATTGTATG
Organism: Conchocele bisecta; assembly: GCA_029237695.1. NCBI lineage: Eukaryota > Metazoa > Mollusca > Bivalvia > Lucinida > Thyasiridae > Conchocele > Conchocele bisecta. The sequence continues at coordinate 45,895,958 of CM055276.1, forward strand.
TGTGTCACGACTTGACATATTTTCACTCACAGTTCATGGCACTAATATCCCCAACATGTGGAATATCATCCAACCGTATCTAATTCTTGTATTAACATGGCACACATCGTCTCGCGTACAGAAGTACTTGGACCACCTGCTGAAAAAACTGCAGCCTATGCTCAATAAACGAAAACCCATCAAATTAAATTTCCAGACGATCCTAAATTTGCACTTACGAACATTTTAGTCGTACGGAGTTTAGTGAAACGGGCCCAGGACCTTACAATATTTGCAACAAATGTATGATCGGCGAGCCATATCCTGTCGGCGATCGAGAAAGGATTCTCCAGAGACTGAATGGCGAACATCGTATGTTCTGATAAGACGGCGTATATACACAGATGAGACCGATCTGTGGCTATACTAGTCGTAACATCACGGCTTTATTTTTTGACAGGATATATTTCTTTCTTAAAATCGGTAAAGGTTGCGCTAAATTTTAATTTTATACATTATATTAGAAGGAAAGAATTGAGCAATAAACTGAAAATTCGCGTCGAATTAACCAGATATAAAACAAGCAGTTGTGCGAGAAACTGGGCCCAGGCTACATAGATCTACAAATATGCTGCCGACCATCTGTATATAGCTTCCACAGAGTTTCATATGTAAATGGTGGTCGATAACAGTTAACATGGACGGTTATCTGTAAACTGCGTCAAAGAAAATATTTTGTCAAAATAACGGCAAAATAAAAAAAACATAACAGACTAACATTTTGATATGTGATATCAACAGGAAAATAATAAAACAAAAGTATCGTTACGCCATATTGTTAATAAAAACATATATAAGATGTGCCAATTTCGAATACAAATTTCACGCGGTTGAATTCGATCGTACGACCGTTAGTACGGTAGTTTAACGGTCATCCAATACATTCTCAGACAGTACCCAGGACAGATCGAAGACTGTTTCGTTTTTTTCACACACATACGCCCGATTATATATATTGGGAATGTATCTTGCACTTAACTAAAGTTCAAATAAAATTTAAATGAATTTATAACGCTCACCTTGATAAAAAACATTAAATAACTAGAAATGGACGCTTGTCGACAAGCGCATGTGTATCCCCCTCCCCAGATACACAAGTAGTTTGAAAAAAGGGTGTTCGAGTTATGCTCCGGAGACAAAATCAGTGACGGAAAAACAAAGGGAGATAACTAAAGAATTAGTGATGCAAGAGTTGTCATTCTTGCGGGACACACCTTTAGGGTCGTGGTCTATGCATGTGTGAAGTTTCATGAAAATATTCCAAAGGGTGTTCGAGTTATGCTCCAGACACGAAATCAGTGCACGAAACAACAAAGGGAGATAACTAAGAAATTAACGACGCAAGAGTTGTCATTCTTACGTGCGACACATCTTTGGGTCGTCTTCTATGCATGTGTGAAGTTTAATAAACTAGAAAATGTGTTCATAGAACACGGATGTCCCACATATCGCTTTGATAATAAATGAGGCCAAATTGCAAGTCAAAATTTTCTTTTACCTGAGCGTTAAAGTTTTTGCAGCACCAAGTATGTGACCTTGACCCTGGGCTTGGCGGGGGCAGGACAAACGTGGATTTGGCACAGGGCGGTAGAGGGCCATTAGAGCAACGCATATATGAAATATGAAGTTGATCCGTGAATGGAAAGAAAAATTATAAGATATTTACCTGAGCATTAAAGTTTTTGAAGCATGACCTTGACCCTGGGATTGGCGGGGGCAGGACGAACGTGGATTTGGCACAGGGCGGTAGAGGACCATTAGAGCAATGCGTATATGAAATATGAAGATGATCCATGAAAGAAAACAGAAATTATAAGATATTTACCCGAGCGTTAAAGTTTTTGAAGCACTAAGTATGTGACCTTGACCCTGGGCTTGGCGGGGCAGGACGAACGTGGATTTGGCACAGGGCGGTAGACGACCATTAGAGCAACGCGTATATGAAATATGAAGTTGATCCGTGAATGGAAATAAAAATTATAAGATATTTACCTGAGCGTTAAAGTTTTTGAAGCACTAAGTATGTGACCTTGACCCTGGGCTTGGCGGGGGCAGGACGAACGTGGATTTGGCACAGGGCGGTAGACGACCATTAGAGCAACGCGTATATGAAATATGAAGTTGATCCGTGAATGGAAATAAAAATTATAAGATATTTACCTGAGCGTTAAAGTTTTTGAAGCACCAAGTATGTGACCTTGACCCTGGGATTGGTGGGGCAGGACGAACGTGGATTTGGCACAGGGCGGTAGAGGACCATTAGAGCAATGCGTATATGAAATATGAAGATGATCCATGAAAGAAAACAGAAAGTATAAGATATTTACCCAAGCGTTAATGTTTTTGAAGCACTAAGTATGTGACCTTGACCCTGGGCTTGACGGGGGCAGAACGAACGTGGATTTGGCACAGGGCGGTAGAGGACCATTAGAGAGCAATGCGTATATGCGTGTTCGAGTTATGCTCTGGATACAAAATCAGAGCACGAAACAACAAAGGGAGATAAGTAAACAAGAATTCCGCGGAATCAGATGCCTCGCCTTGTCCCGCCTTGACCTCGAGCCTGGGCCCGAAAGCAATTTTCACTGGCCCGAACATATTATACAATTATTGACTAGTGAACCATAGAATATCAGATTATATTCTATGGCTCACTAGTCAATAATTGTTTTATTATATGATAATAGTCTGTATATAGCACTTACGACATTATGCTACTAGACAAAAATTGAAAAAGAATTTGAAAAAAAAAATGAAAAAAAAAAATGGAAAAAAAGTTTAAAAATTAAAAATAATAATGCTTGCTACTGGAGCCCAGAATTTTTTTGAATAGTCCTATATTTATCTACATATATCTGCACAGGTCCACATAATGCCACAATATTTTCAACACAGTTTACGGAAATGTAATATAATCATTTACCTGTATAAATTACCTGTAAGTGGTCAGTGGTCAGTTGCACATGCTAGCACATGCACAGGTGAATAGTCTGTATATAGCACTTACGACCTTATGCTACTGGACAAAAATTGAAAAATAATTTGAAAAAAAAAATGAAAAAAAAAAATGAAAAAAAAAAAATGGAAAAATAAAGTTTAAAAATAACAATGCTTGCTACTGGAGCCCAGATTTTTTTTCCAGTCAAATTGAAAAATAATTTGAAAAAAAAAATGAAAAAAAAATAATGAAAAAAAAAAAAAAAAAAATATTACAAAAAAAAGTTTAAAAATAATAATGCTTGCTATTGGAGACCAGATTTTTTTTTAATAGTCCTATATTTATCTACATATATCTGCAGAGGTCCACATAATGCCACAATATTTTCAACACAGTACCCAATGTAGTGATTTACCTGTATAAATTACCTGGTCAGCAGTGGTCAAGCACTGGACATCTGCACATGCTAGCCCATGCTTAGCACATGGTTCTCCCAGTTTCTATTGTTCTCTCTACAGGTAAGGTGTACAGAGCACACGAGAAAAGGTATACAGAGCAGACGAGAAAACAGGTCTTCATGCATTATTGTCCAGTTTGTAGAGTGCGCAAAACAAAAAAGGGAGATAACTAAAAAATTAGCTATGCAAGAGTTGTCATTCTTGTGCGCGACACACCTTCGGGTGTGAAGTTTCATGAAAATATTCGAAAGGGTGGTGGAGTTATGCTCCGGACACGAAATCAGTGCGAGAAACAAAAAAGGGAGATAACTAAAAAATTAGCTATGCAAGAGTTGTCATTCTTGTGCGCGACACACCTTCGGGTCGTGGTCTATGCATGTGTGAAGTTTCATGAAAATATTCCAAAGGGTGTTCGAGTTATGCTCCGGACAAGAAGTGTCTGCGGCGGACGCGGACGCGGACGCGGACGCGGACGCGGACGCGGACGCGGCGCGCTGTCAAATCCATAGTATCCCCCGACGGAGTCCGGGGGATACAATAATATCGTTAGATAACTTTAACACCAAACATGGCGGTCTGACAAACGTCGAAAATAAATTGGAAATGTCGGCGGAAATTACGTCAGCTATGTTCATGATGTCGTCATATCTTGTGACAATTTACAATATTTACGATATTGTCCGTGCATGACGTCGAAAGTTGACGAAATGTTCATAGCAAATGCGGAATATTTCCCATTTGCTATATTCCGCATTTGGTATTTCGACGTCATTCGCAAAAAATATCACAGTTTATGTAAATATATTTCATCAAAAATCGCACATGTAGGTAGACAATCTGAGACGGGTCTTAAATGATACATGCGGATATTTCGTAGTTCGACAATCTACGTTAATGCTGACGTCAGTTTCGATCATAGATCTCGGCAAAATTCAAACCATGCAACTTCATGTATTTGGATGAAACTGGACATGATGTCCAGTTTCATCCAAATACATGAAGTTGCATTGTTTGAGCACATGGCACAACGATGAACTCGAAAATGATACACGCCGTGTGATTTTTTACCTAAGAAGATGTGTGATATCTCGAGAGATAATTACAAAATAGACAATATTGTCCGTAAATGACGTCTAAAGTTGCAGAGATTATCACAGACAATTTCATCATCTTTCGACGTCATACACGAGAAAAATGTCACAGTTTCTATATATGTTTCATGGAAAATCGCACGTGATATTGGGTACAAAATCACATAACGTGTCTCAAATGATACTGCTTTTGAATATATTATCAGGTGGATGGCAATAAATGCGGATATTTCCTAGTTCGACAATCTTCGTCAATGCTGACGTCAGTTTCGATCATAGATCTCGGCAAAATTCAATAAAGGCATCTTTTCTCAAAAGTAAGGAGCCCCGCAGGGCAAATTGATTTTTTTTATTTAATTCGTTCCCACGAAATAACAATTCGTTCCCTCAATTTAACAATTCGTTCCCTCAATTTAACAATTCGTTCCCACGAATTAACAATTCGTTCCCTCGAATTAACAATTCGTTCCCACGAAATAACAATTCGTTCCTACGAATTAACAATTCGTTCCAACGAATTAACAATTCGTTCCCGTGGGAACGAATTGTTATTTCGTGGGAACGAATTGTTAAATTGAGGGAACGAATTGTTAATTCGTGGGAACGAATTGTTAAATTGAGGGAACGAATTGAGTTCAATTGAGTTCGACAATCTTCGACAATGATGACGTCAGTTTCGATCATATATCTCGGCAAAATTCAATAAAGGCATCCTCTCTTTGGGACAGATTGTCCAATGACGGTAATTTGGTTCCAGATAATTACACGAGTTCTCTCTAAAAGATATATGTGGTGTATGATTATCCATTCAGCAATGGACGCATGCATCACAACTACGGAGCCCCGCAGGGGACAGGGATTTTTTTGTTATTCATTTCGTTCTCACGAAATAACAATTCATTCCCTCAATTTAACAATTCGTTCCCACGAATTAACAATTCGTTCCCACGATATAACAATTCGTTCTCTCGAATTAACAATTCGTTCCCTCAATTTAACAATTCGTTCCCGCGAATTAACAATTCGTTCCCTCGAATTCACAACTCGTTCCCACGAATTAACAATTCGTTCCCTCAATTTAACAATTCGTACCCACGAATCAACAATTCGCACGAATTAACAATTAATTCCCGTCAAATTTAACAATTCGTTTCCACGAATTGTTAAATTGAGGGAACAAATTGTTAATTCGTGGGAACGAATTGTTAACGAATTGGGAGCGAATAAAATAAACAAATAATTCTACGTCCCCCACGGGGCTCCGTACAAAACAGTATGACAGGTACACGTGGAACAGACAGTAGACAGTATATAGTTGTCTATATGTACAGGTGTCTGCTAAAAGCTCGTTCATTGATCGCACCATCGGTTTAGACTCGAGTACTTCCGTTTCCGGCAAGTGAAGGTCAAATGCTTGAAAGAAAGCAGCTTGACTGGCTGCGCCTGAGCTACAGCTCAGGCACAGCCAGTCAAACCGCTTGATCGCCTGCTGATATTGCCAACAAATGCTTAGAAAGTTGACATTGTGGCAAGATTCACGCAGGCGGTAGCGTATATGTACAGGTGCCTGCTATAAGATGGTTCATCGATCGCAGCCTCAGTTTAGACTCGAGTACTTCCGTTTCCGGCAAATGGAGGCCACCTAAAGAAGCCGGGGTGATAGGATCAATTGGCCACGGAGGCACGTCTTCCGGTCTGTGGGACGTGTTTCAATACACTACAGCCAATTAGGGCCGGGGATAATGGAACCTGATTGATGTTACAAGTTGCGTCTATATATTTAGATATAATGTACACGGCACAACATCGGTTGTCTGTTCCACGTTTATCCAACATGTACTGTATATATCTATACCTCATTTTGTGATTTTCATTGAAGACCGTAATCAGGTTCGTCCCAGAATATTTATATTATTAAAAGACTTTGCCATTTCGTTGGTTTATACTTAGTATCTTCTAATTAGGACTTACTATCTGCTAATTAGGAGTTAGTATCTCTCTCCTAATTAGGAGTTAGTATCTCCTAATTGGAAGTTAGTATCTCCTAATTTAAATGTAGGAGATAAAACTTGTTTAGCATTGGCACATATAGTAAGTCCTAATTAGGAGATATTAAGTTTAATTAGGAGATGGTAACTACCAATTCCTAATTAGGAGATAATATTCCTAATTAGGAGGTAATAACTCCTAATTAGAGACACTTAATATCTTATAATTAGGACTTAGTACCTCATAATTATAACTTACTATATGATAATTAGTAGTTAGTATCTCATAATTAGGACTTACTGTCTCCCAATTAAGAGTTAGTATCTCCTAATTAGGAGTTAGTATCTCCTAATTAGGAGTTAGTATCTCCTAATTAGGTGATAACGATGTTTTAGCATTGAAACAGATAATAAGTCCTAATTGGGAGATAGTAAGTCATAATTAGGTAATACTAACTCCTAATTAGGAGATACTAAGTCATAATTAGGAGATAAAACTATGTTAGCATTGGCACCAGGAGGCTTCCATCAATAGGAGATTAATATTACTTTCATAAATTACATATTGATTTTCTACAGACTGCTGCAAATGTGCGTGGGTTGTGATATACTAGTATGCGTCACAGATTGACAAACTGTGGCTTATCGCATTCGAGCGTGTTTCGGCTTTCATCCGTATAAGTCTATAACTATGAAGAAGGTTTCAAATTTTGGTCGAACACGACCTCGTGTCATAACAAAATAACATGTTTAACATTGTAATTTGCTATACATTCTATGTATTTCTGCAGGATCGCGATATTTCTCAAATGATCATATGAACTTGCCACTACAATATTGACGTTAGAGCCTTAAACACATTATTACATTTGTTATGATACGAGGTTGTGTCCAACCTAGGAAAAGCAGCTGTAATTCGATATTCTTTGCATAATTATGTTCTAACTATGTTATTTTAGCAAGATAACAATAATTCTCAAATGAACATGTGGACTTTCTGCCAAAATATTCACATTAGCTTTAATAAAATCGCGGAATTTGTTATGATACGAGGTCATAATCGACCAAAGTTAGAAGCCTTGTTCATATATATAGAGCTATACCGATGAAAGCGGAAACACACCGAATGCCTGTGTTCGTGACCAGTGTAGGTCCAGATCAGCCTGCGCATCCGCAGTTCAGTAAGTGAGCAACCAACGATGCTGCCAACACACAATGAATTGGTATCGGATTGATACACATACTAAGCTATATGATTACGTACTAGACTGTGTACAACTGTCATAAACCCAATTCCTCCAGTCACAGACACATATGACCGGTCACTGTACACGTGTGTTACTAAATTTAGACAAGTGCATTGTGGTGGTAATCTACACGGTTTCCACGAAATAACAATTCGTTCCCTCGAATTAACAATTCGTTCCCACGAAATAACAATTCGTTCCCTCGAATTAACAACTCGTTTCCACGATATATGGTGGGAACGAGTTGTTAATTCGAGAGAACGAATTGTTATATCGTGAGAACGAATTGTTATATCGTGGGAACGAATTCTTACTTCGTGGGAACGAATTGTTAAATTGAGGGAACGAGTTGTTAATTCGAGGGAACAAATTGTTAAATTGAGCGGCTCCGGCAGTGTTGTTGTGGAATGATAGACAAATGGCTGATATTATATGTCGTAGATACAGCATGAAACGCAAGGGCACCATTATCACTATAGTCTGTTTCACGAAAGCTGCCCAAATTTTACGGCCATATAAACAATTCAAAAACAATATTTATTTCGATAATATTAAATTAAAGGAAAATTTAAGAATGAGCCTTCTTTTTATTTCGTGAAATTTGGTCAAATATTGATTTTATTGCGAAAACAAAATTTCCCCATGTTAAATCCCCATAGACCGATTTTTGAAATTTAACTTTTGTTTTCTTAGTCTAGCTAGGTTTCGGAGTCAATTTCCAATTGTTTTCGTTTTTTGACTCCTCCCACAACTCCTCTACCTTTTTCCCCCATGTTAAATTCCCATAGACAAATCAATTTTTCGTAATAAAATCAATATTTGACCAAATTTCACGAAATAAAAAGAATGCTCATTCTTAAATTTTCCTTTAATTTAATATTATCAAAATAAATATTGTTTTTGCATTGTTTATATAGCTGTACAATTTGGGCAGCTTTCGTGAAACAGACCATAATATCAGCTAATCCCCTCGGTTGCAGCCTTGATAATAATACGAGAGACGATTCAAATGGTGGTCGCGACATATACATCTGAGCGCATAGAAGGAAAATATTTAAGATTTTCCGCAAAGATAATGGCGTGTATACTCAGCATCAAACGGGTTAATATTGCCAACGTTTTATAATCCGATACACAAGGTGCATGAGCACGTGGTTACAACAGCAACAACAATGGATGAAAGTGTTGAAAGCGCACCCACTCCAAAGTAAGTATAATTTGAAATTTTCCTTAATAGGCAACGGCTTTTGATGAAACATGGCGCAGCAAACGCGTCTTCATGAGCTGCATTTGGTGGTCCCGGGAGTTCGACACATACTTCTGTCATTTTTGCGAAGAATCGATTTCCGTGTCAGTAGACACGCACATCGATTCTTCGCAAAAACGATATAAGTTTGGGCCAAAATACCGAGACAACCAAATGCAGCTTAACGAGACGCGTTTGATGCGCCATATTTCATCAAAATCCGTTACATAATAAGGACAAAATAAAATAATACGTACTTTGAATCGGAGGCCTTCTCGAAGTTTCAGTAATTGTTGTTGTTGTTGTAACCACGTGATCATACATATTGAGTGTAAACCCTGTTGTAACATATTGGGCATGGTGCGGATTTTCATTAAAGCTATTTTCGGCGCCTGTCAAGTAAATTGCAAAAGATTAAGCTCAAATTAATGGCACCTTCTGAATCGCACAATATATTTCTCAATCGCGTTTATGTCGACTTTAAAGCCATTGCTAACGACGGCGGTACATTAGCATTAAGTCACTGGGGATTACGATAAACGACATTAGCTAACGACTCATTCGTGACAGTCATTACTTTTCCGAGACGAAATACATCTCTTTAGACGTGTAGTATACATGTTTGAATCTTAAAGGCACTATGTCTCAGATATTCACAGAAATTAACAGATTTTCAAAACTACTGTCTGTTTCGCGAAATCTGCCCAAATTTTACGGCTATATAAACACTTCAACAACAATATTTGTTTGCGATAATATTAAATTAAAGGAACATTTAAGAAAGAGCCTTCTTTTTAATTCGTCAAATTTTGTCAAATATTGATTTTATTGCGAAAAACAATGTCCCCATGTTAAATCCCCATAGACATCTTCAAATAGTGAATTTGTCTATGGGGATTTAACATGGGGACATTTTCTGAATTTCAGAATACTGGACCGATTTTCAAAATTTAACTTTTGTTTTCTTAGTTAGATCATTGCCAAGCTATCTAGCCAAGTTTCGGAGTCAATTTCCAAAAGTTTCGTTTTCTGACTCCTCCCACAGCTCCTCCGTCTCCTTTCCCCCCATGTTCAATTTCCATAGACACTGAATCAATTTTTCGTAATAAAATCAATATTTGACCAAAGTTTACGAAATACAAGGAAGGCTCATTCTTAAATTTAATATTATCGCAAAAATTATTATTTTTCAATAACTCATGAACCACTTACCGATTTTGATAATATTTGGCCACAATGTGTGTCTAGGAATGCTGCTTTGTTTTGCATACGACTCACTGATGACTTGATTTTATATTAAGGGTGCCAGCGGGCGGATTAGCTTTAACGATGACAGTTATTGTATTATCTATATTACTAAATTACTAACTCTAGTTGCGCTTTGTGATAGTACAATGTATATGATTAATTCACAACATAACTTATTCTTGCTGGCACAAATGTACGTGCATAACGAAAACACATCGTCAAATAATTCCAGCACAAACATATTTACACAATTCCCTAACATTTGATTGGCCCGTAGCAAGTCTGTGTCCAGAATTTATATCCCAGTAAACTCCCACGCCGAACTACTTTCCGTAACCGTGAGGCGCAGTTAAAATAATTCTTAAGAAAACGGAAAATGAACACATTTTCTTGATGAATTTATTTCAAATGCTGGAATTATAAGGAATGAATGGCCTTTTTGTGGAATTTATCGGGGATATAAACTTGGAAAAGTCGCGGGAATACTTGACGAGGCCTTCCGGCCTTCGTCCAGTATACACGCGACTTTTCCAAGTTTATACCCCGATAAATTCCACAAAAAGGCCATTCATTCCCATAATGATACCCCCTGAATATCGCAGTTTCTGATAGTACGTGTTCGTGTAAATATCCGAATATGGAGCTAATTGTACCGTAATTTAATCAACTAAATGGAACGGAATGGTGCTTAACGGCCCATCAACACAAACGAGTATCATTTAGGGCCAAGCAATTTAGATGAAGATTACGCACAAACACCGTCTTCCGTACTGACATAAAGTTGGCATCTACTCGCCAAACCCGAATTTCCTGGCTGTCACACAGGGCGACTTGTAAGTCGCCCCGCGTGTCCGCCAGGAGAATCGGGTTACTCCACGATTAAACAGATGTTTTATTGAATTTGTAACCAAACCCAATGTAATTTATTGCGTAATTTCATAATAATGTTTGATATACTTCTTTGATAAATATCATACATGTACCAATGTCATATCACGGATTTACGAGCATCTGTGTATTGATATGGTATCTGGTACGTCATATTCATCGATTCTTAGATTCCGCACATGCGTAGTTGTCGCGCGATAATAGGATTTATTGCACCGCTGCACTCGTATAACGCATCTATACGTATACTGTAATTCAGGCGGTTTAATTAAAACATCGCGTGTAACCAAGGCAACGGCGTATTTGGAAACGTATACTGAACTCCTTCACCCCCAAGTAATTGGAATGGATTTTGATATGTTAATTTTGCAACCAATCCAACAGTCACAAAAAGATTTTAAGACTAGTCAATTTACGATAAAGGGGGTGCTTTTGTTCTCAAAAATATGAAAATTACTTGCAAAAAGTGCAGATCCTGATGAGACGGCTCGTTACGAGCCGGCTCATCTGGATATACACGTTTTGCCAATACCACTATACAGGCCTGTGGGGTTGAAAGGGTTAAACGCGTCATACGTGCATATAAATCGGTTCATACCACGTATGTACGACATTTTCATGCAGAACGTTACATCATCACGGAATCTTGCATGATGCAAATGATTATTTGACGGTAGATAAGGAGCATAAACATGAGAACTGTGTGAAAACATCATCTCCCTGTAAGTCCCATTTGAATTGTATGTGTTGGACGTTTTGTGACATGAAGCACATGGTGTTTTTTACTTTAGAATATACACGCATTTCCTGCATTTCCGCTTCACCAAGTATATCATTTCTAGAGGCAATTATTATTTGAAATACTACACTGTTGACCTTTGCGCAGCAAGTAGCAGCACCATCCATGATATGCATAGCACTTAGGGACGTAATTATAATCGTTCCAGCTGTCGCCAGTATATTGTTGTAGAAAACAGCCAGCTTTCTCGTCGAATTATGTTAAAATATAAATAAACCCATGCTGAGGATACTCCATTTTGTTTGAGGATAATCCTAAATATTGTCTGTACATGTGCTCAAAAGAATATGTGTCGATCACCATTTGAACCGTCTCATCGAGACGGTTCAAATGAGTGGTCACAACATATGCTTTCATAAGGAAATAACAATAAAGGTTGTTGCAACTACATGTAGTTACATGTATATAATTCCAGCACAAACATATTTACACAATTCCCTAACATTTGATTGGCCCGTAGCAAGTCTCTATCCAAGATTTATATCCCAGTAAACTCCCACGCCGAACTACTTTCCGTAACCGTGAGGCGCAGTTAAAATAATTCTTAAGAAAACGGAAAATAAACACATTTTCTTGATGAACTTATTTCAAATGCTGGAATTATAAGGAATGAATGGCCTTTTTGTGGAATTTATCGGGGATATAAACTTGGAAAAGTCGCGGTAATACTTGACGAGGCCTTCCGGCCTTCGTCCAGTATTCCCGCGACTTTTCCAAGTTTATACCCCGATAAATTCCACAAAAAGGCCATTCATTCCTATAGTACAAGGCAAACGACTTCCGCGAAACATCAAGAGTACCATCATGGTATATAGCGTACACAGCGCCACAAATAGCGAAACGTGTCCCCCACCAATAGTTCATCAATAGTCTGAACACACAGGTCAAAGTTTAAGCGGACTACTTTTCGTGGACATTGTACGTCGAAAGGTAATGCAAACAAAAAGAAAGCAATGGCAACCGCTTACGTTGTTCATCAAATCGCCACATGGTTGCAATCATTTGTTATAACATTATTCATGAACAGCATGCGACGGTCCAGGAATGGACAAGTAAGTCGCCCTGCGTTACATACATAACATTCGGGTTAATGGTTGTACTCATATGCTATATGTATTACGCTGTAATCTCATACATTGGAAGTAATGACGAGTCTGCCATCTTGTTTGCTACATTGTATATGGCTTCGTGAGACAGATATAGCGTGTAATTGGCATTTCAACACCTGCTTCTTGTTTTCTCTTGACAACCAACAATGACGCAGTTCCTTCCTGATAATGATACAAACAGGAGACAAGAGAATTGCATTGACAGTCGCATTGGTTCGGCTTGCTATATTCGGTATTGTTATATACCCTATATAATGCCAATGACGTCATCCCACTCCCAGACGACGTGTTCTTGCAGTTCATGCATCAATATACAGAAGCGATTTCTAAAATAAATATAAGCAAATGGCGTAATTATACTATCGGGGCCGAGCCGAGCAACTTTGATGAAAATTAACACATTTTACGCGAGGTATCGATTCACAGGTAGCAAACTTTCGTGGCCATTGCAAAACATATAACTTAGGTTTAAAATAAGAAAACTATTCATTTTTTTGACAGCAAAATAGTGATTCATCAGCATAAAATTGATTAAGATACATATATTGTATTTATGTGGCCATGCCCAAATATAGTTGCGGAAACGTAAACGTAATCTGGCTGTGGCTGGGGAAATGGGGCTTATGGGTATTGCGACCACTGTATATCCAGATCAGTATGTGCATCCGCACAGTCTGATCAGGATATGCACTGTTCGCCGTTCCATTAATAAAGTACCCGCCCTGCTTGTAACATGCAACATAGAACGGTGTCAGGCTAAAGGAATGTGCTATGCGATCAGGAGCTACACTTGTCACAAAACCGATACGAACGAACGACGTAAATTGCAATGACACACGCTTGGAATTCTTTGGAGAGGGCATCCCTTTCAAAAACCATGAGAGCAGATTTACGTTCGCGAACGGCAGTATCATGAATGAAGACCTGACAAAGTGTGGGTACATTCGCGAGATATACTTTTGCACATTTTTACGTGAAAGTAGATGTAACAAAATGTGGACAGATACGCGGAGATTTACTTTCACAGATCTGAAGTAATTATCACGTGAAAGCCAGTTCACGTCGTAACTAGCCGTCTCATCAGGATCTGCAGCATTTGTCGGCAATAAATCTAATCAAAAATCCGAATTTTCTTATTAACCGAATAATAATAAAAATAATAACATGAAAAAGCCAATGCTGTATACATATGAGAGAGCCGGTTCATAACTTAGCTTTCTTTCAATTGCCGTCTCTTGTTTGATTGCCATACATATTTGTTTTGTATTAAGGTGAACGCCATAACATAAGTTGGTAGAACTTGTAGGCCAAACCTATTATACAGTGAAAACAATAACATGAGTCTAAAGGATTCGCTACTAAGATGGTAGAACATGTGACCCAAACCTACTGTCTGTTCTACGTTTTGCTGTCGACGAACATTTAGCCATTAAACACATTAAATCTAAAAAATATTTAAAAGTAAGTACTTTTTTATCAACAAAAAAGTCACCCTCCCCAAAAAAATAAATTGATGAAATTCCATCAAGTATTGATTTTATTGCGAAAAAACGATTTTCATATGGGAATTTAACATGGGGAGTCAATTTCCAAAACCTTTCGTTTTTTGATCCTGCAGGATCAAAAAACGAAAAGTTTTGGAAACTGACTCCGAAACCTCGCAAGATAGCTTGAAAATGATGTAACTAAGAAAACAAAAGTTAGATTTTGAAAATCGGTCTACAATAAAAAATATGTTTTAAAAAAAATCTATTTTTAGCCCCCATGTTAAATTCCCTTAGAAAAATCGTTTTTTCGCAATAAAATCAATATAATTTTTTTTGGGGAGGGTGACTTTTTTGTTATTGATGAAAAAGTACTTACTTTTAAATATTTTTTAGGTTTAATGTGTTTAATAGCCAAAAGTTCGTCGGCAGCAAAATGTGGAACAGACAGTAGTGTACATGGAACATTAAAACATATGTCTAAACTAAAGGATTAGCTAATCGTGTCCTACCTTTAGATGGCGAGGAGTGATCTCCCGACACAGGGACAGTTCCTTCTGACAGATGTCTTCGGACTCCAGGGGATACAACACCTCTCCAATAATGGCGTCCCGCGAGAATCGATCGAAGCTCAAAACGACGAAGTGAAGCGTGATCCCTTGCAGCTGGTTAAAGTGGATTCCGTAGAACGTAAACGTTTCATCGTACACCGGGCTTAACGTCTTTCGGAGGACCCTGGTTTTACATTTGTGCTTCTTCTCCGGTAGCAGTTGAAGCTTGACGTACGGGTCACATCCGCCTACGCTGGGGTCCCGCGGGGGCAGCTCGGAGAGTCGCTGCATCGTGACCAGGAGCGCCGACTTCTCCTGGTCGAATTCCACGGAGAAGTGAAGCGCGCCTAAATATTGCGGGTTCTCCGTTATTCGCAGCTCCTTTATGGAGAGCTCTTCCTTTTCCGGTGTTTCGCCGCCTTTTTCTGTCTCGATGTACATTTCCGTTTTAACGCCTGATTGATGCGTGTCACCTTTCACCGTGCCTCCGTGGTAGGGCGAATCCATGGTATCGGGACGTACGGAAAAGCTTCCGGGGGACAGTTTCTCTCCCTGGCCCGTTTTCTGCTCCGGTGGTGTGATGGGACTCGTAGCTTTCGTGGCTTTCATCACTGTGGGTCCTCGCTTTGACGATTTTCTTCCGGAGGAGCTTTCCTTGAGACCTTTTTTGATGGCGGACGACAGGCGGTTTTGCGAGTTCTGCATGACCCGGCGGCGGTAGCATTTGTAGGCGACGGCGGTGACGATTCCTGCGACAAGAACCGCGGCGACACAGAGTCCTGTGATGGCGATGGTGCTCACTGAAAAATGCAGACAGAAGGCTAGGAAACGCGTAGCAATTCCACGGTTTGCCGAGACCGTTTCCGAGCCGATCATGATAAATTAATACGAGACTAGTGTATGTTCATACATGTATTAAGCTTATCAGTACAGGCTAGGAAACGCGTAGTAATTCGGTGGCTTGTAAAGGAGGTCATACCCTCTCCGAGCGGAGTCGAGCATGATAAACATGATGTACAAGGCTACATGTTGTGTATTTGGAGATGAGGTTTATCAGATGAGGCTAGAAAACGAGTAGAGGCCGCCCCTGATCTAATAAACGCCCACACAGGGGCGCCAGAAGCATCGTAAAATTGGTCCGGCGAATCTAGTGGGTGCATCCGCTACGAGAACAAGAGGGCCATGATGGCCCTAATTCGCTCATCTGACTCCATGAACACCAGAGGAGAATGTGAAATTCAGTTCATATGTGCTATTGTTAGATGGCGGTCATCTTGGATTAAAGGTACATGCCCACGCAGTAGGCACAAAATGTTCTTTATAGGAATTAAATAAGTGTATAAGTATGTCACTATTCCACCAGTTCTAAAAATTACGAGTGCCCGCTATACAAATATAATCATTTATTAATTATCAATTTACTGTTAGCGACGCGCGGTGGTAACTATTTATTTTGATAATGTGCGGGAACGACGACTTTCACATCACGACTTGCGGTGCGCATGCGCAGTATACTACGCGCGCCAGTAGGTTTCCCAATATGTAAACAAGAATATCAACATGTCGAAACGTCCAGGACGGAAATTGTATGAAACGGCGTCGGCCAAAAAAAAAAGCGAAGTGCAGTACAGAGAGAGAGTGGTTAATATTGGCGAACAGATCACCAAATGGAAAGAGTTACGTGGAGATTTAGATTTGGACTCGAACAGAGATTGTTCTTCTCAACTTCCGATACTTCACTGCGCATGTCAAAGATGTGGTATGATTGACCGTGTTACGTGACGCGTATTGGTAAAAACAGCACGAGGTCGGAAAATACCCTGTCTGTTCGCGGCATATAAAATGCGATTTAACACCAATTAACACGCGCCGTAATTGAAAATAACTCGTTAGTGGGTAGACAAATGGCTCATATAAGGTATGACAGAAAATGAAAAGTAGTAGTACAGTGTAACCTGCTGCGTGGGCATGTACCTTTAAGCGATGACTCTCATTTTACCAAATCTGAAAATGCTTCACCCAAGGATCTTAACTTACTATGAACTTTGGCCAGCATCGGCCATGTGGTTCCTGAGAAAAAGACGTTAGCAATCTCGAATAAATGGACCTTTTGGCGGCCATCATGGATGAAATAATCATCCGATTTAGACAAATATTGCACCAGAGCAATCGCCTCATCGATACCTTCAATCAATTTGATATATGACATGAGCATATTCAGTCAAAATTAAAGTTTGACCCCAAGGGCTACGCCCATTTTGGACCCCAGGGTCCCCATTTTAACACCTTTGAAAGAGCATTGTACATCGATCATTCCTACCAAGTTTCGTCGAAATCAGGCTGGCGGTTCATGAGAAGAATATTGTTTAAGGATTTGTGCTATTGTTAGACGGCGGTCATCTTGGATTAGCGACGACCTCCGTTTTAACAAATCTGAAAAGGCTTCACCCATAGACCATAAGTGTGAAGTTTGGCCACCATGGGCCAAGCGGTTCGTGTGAAGAAGAATTTTGAAATCTCTAATAAAAGAATGAACTTTTCACCTTTCGGCGGCCATCTTGGATGACAAGACCATCCAATTTCGACAAAAATGTACCAGAGCGATCGCCTCTTTGATACCTTCGATTTTATATAGACATGACTATATTCGGTCAAAAATAAAATTTGACCCCAATTTGACCCCACGGGCAACGCCCATTTTTGACTCCGGAGTCACCATTTTAACAACTTTGAAAGATCATTGCACATCGATCATTCCTACCAAGTTTTGTCGAAATCCGGTTGGCGGTTCTTGAAAAGAAGATTTTTGAAGAATTTGTGCTATTTTTAGACAGCGGCCATCTTGGATTACGTAGTGACGTGATTTTAACAATTGTGTAATCCCCCTACCTAAGGACCATGACCATGAAGTTTGGTGACTATAGGCCCAATGGTTACCGAGGAGAAGACGTTTGAAAATGTTCCCGGACGACGGACGACGACGGACGACACATTGCGGTAAAAATAGCAGAACAAAATATTTACATTCCGTACAAGGCTCACCGAGGAATTCATACAGTTTTCGAGCCGAGCTGGATGGTATTCATGTCGTTTCCAAGTGGTATCTGATATGTCCTGTCAATACTGCACATTAAAGTTAACATCCAGTATGCACAAATGTTCTTAAAAGGAATTAAATAAGTGTACAATTGTTTAGCTATTCCAACAGTTTTAAATATTACGAGTGCCCGCTATGCAGAAATAATCATTTAATAATCCTTAAATTACTGATAGAGATGCGCGATTATATCAGGCCATTTTGATATGCAAATGAGGCATGCCATTTTTAAATTATTTATACGAATAAAATGTGTCACCTGAGAAAATATTTTATCGACATATTATAAAGTATGGTCATTGCACATCAAAAACTAAATAGAGTGAATAAGTAGTTGTTTCCGTTTACCATTTAAGCTATTATCGCCCCTGATAGCAATAGTGCCTATTACGTATGATATAACAAAAGTATAATAATGCCAATTAACCCGGTAATGGTAAATGAAATGTTTATTTTGCCCGGAAAATGTCATACATGCATCTAAAGAAGGGACGACACAAAACACGAGTCCTTATAAATCTATTACAACCTGGGAGGTGGGAATCCCGGTTTAATTATAAATACGTCGTTTCAGCACGTAATATCATAACGTTCGCATAACGCACGTTCATGTTGGGCCGCGTGTTGCTTGATGACGTTGCGTTGGTAACGGCAAAACTGTCCATTAAACAATAATTCCAGCACAAAAATATTTACACAATTCCCTAACATTTGATTGGCCGGTAGCAAGTCTCTGTCCAAAATGTATATCCCAGTGTAAACTCCAATGCCGAACTACTTTCCGTAACCGTGAGGCGCAGTTAAAATAATTCTTAAGACAACGGAAAATAAACACATTTTCTTGATGAATTTATTTCAAATGCTGGAATTATAAGGAATGAATGGCCTTTTTGGGGAATTTATCGGGGATATAAACTTGGAAAATTCACGGGAATACTGGACGAGGCCTTCAAAAATTACAATTTTCGAAAAAAAAGAAAAAAAGAAAAAATATTTTTTTGTTTTTGATTTTTTTTCGAAAAATGTGATTTTTTATCGCTTCGTCCAGTATTCCCGCAACTTTTCCAAGTTTATACCCCGATAAATTCAACAAAAATGCCATTCATTCCTATAGTAACTATTTTGTGAATGTAGAATCGATGTATCATTCATAACTCATAATTTGTGGCTGTGACTGGAGAAATGGGCGTATAGGTTTTGTGACCAGTGGAGCTCCTGATCAAATAGCACATCCTGTAACCTGGGGGCCGTTTCACTAAACTTGATACGACTAAAATGTTCGTAAGTGCAAAATTATTATAGTCTGTAAATGTCACATTAACAATGTTTTCTTGTAAACAATTATTGGATTTACATTTATTGAGCATAGGCTGCATATGCAGCATATGTTCAATAAATGTAAAGCAATCAATTGAAATTTCCAGACGATTCTAAATTTGCACTTACGAACATTTTAGTCATAGGAAGTTTAGTGAAACGGGCCCCATGTATCGATATATATCAGTTATTAAAAGGGTGTTTCACTGATAAAATGGCGAACAGTGCATATGCTGATCACACTTTGCGGATACACATGCTGATCCGGGACTATACTGGTTGCAAATCGCCCCATTTATCCAGTCACAGCCACATTTGTGGCCATGTTCAGACAGTTCCATGTATGCCAACACACTCGTGCACGTGTATTTCAATGCCCATAAACCATCTGTTTGATGTCGGCATATATTTTGAGAACATGTTCAGTACGTTTTATATTCACTGACAGCGGCTGGTGTCGCTTGTCGCGTAGATTATCAGGCAAGGCTAGGAAACGAGTACGATTTCAGAGGCGCGCCGAGCCGTGCCAAAGCCATGCATGGTGTGCCTTTTGATAGGAAGTTTATCACATGCAGCTGGGAAATACGTAAGAATGCCGGGGAAATAATTATGAGTGGAGGCGGGAAGCTCGTATGTACATGTAGGGTCGAGTTGCCCGCACCACATACAGTGGGGTCAGCGTGTAAGTGCACACACCAACGAACACGACAGGTTGGTTCCAACCTGTCGTGTTCGTTCGTGTGTGCACTTACACGCTGACCCCACTGTACGTGTACGTATAACTCGGTTTTCTTCGAATGTCACACAGGGCGGAATTTGTAAGGCGCTATGCTTTACAATGTACATCGTTTTCGGTCCAATCCATTTTTCTCATGCACCGTAGACTTGTTCACGCTGGCAATTAATTTCGTTTGATCAATGGCTTGGCATTTATTCCATAATAAGCAGCTTAAAGGTGACTGTGACTGGAGAAATGGGGCTTGTGCAGCTCGAGATCAAATAGCACACTCCGGTCCCGTAGCTTGATAACGATATATAACCATTGACGTGTATTTCATTGACGAAATGGCGAACAGTGTTGATCCCGATCAGACTGTACGGATGCACATGCTGATCTGGATCTACACTGGTCGCAAAGCACATAAGCCCAATTTCTCCAGTCAAACCCGTAAATGCGCGATAACACAAAGCAACTCATTGATTTCTAGATATATTTCAAATTATCTGAAAATAATATCCTGTGATTTGTACCAGGCGGTTCCATATGCAGTAATAATTTATGTATTCTCTTATAAAGGTTGCCATGGGAACGACGAGACACTTCTTCTGCAAACAATCATTGTTTACTCAATCAATAATTTATATTCTTTGTGGCGGTCCTCTTGTCGTTCTTATAGAGGCTTATTGAGTGTTTGACCAGGGCAGGTTCTCATCATATAGTACACTCAATATATGCAAGCTGATATTCAGATTAGTATTTGGATGTGACTGGAGAAATGGGGCTTATGGGATTTGTGACTAGTGTATCACGTGATCAAATATCATATTCATGTAGCCTGAAACGGTAACAATTTATCGGCAAGCCTCAGAAATCCTACGTGGTTCCAAGTCTTGCAGGATGAACTTGGTGCCAAAATACACCGGCCTGGTAGTCTCTATATGCACGTAGTGAACCTACGTGTTTCCAATCCGTTATAGGTACTTGCATACAGATATAGTGGTATATACGTGTTGACGGGGCGAAACCGAATATATTTTAATTTGTACCGCATACTAAACTTGATTGTTTGAACGTGCGTGACGTCATGTTTTGACGTCATTCCCTCGCCATACGTCACAAATTTAGCGACGTCATTCAAAGCAAAATGGTGGCGTCCACGCTAGGTAGATTCGGTATTGTATCAGATTAAATCTCCGATTTTGTTTGCGATGAGCTTCAATATGGCTGGCTTTAAACTCCACAGTTGTCATAATAAGCAGTACACTCATAATGGACATTTCCGTGTCGTTGGTTACGTCGCTTATACTGTAAAAATGGACAAAATTCAGCTATATTAGGTTACTTCAGATATCAACAGCATTTGTTCAATCCCCTTTATTACATGTATGCTACATGGAGCAATGGTTGCGGTACAAAGAAAAATACACGAGCCTGGTATTCTCTGTATAGTGACACATATGAGTTTCATAGCCTTGCATGATAAACTTGATATTAAAAGGCACTATACCGATATTTTCTATGTAGTTGAAACATACCATAGCATTGCCTGATAAACTTGATACAGCTGATTCTCTTTATCTCGATATCGTTTATCTAGATTTATACCGCAACATTGCTCCATGTAGCATAATAAAGTGGTTTGAATAAATGTTGTTTATATCTGAAGTAACCTAAGTAGCCTAATATACATAAAATGCCGATTTTGCCTTTATTTTTTCACCTTTGACTCCGAATCGCGGCCTCTGATTGGTCATACTCAACAGTAAATTCAAGATGGCGGCGGATTTTAAAATCAAGATCGCTGTCGATTCAGCCGAATTTTGTCCATTTTTACAGTATATGCGATATAACCAAGGACATGAACATGTCCGTCATGATTTTAATGCTTATTATGACAACTGTGGAGTCTAAAGCCAGCCAATATTGAAGCTCATCGTAAATAAATCGAAGATTTAATCAGACACAATGCTGAATCTACCTAGCGTGGACGCCGCCATTTTGCTTTGAATGACGTCGCTAGATTTGTGACGTATGGCGAGGGAATAACGTCAAAAACATGACGTCACGCACGTTCAACAATTAAGTTCAATATGCGGTTTAAATTAAATATATGATTAGTGCCGTTGAATATAAAATATATTCGGTTTCGCCACGACAACTTTATTGGGGCTCGCTAAAGCTCGCCCCAATAACGCTGTCTAAGGCTCAACCGAATATATTTTATATTCGACGGCACTAACAATATATTTACTATATACCTGCTTATCTCGATATACGTCCGAGGTCCCGGCAGAATTCCCTATATATATCATATATTTTACTCCTGATAAATCGGTATCGGATATGTTGATATTTCGGTTATGTCGAGGTGGAAATCGAGTCCCGATAGAACGTTTCCTTCATATAAGTAAGTAAGTAATTTGTTTATTATAGTGACATGTGTTAAACGAAACAGGGAATATGTACAATATAATATTGACGAAAACACCCGGCCCTATGGACCTATATGTCACTTTCAAATGTTAGGTATATGTATTCTGATAACTCGATGTGAACAATAAGCGCCTGGCACCGCCAAGTCTGATTCAGAGAAATGGCCAAGTTATCCACCAAACTTAATCATACATGTACAAGTGACCGATAGTCGTTGATGAATAATAGTCGGCTCGACATTGCACTATCACACTCTCTTTTTTTCTCAGCCATGCGGCCCAAATGTAATCTTCTATATTGTCTGTGTCGGATCAACCTGACGATCTGAGCAATGACACAGACACCGGCCACTGCCAATAAAACTTGCTGATTACACGTCTGTACACATTCTGTTCATTTCCGCTCATTTCCGGAAGTAATTGCCTTCCGAATTCCGAGCGACTAGCTTTGCCTCGTATTACCGACTGTTACAGTTAAACCTCTATAAACCGGTTGATAGATGTTCAACTGTAAGTCAGACATATGAGCACGGCAAGGCAAATGCGTGTGCTTTGTTGTCATGAACAGACGCCATGAGACAAATTACAGCGATATCTACGTCAGTTATAATTCGCCCTACTTTCTAAGACAATCGCTGGCCAGTACCGAGCACCACTTATTTCACATACTACAATATTTAACCCCAATAAATTACACATTACCAGATTTAATTCCTGTTCGACAGGAAATGAAATAGAGAATAGTAGGTTAGTGCTGTGAATGGCACATCCCGTTTCCGTGCCGCGCCAGATATTTTTCCCATTCACGGCACTAACCTACTACTCTATTTATCCCGTCAGGGATAAAATCTATACTCAGATGGGAGACTGCATTATAAACTTGGCTAAATATAGGTATGTTATGTTACCATATTTGATTTTTAAGACACTAAATGATGCGGTCGCTAACGCTCCATCGCATGTAATTCCATAAACATCCTATATGTGAACAATAACATGCACCAGTTTCGTGATGTCAGATATGCATGTAAATACATATTTTGCAATACCGGTATCCCATTCAATGTGTGTACGTGTACCATACAATTCAAGGTAGATAAGGACGTTTGACGTTTGGACGATGTATGGTCAGTGCTGAAATATATAGAAAATCGTCCGAAAATAGTCCCGTGAGACCTATGGTTTGACGATTGGATGTCGTGTTACCAAGAGTTTTGCTTATCTCGGCCAGACAATCTTCACAGTTCACTACCGATCTTATAATCACTGCAACGTACTTACTTCGGTCAATAATGACAATATGGATACGAGACAGCCCGTTGCTAGAAAATTGTTCTAGCACCATAGACACTAACCCTAGTGTATATGTAACCCGAATTTTCTGTCTGTAACGCAGGGCGACTGTGTTACAGACAGAAAATTCGGATTACATAGATACTAGGTACATTTGTCATGGGGCAACAGAAAAGTACTGACATGCATGCTAGATGTACGTCATGATGCACAATATGTAACTACAGACAGCCATATAACGTCACCTACACAATATGTAAATACATACAGCCGTGTAACGTGACGGTACACAATAGGTAACTACGGACAACCGTGTAACGTCACGGTACACGATATGTAGCTACGGACGCCCGTGTAACGTCAATATACATAATATGTAACTACGGACGGACGTGTAACGTCACGGTACACACTAGGTAACTACGGACGGCCTTGTAACGTCACGGTACACAATAGGTAACTACGGACAGCCGTCTAACGTCACGATACACAATTAATAACTGCGGACGGCCGTGTAACGTCACGATACACAATAGGTAACTACGGACAGCCGTGTAACGTCACGATACACAATATATAACTACGGACGGCCGTATAAGGTCACGGTACACAATATGTAACTACGGACAGCCGTGTAACGTCACGGTATACAATAGTTAACTACGGACAGTCGTCTAACGTCACGACACACACTATGTAACTACTGACGGCCGTGTAACGTCACGGTACACAATCGGTAACTGTGGACAGCCGTGTAAAGTCACGATACACACTATGTAACTACGGACGGCCGTGTAACGTAACCGTACACAATAGGTAACTACCGACAGCCGTGTAACGTCACGATACACACTATGTAACTACGGACGGCCGTGTAACGTCACGGTACACAATAGGTAACTACGGACAGCCGTGTAATGTCAGGTTTCACAATATGTAACTACGGACAGCCATGTAACGTCACGGTACACAATAGGTAACTACGGTCAGCCGTGTAACGTCACGGTACACAATAGGTAATTACGGACAGCCGTGTAATGTCAGGATTCACAATAGGTAACTACAGACACCCGTGTAAAATCATCTACACAATATGTAAATACATACAGCCGTGTAACGTCACGGCACACAATAGGTAACTACGGACAGCCGTGTAACGTCACGGTACACAATAGGTAACTACGGACAGTCGTGTAACGTCACGATACAGAATAGGTAACTACGGACGGCTGTGCAACGTCACGGTACACAATAGGTAACTACGGACGGCCGTGTAACGTAACGGTACACAATATGTAATTACGGACGGCCGTGTAACGATATATCCGTACGGATATGGTATGAATATACCATACTCTGGTATGTTTGTACGATACAAACGTACCAGAATTATACACATGTATACAAATCGTATAAACGTACGATTTCAATAGTATTGTAACCGGATAGTGGAAATGCAACGGAAAAAATGTGCACCGACCGGGGATCGAACGGTACAAACATACAGTACGTTTATATTATATGCATATCGTATAGGAAACATATCGTATTGGTATAGTATACGTATAGTATTGGTATAGTACGTATAGTTGACCTGCATAAAAGCGCTACTGTATGTAGTGTTGAAAAGGTTAATGAAACAGCACTTAACTTTAAGTATTGTTGACATTTGACCGCCAAATGCAGTATAACAACGTGAATAGGAAGTAAGGTAGGTTGTTCGACATTCAATCATTGAATCAGCCGTACAGCCGTTAACAAAACGAAGTGATCCTACTGTCTGGTTTCACGAAACATGCCCAAATTTTACGGCTATATAAATAATCCAAAAACAATATATTTTTTGATAACATTAAATTATAGCAAAATTTAAGAATGAGCCACTTTATATTTCGAGAAATTTGGTCCAATATTGATTTTATTGCGAAAAAAATAAATGTCCCCATGTTAAATCCCCATAGACATCTTCACAGAGTAAGATGTCTATGGGAATTTAACATGGGAATCTTTTTCTAATTTCAGAAATAGTGGACCTATTTTCAAAATGTAACTTTCATTTCCAAGCTATCTACATTTCAGAATCAATTTCCAAAATTTTTCGTTTTTCGACTCGTCCTCGAGGTTATCCACCTCTTTTTCCCCATGTTAAATTCCCATAGAGAACTCATTTGACCAGATTTCACGAAACGAAAATAAGTCTCATTCTTAACTTTTGATAAAATTTAATACTATCGAAAACAATATTTGTTTTGCGTTGTTTATATCGCCGAGACGGTTCAACTGAGTGGTAACAACATACACTTTTGATGCGAAATGAGAATAAATGCAAAAAAATATTTACATTTTTTTATATATATTTTTTTGGAACCAACCTGTCGTGTTCGTTCGTGTGTGCACTTACACGCTGACCCAACTGTAATCAAGTAGCACTTATTTATTGTGCCCAACACCACAAAAAAGGAGATTATTAAGTGTATGTCCAGTGTGGCGCTTGAACTTTTAACCCCTTCAACCCTAAGGAACTGGAATGGACTGTGATATGCTAATGTTCCGACCAATCCAATGGTCACAAAATGATTTTCAGATTCGTCCATTTATGAAAAGGGAGTGTTTTTGTTCTAAGAAATATGAATATTACTTGCAAAAGTGCAGATCCTGATGAGACGGCTCGTTACGAGCCGGCTCATCTGGATCTGCACTGTTTGCATAAACCGCTATAGCGGGCTTTCGGGTTCAAAGGGTTAACATAACTGGACATGAATTTGACGATTTTGTTCAAGGTACCTTGAATGTCCCCCACCCACACCACGAACATTGTGACCAGCGTATGCCCTTATCATCATGCACGGACGTTCTACACTGTTCGCGAAGTAAATAAGCCCATTTTATGTGGCCCGATACAATATTCACGATGGTAACTTTTACTTACAATGAATGACGGTGGTTGTAGTCATGGGCATCTCATCTAACGCCATGTTTTTACCAACCATATTGCTGACTGTTTCAAGTTAATTCACAAGAATACGATATCACAAGTTCATAAATTATTCACGATTAAGAAGCCAATACTGCACGCTTTTGATCGGAATTAAAAATCCGTTTTCCGATTTGATTGGTTAGTTCTATAAATAACACGGATGATGTATTCCGAACGTGTCTTTACGGCCGTATATTTCACATTTTACGGCGAATCAAATTCCAGTAACGTAATAAACCTCAATATGTCCACAGTGGCACCGCGTTGCCTGCGCATACGATTCTATTCGTGTTCATCCATTTGTTGCCTATGCAGCAAGCGCTTATCGATCGTGACTGGAAGCGAGCACCCGAGAGATACTGATTATAGGAATTCTGTGATTCGCATCGATCCGTGCAAAGGTTAGTCGAGAAATCCAGTTTAATTGCCATGAATTCTGTGCCCGCTTCTGCACAGGATCATCCAATTTGGACTTGTTAACAAATGGGTATTTTTTTCTCAAACAAACGAGTTATTCCAATTAGCGTTGGTAGTCGACATCAGCGTGCGTGTTGACATTTCGTCTGAAAGGGCCCTATTCCTAGTTAGGTTAGACCACACCAAATAGTTTTACTATATAATTTAACCGAATCCCATCCAATAAGGCCAGTCTCTCATACTTTCACTATTCGTATGGATGCTGTAGGACCTACTTGTACATGACCAGCAACCAGTCTGCACTGGTTCTGCATGAATTAAACAATAGGTTCACTTACTCGTAAGAAAGAAAAATCCAACCTCGTCATATCCCCCAATATTGTTTACATGTTTTTGGCCAACGGAAACTCTGTTTACATCAAGTGACCAACAGGTTCAGTGTTTTCTTTTAAATGCTACAAATATGATGAAAAAAGCACCCCGAAATGTTCCTCAAGTGAAACTGGGTAGTACTAGCAAGCAAACTAGGTATGTGACCTCAAAACGCCCGCACTATTTTTTTATACCGGACTACTTCTGCATACCCCTGGACGATTTGGCGCCATTTGGTATTATTACTTGTTAGTCGATCGACCATGGCCAATGTAAGGCCTACATTAACCCTTTGAACCCGAAATTCCGCTATAGCGGTTTATGCAAAAAGTGCAGATCCAGATGAGCCGGTTCGTAACGAGCCGTCTCATCAGGATCTGCACTTTTTGCAAGTAATTTTCATATTTCTTAGAACAAAAACACCCCCTTTTCATAAATGGACGAATCTGAAAATCATTTTGTGACCATTGGATTGGTCGGAACATTAGCATATCACAGTCCATTCCAGTTCCTTAGGGTTGAAAGGGTTAAGGTATTAGTCGTACATGTATTTGTCACGCCATGTGATTTTGTACCTTCGGACATCTGCGTAAATTAATGAAATACGTTCACGAAAGTAACACTATTTTGACGTCAAAAGTTGATACAATTTTCAGAGTACATGCATGTACTCTGAAAATTTTGTAAATTTTTTACTTTATGAAAAGTATTGTAAATTTTGTAAACGTTCTTAATGAAATTACGCAGTTGTCCGAAGGTACAAAGTCACATGACGTGTGTCAAATGATGATTGTCTTCTGTAATGTGTGAACCTTTGGAAAGGGGAGGGTACCCAGCGGATTTGACATTGATGGTTGTTTTGGGGTCATTTAGCGGTCAACAGTCAGTCCAATACTGCAATACTCGCCTGGCTATAAGTGTATATGGACGCATTAGAGAATATACAGTCGAACATCCCTGAACGGTCATCTCTCTGCCACGTTAGTGGAAAACAAGAGTACCGAAAGTCACAATATAAGCCCGTCGAGTCATAGTCAGTATACAAGGGGGATAACTCAATGGAAAAAGAAAAAGAAGTTAAAAAAACAAATAACACAAAGTAAAAAAAAGAAAATTTAACGCAAGTTCTTAAGTTAGTTGACTTTGATCTTGAAAACAGAGGCCGTATGTGTGTGGGCTATACAATGGAAATACGGGATGTTGACAAGTAAATTTATGACGTTTCAAGCCAATCCGACATAACAGATAACCAAAAACTTCAACGCAAATGTCTAAGTAATTTGACTTTGACCTTGGACATGTGGGCGGGATATTGAATAAACTTATGGATTGTGATAAATAGGAATGTGAAGTTTCAAGCCAATAGGGCTTAGGTTACAGAAGTAATAGGTAGTCAAAACAGTTAACACAAATAAAGCCAAACACTTTAACGCAAATAACGCAAGTTGACCCTGAGCAGGCAGGCTGCATGGGTGGGTTATGGAATGAAACTACAGATAATCCTATGACGTGCCAAGTCAATCGGACATAGCTAGGGTTGCAGATATAATCATGATAATAGGTACTCGAAAACGTTATCTCAAATCGAATGGACGGACGAACGGACAGACAGCGGTATACCATAATACGTCCCATGTCTTTAAAACGAGCATATAATGATACACATCAGCCACAATTAACCCTTAGCCTGCTGAATGAAATGTCGTCTGCTGTTTATGTTTTATTTTTGATTTTTCTATTCAAAAACATGGTTTGACAGCATTTTATAATTATTTCCATTGGAAATGATTCTAAAGTGCTGTCAAACCATGTTTTTATTGAGAAACAGGGCAAAAAATAAAGCAACAACAGACGACAGTTTTCGCGATCAGCAGGCTAAGGGTTAAGGCGTATATGCGTCGTAGTTGTCGTCGTCGCCGCATGCGTAATCAATTTTGAAAGTACGTCAACATGTTGCATCTCTCCTGTAGTGATATCTTTTTCGGATCTTTATCAAACTTCGTGATAGCTTCCTCACATTTGTGGCTAACCATGCTGTGCCATTCGGGTGACATTGACCTTTGCGCATGGGTCACTCGCCGGCGATCGCTTTGCTTATATGTCAATTAATAACGGCCCAAATATTGAACCTCCTTACAATTCCCATTTCTTTACAACAGCCAGTTTTCTTTCGTTCTGGGGTTGCAATTAAGAACGTCATTAACCCATATTAAATACTATGGATACAATATTTTTTATTGAGAAATAAATATGATATATTGAATATTTTTCCATAAAAGTATATGTTGTTACCACTCATTTGAACCGTCTCGTCGAGATGGTTCATATGAGTGGTAACAACATATACATCCGGACAGAAATAGAGAAAATAGCTAACGAAATTCTCCGCATTTTCATACTAAATATTTTTATACGGTAATCCTGGTAATTTTATCCGTCTAAAATGGGTTAAATGTGGATGTGACTGGAGACATCGGGCTTATGGGTTTTGGAACCAATGTAGACCCAGAACAGCCTGTGCATCCGCACAGTCTGATCAGGATCTGCACTGCTCACCATTCCATCAATGAAACACCCGTCATTCTTCTAACAGCAATATATATCATTATCAGGCTACACGAGTGTGCAATTTGATCAGGAGCTACACTGGTCACAAATCACATAAGCCCCATTTCTCCAGTCACGGGCACAAATGAGTTCACAACTGGGTCTATGATACACGATTTTTTCAGCCCGACAGTCACAGATGTACGGAGCCCAGCAGGGGACATGGATTTTTGTATTAATTCGTTCCCACGAAATAACAATTCGTTCCCTCAATTTAACAATTCGTTCCCTCGAATTACAATTCGTTCCCACGATATAAAAATTCGTTCCCTCGAGAACGAATTATTATTTCGTGGGAACGAATTGTTAAATTGAGGGAACGAATTATTATTTCGTGGGAAGGAATTAATAAAACAAATCCATGTCCCCTGCGGGGCTCCGTACAGATGAGCTAATTTGTGGATAACGTTTTCTTTTGATTCCGCTAATTGGCTTCCCAAATAAAGTTTAAAGTCTCTGACGATGCCTGTTTCGTGTGTTCATCGCTTTACGAACTGCAAATAGCCGATACGAACGAGCATATTTGACTTGATAACTTGATTTGATACAATTTCAAGGACATTGTGTTTTATTCTGGTATATACTATCATATATCTATTTCCATTATTAGTGTACCTCGAATCACAATTCGCGCGGTTTAGTTCTGACATAGGAGCTCAATATTAATAAATACCAAACTTAAAAATGGCCTCCAAAATACTATATAAAATTCAAAATGGCCGCCAAATTAATGCAAATTTGCGTGTATTAATGATAATAGCTGAAATGGTTCATTTAAATTCATTTGAGGTGCGTGTATTATTTGTTCTTGACATGGGAGCTCAATAATAATAAATACCAAATTAAAACATGGCTTCCATACTACTATATAAAATTCAAAATGGCCGCCAAATTAATGCAAATTTGCGTTTATTAATGATAATGGCTGAAATGGGTCATTTAAATTCATTTGAGATGCGTGTATTCCTTGTTCTTGACATAGGAGCTCAATAATAATAAATACCAAACTTAAATATGGGTTGCATAATACTATGTAAAAATGGCCGCCAACATAATATGATTGTGCACGGATGGGTGAAAATTGCTTGTTATATACATTTTGGAAATTACTATCTGCACCTATTGGGTGAAATATAGTCACGAAATGGTTAAACAGGGACTCTATATAGTCACGAGACGAGTACACATGGACTCTAACACTAACGTGTGAATTACTGCCTGCTCTTGCGCCCAACTGGTGTAATATACTAATGGTCACGAGACGGGTACACAGGGACTCTAACACTAATGTTTGAATTACTGCCTGCTCCTGCGCCAAACGGATGTAATATACTAGTGGTCTCTAGACGGGTACACAGAGACTCTAACACTAATGTGTGAATTACTGCCTGCTCCTGCGCCCAACGGGTGTAATATAATAGTGGTCACGAGACGAGTACACATGGACTAACACTAATGTGTGAATTACTTCCTGCTCATGCGCCCAACGGGTGCAATATACTAATGGTCACGAGACGGATACACTAATGTGTGAATTACTGCCTGCTCCTGCGCCCAATGGGTATAATATATTAGTGGTCACTAGATGGGTACACAGGGACTCTAACACTAATGTGTGAATTACTGCCTGCTCCTGCACCCAACGGGTATACTATACCAATGGTCACGAGACGAGTACACAGGGACTCTAACATTAATGGGTGAATTACTGCATGCTCCTGCGCACAACGGGTGTAATATATTAGTGTTAACGAGACGAGTACACAGGGACTCTAACATTAATGTGTGAATTACTGCCTGCTCCTGTGCATATTGGGTGTATTATATTCGAGTACACATGTAGGCTATGTCTTGTACAATGGGATGCGTTGAGAGTGTAACAGCGAAATGTCTATCAATGTAAACCTATTCATCTTTCATTGTCAGAGCTTTCCTCGCTTTCTGGTGCTACACAATACTCATCAGAGTCTGTAGCATCAACATCAAACTGAAAACCGTCTAGACTGTCTGGAATGTCTTCTGGGGTGACAGCCGCTGATGTCCCTTCCTCCTTGAATTTGAAGAGTACTTGAAGTACCTTGTTATATATTGCCTGATCTACTTCCAGGAATATGAAGTCCATCTCTAATTCGGTCATACATTGCACAGTCCTGTTCAGAATGGCTAGAATTACATTCATGTCGGTTGGTGGCGCTGTTATTGCTGACATATAACCCACATGCACACCAGGTGGGTACCCTGCTGTGGTAAGCTGTCGAAATGCACATGCAGGAACAGTTTGGTCAGTAGATGAAGTATTCGTTGCTGTGTGACTTTTAGCCCACGCAAGTGTCTCAAGCATCGCTTTCGCACATAGTTTGCTACTGCTGCTCTTCTCTTCATACTGAATTTTCGTAACAAATGCCCTCTTTCCTGTGAATTGTGAAAGGTCTGTGTATTTTGCTTTAAAATAATGACGATCTTCTCGCATGAAACTGTAGACAGGCGTCACAGACACTTGAGCAACACCACTGCCTTTCGGGTTTGTGGATCCCAACACTTTGTGTTGTACAAGGATTGAATTTGTGTTATGTGTTTTATTTGTACCACTGATTTCTTTATTTTTCCAGTCAATATTATCTGCAACATGAGTTGTTGGGATTCCTGCTGTGATGTTTGATGGAATGTCTGATGTTATCTCTCTGACCATTCCGCCCATTTGTCTTCAATGAAAACAGTATCTGTGTATGATATCCCATACCCAAGACCATGCAGAGTGTCAACAACTGGAACCTGTTTTGCGATGCATCGAAAGTGACAGCAACACTTGATCCCAATGAATGTTGTGCATTAGGGAGCAACGTCTGTATATCCTGACACATTTTATGAAGTTTTGTATATTTAGTTTCAGACAGTTGTACCCGACCTTCATCATTGAGTCGCGCATCGGGATGAACAATCCAAGCCAATTCATTATACAGATCGTTGTTAATGTATGGTTCAGATCCAATGATATCCTGTGAGGTAGGAGGCCAAGGTCGAACATCCCTCATCTCTTTGATTGATTCGTGTATAGTCCTTGCAGTGTTCTTCAGAGACATGTTTTTCGCTATTCCTCCCCCTAGTAAAGCAGACTGAACACAGCTAACTGTATCTTCCGTCCATTCTGGAAGCACAAACTCTGAGGACCTTTCATTGCTCTGTGCTCCTCGTTGGAAATTCAAACGTGTCCTTAAGGTAAAGTTTGTCTTTCAGATCGATACTACGGCAAGCGGACAATCCTCTGTAAGATATTATTTCATCCAATGTTGCCCTCAGCTGTGCCAGTGTGTATATCTCATGTCGTTTTATGACGTGTATTAAAACAAGCTGGTACATTTCTTCTAGTGCATCATCTTCATCAGATGTTACTGTCAAACTGTCTGGGAGCGATATTTCTCGTTTCCAGACTGGAATCCTGAATGGATCGTAGCATTGTTTCTTGTGATAGGCAACATCAGCGGCTAAGAGAGATTTTGTAAGCAATATTCGCCTTGCTTCATCCACGTACTTCTCCAAATGGGGTTTGCATATTCTCTTAGAGTACGCTCGGCCTTATCAGATATTCTGATTGTTTGTACTGGCAGGAGTCTACCTTTTGCCCGTTTGTCCTCATTGCAAATAATGCATGTCATTGTCTCTGCTACCTGCCATGGTGATGTGTATGTAAGCTGTTTTCTGGTACTTCTTCTGATGTTCCCTTCAGCAGCCCCAACAGTGGCACGATCCACAGGAGTACTACATGGTACTGCTCCCTCATCCGATCCCTGTATAGTGGATTGTACATGTGGTTGGGATTCAAGGAACTTGTCATTGAAGACAATGCTCTTGTACGATCTATGTGCCCATTTCTGCCCAGCCCGAACCAATCTACTAAATCGTACACGCGATTGTATGCATGCGTTACTCCGTGCCAACGGATTGCATATTGCTTAAAACGTTCCAAATCTGGAATCGGCTGAAACCTTCTATTTGACCCTTTTAAACGATTTACATATTTCTTCGTGCATGTTTCGAAATAGACACGTTATGCGTCCATTGTAAACATGAGATGCGCGAAATCTTGGCTCCGACAGACATGTGTGCGTTCATGTATGTCTATCACATGGGTCTGATGGGTATTTATCCCCACGGCACTTCTCTATATTTATGTCTGGTTCGAGCTGCCTGACACATTCGCCCTCGCCTTTTCCGCACATATCTAAGTTTTCACTACCTTCCTCCACTTCTCCCACAAAACCCCTGGTATCTACTATTTCGACACCTCCCGCCCCGCCATCCCCCGTCACGCTTCCCTGTCCATCCCCTACACAAGATGGGCGACGTGTTTCCCATTGCACTTGATCTGCAACACCTTCTGGTGTGCTCTCCATTTTTGGATACTGCACAATGTATACACGGACACAATTTGAAAATATGTGTCAATGAGTACACAAATATGGACGTTGTGCACAGTATTGTATAAATAACTTTGATCAAATAATTAGTTGCCTGTTTTATCTATCTATAGCTATGATGGGATTCACAAGCAATTACAATTACAATTCAGCCAATAACAACGCATTAATATTATTATCATTTGAAAAACAGATACTTGGACATGAACTTTCAATGCATCTGATGATACGTGCTGCTGGCTGCTGACAAAATGTACCTTACAACATTAGCAACCAGTGTAGTTCCAACTCGTGTATGCATGCTGGCTCAGGGACCACAGTGTTCACTATTCTGATGGCGAAGTGACATTACTGACATTACTATGTCAGGTCATACATAGAGTATGATCATGATCTACACTGGTCAAAACAGTGATAGATTCATTTTGTTCAAATAAGCATATGCAGTATTTATATGCACCATTTTGCCGCCATGTAAACCTAAGCGACCAGTACGTATACTATCTAGTCAGGAAGAATGCCATGTCATATAGGTGGAGTGAGAGGGACGGTGGGTGCGTGCACAGGTGGAAGACTCGGACCTATGACACCAAAAAAAATGCCTATTAAAAAAATCCCATTACCCCACCCAATTGGTCTCGTACAGTACCATATGCTATATAAAGGTGAGTATAAATAGGGTCATTATAGAAAGAGCCCTCTCTTTTCCGGCTCGCACAAACACAATAAACATCGATTAAATGTATGACTTCTGTCTCTGGCAATCGTTAAGGTATTAGGTGTGTAATATACTCACTTCAAATCGCTGTTTCCAGCATTTATTCAGTTATTCGATTTTGTATACCCCACCCCAAAGCGAAATTTGCGTGTACGAAAGAATCTCACACAGATCGGAGGCCGTCCGGCTGGATTATCGGTCATATTTGGCCGATAGCTGATCGCCAGCTCAAACTAAAGTCGTGCACCATGACCATATATTATGAGACTCAATCCATACAAAGAGTTCGTCCAATTGTGATCGTTCGCCGATCTAAAAAACACTTTTTTCTATAATTTCGTTCATTATCTGGAACTGGGTCAATGCACTATCTTCCATAATACAAGCACCGAAGCGTCTATGTAAGAACATCTCTGATTGGTTAAACCTAAAAATAGACGCGAAGACTTTCCCTTTTCAGGGTTTCCGGAAGACATAATCTGATAGTACGCGAATCATGAATGAAAGTCAATAAAATTAGAAAAAAGTGTTTTTTAGATCGGCGAACGATCACAATTGGACGAACTTTGTATGGTTGGAGTCTCTAATGTATATGGTCATGGTGCACGACTTTAGTTTGAGCTGGCGATCAGCTATCGGCCAAATATGACCGATAATCCAGCCGGACATCTGAGACACAGTGCCTTTAAGTAATTATTAACGGAGCGGGTTTAAGCCAGAGGTGCCCGCCCGCCGCCTACACATACAAGGATACGAACAATTATATAGAGTGGAACCTCTCTAAACCGGACACCAAGGAAACATCTGTGATCTTATTTTTTATGTTTTTTTTGTCATTTATCTCAAGTGATAATGCCTGTTCATGATCGCATAGCACACAACTATTGCTCAGAATGATAATATGCCTGATTGACAGTGAACACTCTCTAAACCGGACACCCTGTGGACCTCACAGGGTGTCCGGTTTAGATAAATTTAACTGTACCGCATATTTAACCAGGTGAACGGATTATCGTGAAATAATGCACGAGTGATTTGGTCATTACGCTACACAAACGAGTGAGCGTGGCGAACCGAATTGTTTTAGCGGTACGACCTAATCGGGAGGGCATTATTTCAAGATAATCAGCTCACCTAGTTAAATAAAAAAATAGAGAATAGTAGGTTAGTGCCGTGAATGGGAAAAACATATATGGCAAGGCTTAGGAAACTGGATGGGCGAGGCTCTGCCGAGCCCATCCCGTTTCCGTGCCGCGCCAAATATGTTTTCCCATTCACGGCATTAACCTACTATTCTATTTATCCCGTCAACATTGCCAAACAACATTTAAATCAACTTAATTTAGTTAATTTAGGCTACAAACGCGAGAAAAGTTAGAACCGAATTACATCAACCACTCATTTGAGCTCACAACATAGTTCGATACTTTATGGTTGTAATATTCCCTTAATGAACAGCCATGACAGTAAATTGATCAATACTGGTTTTAGCCTTTAGGTACTTTACTCATCGACATGTTTACAGAATAATCTTATCATGTTACAATGATTTTGTTCCTATTCATTGTATCGTTCATGAATGATGGAAACAAAACAAAACAAGATGGCGGCTTTGCAAATTAATCCTATTTAGAATGGTGAACAGCTGAATCAATGCGTCCATAATTAACCATTACACTATGGGTACTTCAGGCGGGTTTAACAGATGAATGTTCTGTTGATACATTAGTCATTATATTTTGTCACAATGTGAAATTACAGCTTCTTTTCAACGAAATATACTGTCAAAATACACCAGACCCACCCGTTTTCATTCGCAGCAGGTTCCGCATCGATTGCGAGTTGCCCAGAATAATAATCAACACGACAAACAACTGTTTTATTTGTGTATTCCTTACCTGACTGGAATCACTGGGAGCAGCCATTTTTATTTTAAATGACGTAGTAGACTTATTGACGTACTTACAATTATGACGTCAGTCATGTCTGAATGACGCACGGAATGGAGAAGAGAGCGAACAATTGGAAATTGAGGTTCGTAATGGTATCGCTTTGGCATCCAGAAAATGGCATGAACTTAATTTTAATAATTTTATTTTCCAGCGATAACGTTTTTATTTGCGAAATTTAACCCGCACGTAAACTGTGAACAGTCCAATTTTCACCAGTCTGATCAATCAGGCACTGGTCAACACTGTGGTTTGGACATTTCTATGTAACCGCGTATGAATTGTGATTAGGTCGTATTGACAGGATATCAAATATATTTCACGGCACCGTGTTTCACGGCACATAGGAACTGCGTTGACGGGATAAAATACATTTCACACATGAATTTTCATAAAAACAAAACGAATAAAGCGTAAACAATGGCCAAGAAATGTGCGAATTAATTTCCGGAGGCGGGCGGTATTGACGGCCAGCGACTGTCTCGCTATTCAGAGGGACCGGTGTATCAGAGAACATGACTGATTGGTCGAAGGAAACACTTCATCTCCATATATGTACACACGAGAGTGGTGTAATTCACCGTTAGATTTCTGTAAACATCTGGCTGAAATGCAAGAACTATCGATAAAAAGCCAGCAAATGTTTTCATGCATATCAACTTCCATTTAGTCGCGTCTGCAGATGTACAGTCCAATCGATAAATAGATCAGATCAAAATCTCAAAGACCATCACATTCATGTATATGGAAACTATGCTTTGGAAGAACCCTTGCTGCATAAATCGGACATTCGCAAGCAACCGTACTACATGTACATGTACCACAGTGTAATAAACACATCGCAGGGAATATGTAAATCGAAATAGACAGCAGCGCTCCAGATAAGCTGTGTATTTGCTTAAATACCGAATTAAAATTGCCAAAAAAAAACAATTGAAATCATAAGTAGCGAGTATCAAAAAGCAATACAAACTTGATGGTACCTTTATCATGCTGCAGAACACAATAAACAGACCACAAATATAGCATATTCTTCTTATTTTCCATCAAAACACATATTGGTATTTCATTGGAATTGTCTCCAAGGAGACAATTCTAATGAAATGCCAATACATGTTTTAATTTCGATCGACACTATTCAATAATTGCTGTCTGTTGATGTGTAAACAGTAGTGTGATTTTATTTTACCCAATTAAAATTTTGAAATACCCAATTGCTTCAGAAATGATAGAGTAACAATACTCAATTACTAATTCCGTATCTGGAGCTCTGTGGACAGTGTACATGTTATGTGAATAATACTGCCATCCTGTGCTTATGCAATAAACATAATCTAGCATTTGAGTTAATGCGAACCATAGTAAACTAAATAATGTTTGTTTGTGTATTGGTGTTTAACGGCCTATCAACAGCTAAGGTCATGTAAGACCGGGTAAACGGGTTCGATCCCGTTTTAACCTGCTGGATTGGGGGGGGGGGGTGGGGGTGGGGTTGTGGGGATCCCAAAATCATATCAACCACTTTACATTAAGGCAACAGAGATTGTGTCAGCATCAACCGATCTGGAGAAAATGTTCGTTCGCCTTGGTGGCTTTCACATGCTAATGTCATACATGGGTTCAATAGGTAACATTATGTCCGGCAGTGGCATTTGTGGGAAACCGTTTATGCGAAGGGCTCAATTGTACACATGTTGAGCGGACACGCATACTCGCGTGCATTGCGCGCTAACTTCGTAACACAGGCCGCACTCACACGCGTGTTGTTGACGACAGACGGCTTCCCAGAAGATGTTGACAGCGAACGCATAAGGAATTTGTATGCATCACTGCTTCACAGTAACCATGATCACGATAAGGCTGTGGATGAAACGTATGTGCAACAAATTGCTGACAGGATTTCAGAACTGTGTGACACTGCATCTAGCAGTAATCGAACAGGCAAACTTTGGATTCAGTACCATCAACAGGTCTCGATAATTCGTATGTTCATACGGGCCGAGAGGACGGGTGACTGGCTACTACATCTATACTGAATTTGACGGATGCTGCCACATTTCCATGCAGCGAGACATTTGGCATATGCCAAGTCAGCTCATCTGTATGTCCAACAAATGGAGATGCTCGATAACCTAATGTCAGCGGATGAGTACAAGCAGTACACAGAGAAGATATATGTGACAATACGGCGAACGGACAAGTTTTGGAATGGCGTGTTTACAGATCAAACGATTGAGCCGTTGCTTATGCGACAACTCAAGACATATGGTGGCATGACACGGGGTCGCGGAATGACTGATAGTACATTGACGAAATGGGTCCACGCACTCCCCCGATGTGTCCCACTTTGTGATGCATTGGAGAAGTTCACTGATGTGCAAACGGGAACGTCAGAACAGCACAAAGATCTACGGCCATCCAACCAAATCAAGGACACCGCGGATCTCTGTCGCTTTACTAAATGGATGGAAGCTCATCCGCCATTTGCTGATCGAGATTCGAACGTATTGATGAACGTTGCCACTGGGATTGTAGCTGACGCGACAATTAACTGCGACTCCGCTGTCCAGATAGGTCAGCAGGCGATGGCGAACATGATAGGAAAGACATTCGCTGACGTCACTCTACGTCGCAAGGATAAGGTGAAATCACTAGCTGCCATGAGAAACACCGTAAATGTGCGTGGTGACGATGTCGTAGTAAATCCGGATATGCTTTTCAATCGGATAACATGCATTCTCAACACAAGTTCGGAGCTTGATACGTTTCTACAGTATGAGATGGCTCCACAACCCCCATCGCTCTTCTTAAATGGTCAGATGCGAAAAACAGCAAAGAATGCACTGGGAACAATGTTGAAGTCCTTGGTTGTCGGCCAAAAGACGATTCCTGAAGATGCCGTTTTCGTGCTAGATGGAGGTCATCTGCTACACTCAGTAGTTTGGCCACAGCCAGCAACATATCTGGATGAGTGCGATTGTTACACAACATACGTTCTTCAGCACTACACACAGGGAACAACGGTAGTATTCGACGGATATGACGGAGTGATGTCAACCAAGTTAGTAGAGCAGAACCGCCGAGCGAAAACCTGCTCATCTGCAAACATCCTGGTGTCACCAAATTTGCCGACCACCACAACACAAAACGCATTCGTTGCAAACAGCATCAACAAAACACGTCTTATTCACACATTGACACTAATTCTGCAAAATGCAGGTGTGTGAATGTAAAACAAGTCCGATGCGGACACTCTGATTGTGCAAACAGCCATTGAAGAATCAACCATGAGCCATACCCCAGAGATAGTTGTTGGCACCGACACCAACTTCTTCCGTCAACTTCTTCACAGCAACTTTATATGCTATACCAAGGTAAACAACCAACACTATTCAGCATTGCAGAACTGCAGGATGCACTGGGGCCCCTAGCAAAGCACTTGCTATTCATACATGCAGTCACAGGTTGTGACACAACGTCTGCGCTGTACACTCAGGGAAAGCGAAAGGCCTTGAAGATTTCACGTGCCACTAGTGAATTGCATATTCACATGGATGTGTTCAATCGGGTGTCCAGCAACCACGAGCAAGTTGCTATTGCAGGCGAACG
Organism: Conchocele bisecta; assembly: GCA_029237695.1. Lineage (NCBI taxonomy): Eukaryota > Metazoa > Mollusca > Bivalvia > Lucinida > Thyasiridae > Conchocele > Conchocele bisecta. The sequence goes on from CM055276.1 coordinate 45,936,968, forward strand.
ATTTCTTCTTGCGTTGTACGGTGCTGAGAAGTTCACATCATTAAACAAGTATCGCCACGTAGCGTACACACGAGGTGTAGCGAGGACATCACGCAGTGGTAGTTTCCGACTATCCAGCCTGCCACCAACAAGTGCTGCAGCTCGTCAACATTCTTACCGCGTGTACCTGCAGGTCCAATAATGGATGGGACGCAAATTTGTCCCAATCGACTGGGGTTGGCAATCGAATGACCAAGGTCTTATTCCGATCCCTACTGATCAGCCCGTAGCACCACATACGTTGATAAACTGTGTCACCTGTGCCTGCAAGTCCGTCTGTGGAAAGGCATGCGGCTGCAGGAAGGTCGGTATGGTGTGCTCCGACATGTGTACCAATTGCATGGGTGCATGCTTCAATGCACCGGACATAGAATTTGCCGAAGGCACACTAGCGGTCAACTGAGTAAATTTGCTGAACCCAGCAAGCAAACGACGTTGTGCCACTGTCATTTCAGCGTAAAGCTAAAATCGTGCGCACACGGAAGTGTATGAACATGTACTCGATACATTAGTCAATCGCATATGTGTACTTAACTTTAACAGAACTTATTATTATAATTGGCCAATGTTTTAATTTGGTGGTCCTACTTAGTTCATTGGTGACCCGTTCAGTGAAGTATTCTCAATCACGTGTTTATGTAAAACAGAATCAATTTGGCGGCCATCTTGTCTACCACCTTGATAGTACGTACTATTTATGAATACTCCCGAAATATATAATCGCATACCCGGGACCTGCTAACTTGTGGAATTTTACGAATACATATCTATACGTGTCACAATTTTTTATTAAGAAAAAATACACAATATATATATATGGCGGCCATATTGTCCGCCATATTCAAGCCAACTGCACCAGAACATCCGAACCTTAATTTGTGGCTCATTGTAGTAAGCCTATGTTATATTTCTGCCATACATGACAGACAAGTAGAATAAGAAACTCACGTGCTATTTTCATGTCCCTTTTATCAACGCATTAGGGAAACGTATATTTTCGCATGTTTCTCTAATAATTGCTACGAAAGCATGTCTGACGCAGAAAAACTTACATTAATGATGAGTAAACCAGATACTATTAGGACAACATGCACATTTCTAGATGAAGCTATGAATAAACGAGCAACTGCCATGTACATATAATTGGGTCGTTTGCTGAATTACATGTACTGTTTTCAATTTCTATGTGAATATAATTGTTTCACCATATGACCAGTATGGACCGGATCATTCAACGAGTACTCGTAGTATGATCGGAGTGTATACTGGCCAACATTCAAATAATGATGTTAAAGATCAATGACGAGCAGTGAGGATGCTGGCTGCCCGTGTATGTTCACGGGCCTGCCCGTATTCACAATACCCATCATTGTGGTAAAATAGTCAAAGTTCGATGTATCAGTCAGTATACACTCATTTTATGACATCTTGTCTTGCCCCATCTCTTGTTCATGTGATGAACGTTCAGTGAACCGTCCAATCGGGATGGTTCAGATGGGCGGGCAGGACATGCGCACTTATATTGAGATGGGAAAGGGTCGTTATACCATTCATGTGGTATGAAATGGGTTCATTAACCTAATACAACCGGTTGTCATTATTTATTATATTCAAAGAAGGGACTCGTAAGTCAACATATGCTGGGTGCTGAACAGCATATCATATACATGTATGCCTTAGGATCACATCTGTTATGTAAATGAATATATATGTATGCTTGTTCACATGTGTCTCTATAGTAAATGAATACTACTACATGATTTATATTTTTACAAGCTATTTAAATATATAATTATATATGGGCCGCGCTCTGTGAAAACCAGCCTTAATGACAACGTCATGAAAGGTTGAAAATGACGTCGCAAAGTTACGCATACATTTACCAACGTCACTTCGGATTTTGACACTTGGTATTGTTGCGTCATTGTAATAAGTTGTCCTATTTATAGCCGTACGCTTTATGGCTTACAAATATTTTAAGGTTGGATATGCGTGGCAGAATTGTACAGTTGTTTTCAAAGTGGTTCAGATAGTTTTTTTTTTCTTCTTCAATTTCCTTCAAGGAAATACGTATTAATTTTGTCGATTATTTTTATACAAATGGGCATATTGCATTTATGATTTTTATAATATATTATTTGGACGACTTGTGAAATGACATTTGAAACTAAATAAACATACGACTGGTATTTTTAGATAACACATAACAATATCAGTATTATGTAATCATAATGCTAATATTTCTTTTAAACTTTATTTATATATTCATATAACAATTACAAACAAACGCGAGAACAATTGTAGTCGGCGTAGACACTAAATACTAAATAATAAAACATGTTTGGCCCAGTGTCAACATGATGCATGCGATATGCGAGGAGCCGCGTAATTAGAACTAGCATATTAAATCGTTTTCCATAGAACGACATCTGTAAACCAAGACCTTTTCATAAATATAATCATGCAATATGAAGATATACGTAGACACATCATTAAGTCATGAATGCAGATTTACCCGAGGTTGTCTACATATTTCGAAAATCGGTTGTCACGTTCAAATGAAGGTTAGAGTTACTCATCAAAATGCGTAATGCAGTGTAATCTATAAATAAATCCCAAAATCGGAACTGTGTTTGTACAGCGTGTACGGTTCCGTCTTAGACGGCCGAAAATACCCGAGCCCGCTCTAATATGAACGGGACCGTATAGCATAATTAGTAAAGAGCGCACACATGCGCCCCGGGTCGATCTTAAAGTTGTAAGTACATGTATAGCTGATGGTGGTCGCCAGACAGGATAAGTTTGTTTTCTGTGAGTATTCAGGTTTCAACCCAAATTAAGAAACAATTTACTTGCTACTAAACACTGGATGTCTGCGTGCTTTATTGTTTTTTTATCAAAGGGACGTTCTAGTCGGAGGCGTGTACATAATATAAAGCAAATACCAGGAGCGGATCCAGGATTTCAGGTTAGGGGGGCGTGGCGGGACTTCTTAATTGAAACAGTTTACTTTATTTTCGAACTAGCACCGTTTGATCGTCGACCAAACGGAGCTCGAGAGACTGCTAGGTGGGTCCGGCGGTATGCCCTCCTGAATATTGTTGATATGTATGCCCGCCCCATTTTGCTGCGTTATAACGCATTTTAGAGCAAACATATCTTTACTCGCAAAATGTTAGTGGGGCACGCGCCGGGTTTTCCCCTACGTGAATCCGCCTTGGAATACACAACTTCTATATTTGGAGATTCAACGCGTCTAAATTCAAACGAGACGCTTCAAACAAATGTCGCAATTTTGTGGTCGGTACAAATTTAGTGTATAAATAACTGACTTGATTATATAGTGTGCAGACATGAATTCAAAATACATATACGTACGCCACGGTGCTTTTCAGCATGGCTTGGTTGGCCACTCATTTCTTTGTTTACAAAGGCGTTGAATGTACTTTTTCTGAAACGCAACACAATTAAATTGCAAATTTCAATTTCAAATTAATTGTTCCCGACGAGAGGATACAGTGTATACATATATTTGCACCAGTACTATTATGCTTACTGCCGGTATTTTTATCAGAACATTTTATAACAATTATACAATCATGTAACTATGTCATATCGACATATTTTCCGGACATTGACAGGTTTATGTAGTTGTATATATATTTGTTTTCAAATGGAAACCCATTATCAAAAATTCAAACCGACACACATTTAAAAATACACAGTAATGGATAATTTTGCCCTGAATGTTCTGTTGGCCACTTTTGATTTTAACAACTATACATTCCACTTACTAAATAAATACGCATGCTGTCGCGCGTGCACCAGTCACGCAAATAAAAACATATGAAGGAATCTACAAAGTACGGTTGATAAATGCGTACATTTATAAAATGTGAAGAAACTTATATAAAAAATCAGTACCGGCAGTAAATTCATAGACAAGATCGAAACGGGTAGCCCACACAATAACCTTTTTAAGCGGACACACCTAACAATATCTGCCCTCTCGGTGTGGGGGCAGTGGGGGCAGTGGCGCGGCGGTGGGCAGCCGAGGGAGTGGGGGTCAGCGCAGGATTTCCCCATAGACCTGCTAGTACGAGGTACATGTACACAAGACCGTCCGTCAGTCATATTGGCTACACAGGAAAACGTTCTTCCCGCTTTCGGAGATGTGAATTTAATTCCGAGAATCGGGTAAGGACAGTCGATTTTTTATTTATTTAAAACTCACCGGGGGTGTCCAACTACCCTCTATACACCATCGGGCGCTGAACTCATTGATATGTGCAGCCATAGGCCTATCCAAATTTTAACCAAATTCAGGCCATTCATTTCTACAGAAAATAGTGCATTTGTTTCAATCACAGATTGTTTCAATTTCAAACACCAGGAACGTCGTTTTGTTGTTTGTGTTTGGTCCTTGGTGAGTGACGTAATGTCTACATCAATAAATGACGTCACAATTAACTGTTACGTAGATAACGTCAATTAGATTTTGAACTAAATTCTCAAATAATTACAATGTATCTTTCTGACGGTACATGTATATGCACAATATGTGATAGTTGGCGATAGTAGCAAATTACGAAGTCACATGTCGGCTAATTATAGATTTAACATTGATAGTTGTGCGTTTGGTTTGTTCACTACATGTACTTATCATAGTTGTATTCTGTTCAATGTTTGATAGTATTCATACTAACACTTGTAGATACATTTAGTGCAACTTATCAGCAAATACAGTTTACAACAAGCACAGTCAATGAGTCTATGAACACGCATTTCAACTGTAGGCTGATGTGTTGCATTGTACAAACGTCAGCGTTTCAATAACGTCATTTTCTCGATGACGTTACTTTTTTTCCTGACAAAACAAAAACTATGAAATATATTTGCATTTTCTTTTCAGCATATTGTTTGTGAAAGGTGTCCGCATCCAAAAATGTAAAAAAGTGCAAATCGAAAATTTTGTCATTAAGGCCGGTTTTCACAGAGCGCGGCCCATATATATATATAGTCATAAAAACACTATTTGGTGGCCATCTTGGCGGCCATTTTGAAGGAATATTTTAGACTGGGATATGTCGTACCATCTTCAGAATATTTGACAACGGTGTTAAAGAAATAGATATACATATAAAATATATTACATATAATTTGGCGGCCATTTTGAGGGCCATATTTACCATCCGTCTTGAAGAAAACGTTAGTCAGAAATAAGCATTATTTGATATGTTCCTCCGCGTTATATTATATATTTTTTCAGCATATGGATAACCTTTTTCATATTCTTTCCAAATTAATCAGTAAAATGTGTGATTTGGCGGCCATATTGGCGGCCATTTTACCATCCATCGGAAATGTTTATATTGATAAAAATAGTAATTGGTATTATTCAAGATCGTCATGTATTTGCGCTTATTTATTGAGTCGTTTGTAGCAGCATAATTTTAGTAATAGTTACTGCCCTAATCGAGGTGTTCATGTGTTTAAACAACCTACATGTGCCCATGAAACACCTCGCCGCAAAAAGCGGCGAGGTGTTTCATGGGCATATGTAGGTTGCTTAAACACATGAACACCTCGATTAGGGCAGTAACTGACTTACACATCTACTTACCGACTACCGTTGGCTAGTATTCAGTGGAAACTTTGAATTTCCATTTGACATTAAAGGAACTATCTCCACAGTTATGACAGCCGATCCCGATCAAGTACGCATGTTGCCAGTGGGATTATACGTGTCCCATTGCAACATTTCTCATTATTATTTGTATTTGATATCTAACGTATACGTATACGAAGCAAGCACTCAATATGCAGTATAATATGCATAGGAACATGCTTGCATAAATCATACTAACTCACAGAGAATACCAGGCTAGTGTAGTTTTAAATACCAGTTTATCAGGCAAGACTAGGCCGTTTCCGAGCCGAGCCTCATTATCTTAATATCGAAAGACACTTGACTAGATTCTTTTTATCAGGTAACGTTTTATGCTAGCCAATGATCAAATAAATTTAAAACAGTTTTCGTTGAAAATAATGCGGACTTGTTTACGTTACGTGATTAGTCTGACGTCGTTCGGTAACGTCATGTGACGTCGTTCATCCAATAGAACGTCATTTTTCAATTCGATGTAACCCGGATATTCGTATCAGGTCGATTCGTTATACAGTAGTATGTTATCAGTCAGTACGTATTGGATCAATACAAAGGCATCACGGGACAGTTGAAAATAGCCAAAATTGACTGCTTTTCTGAGGGCGGCGGGTGACTTATAAGAATCACCGCCTCTCACAATCAGTTAAGGAGGCTCTTGCGACAAGTATTGAAAAATACTCGCAAATGAAGTACAAATCGCGCGCCACAATAAAAATTCAGTAACCGCATCAGATGTGTTCAATTAATTTTTTACAAAGTTACCCCACCCACCTATTTTTGGCCAAAAGTTTCAACACGACTGAATTTATCGGAATTGTTTTCATGAAAATATGAGGCACAGATACTTTGTTATGTCTTGTTCTATCACTTGTAACACCACACCATTTTCTGAAAATGATTTCAAAGCGGGGTCATAACCAGCTCAAACTTTCGCTACAAATGCCGGAAGAATACCTTAAATTCTGACGCGAAACCGTACCGGCGAGACAGCATAGCATGCGACATTTTCCAAGATGTCAAAATCAACTGGAGCTAACATTCAGTTTCGTAGAATTATGAAATACTCTAAAAAATACACCTAGTCAAGCCTCCCAAAGTCAAGAAATATTCATAAACCTATTTTTCTAGACACACTGGTGTAACTTACAGGGTCGGTAGTGAAGTATATAGAAAATCGTCCACCCCCTTTTTAAAGCTAGCTGCCCACTGTCCCGTGAGACCAAAGCTCGTTTCCCGATAACAAATCAGTAAACAGTACAGTGGAACATCTCGAAAACCGTCACCCTGGGAGGTCCGCAGGGTGTCCAGCTTAGATAGGTACCACTGTAACAATGAATGACAGCGTTAAACGAAGTTTATGCCCTCGCTGTCTGCCTTGATAATAATAAAACACACAAGTCCTCGGTGACCTTGACCTTGGGCGGTCGTACTGGTGGCATTGATAATTAAATAAGGACTTTAACAGTATTGCCTTACAAATTTGTCTTATTACAAACAAGGTGAACATAAGTCCTCAGTGACCTTGACCTTGGGCGGTCGGATGTGGGTAGCATGCATAACAAAGCCGATCACAGTGTGGCCAAATATTATCAATATCGGTGAAGCAGTTCATGACTTTTTGAAAAATGAAAGGTGTTACTAACGTACGTATGCATGTACGTACGTACGCAGCACATGGACTAACGCTATATCCCATCTTGTCTATCGGCAAGGGGATAATTAAACAGTTCATGCAGATTTGTGCTCATTTTCAACCATGAACAAACTACAATCAATGCCATATAAATGAAACGCAATGGGGTCCCCATGGTGTCCGGTTTAGACGTGTATACATAGCACACCACGTTTACGTTCAGCAGTTCTCTGTCAAAACATCGACGAAGTGATAAGCACCCGGCCATGTAGAATATATTTGTAATTGAAGGGCCTCTCATCGCCTGGTACAGTGCGTACAACTGTACATGCACGTGCAGCATATGAATGCATATATCTATTATTGGATGCTCAGTTACCAAAGTCATTTACGAGGGGTGTTCAATAATTAATTTCCCCAACACATACATGATCCCCAATAAAATGAAATGACATTAATTTAATGAATAGAATATAATAGAATAGAATGTTTTATTAACTTAAACTATTACATAGTTTCTCGTCATATAAACACAATATACAAAGTATACAAAGTGTGAACACATGTTTCATGTTAACATACTGAATAATTAGAGGATGGCTGTTTTCCTGTAATCAAATGCATCTCTAAGATATTTACAAGTGTGGCTTTATGATCGGTGGCTAATAAGGAAATGAACTTGAATACGCTTGGTCTACTAGTATAGAATGTGGCGATGTATCGGCTGCGAATATGATCGAGCGAGGGACATATGATCATGAAATGATAAGCGTCCTCAATGTCTCCTATATTACATAATGTGCAGGTCAATACGATTTCTGTCATATCTCCCTGTCTCTATCCGCAGCCCATGAGTACCCAATCGTATTCTAGTTAGACATTTCCTTAGGGCCGGTTTATCTACTACTAACAAATATTTTTCTAGTTCAAAGCTTGATTTAAGGTGTTTATAAAATGGCATGGCTCTACTAGTCTCAATATCACTTTTCCACTTTTGAAGGAAGCAATCTTTTATCCGCTGCTTGAATAAACATACAAATCTGGTGTGATCTAAAACATGTTGGTTTCCCATGCATCTCCAAACCCAAAGTTGAATAGTAAGCTCTTGAGCTTTGATACCCAATTGACTTTGCCATTGTCTGCATCAAGCCTAGCGGATTCATACAATGCTGATACAATGCAATTGTTCGTACTTAACACTTTGCTCCAATATTGAACGATTTTAACATATCGCTGAATGTATAGAGGAAAACGTGCTATCTCGCCATAAACATCTGCGCTGCTCGTCGACGCCTTCACACCTAAAACTGACTTGCAAAATTTGAGATGGATTCTTTCTAATTCTTTGGATTTGCTAAATCCCCAAACTTCTGAGCCGTAATTTAGCGTTGAAGATACGAAGGCATCGAAGAGCTGACCCATGTATCTTGGCGGGATATTGTTTTTCCTAATATTCATCAGCAACACGTTCATAGCTTTGATACCCTTTCCACTCAAAGTTTGGTTATTCAGTACAAATGAACCTGTGTAATTGAACACTACACCTAAATAGTTGAAATCATTTACAACCTCGATATTCATGCCATTATAAGTCCAATTTTCATTACGCCTAGTGGGGCCGCGTTTTCGGAAAACCACTATTTTTGTCTTGTCTGTATTTACATCGAGACCCCACTTATCGCAGTAGTCGTGAAGCATATCTAAACTATGTTGTAGTTCATCAACCGATTTACCGAGAATAACCATATCGTCTGCAAATAGCAATAAAACGAGCGCGAGCTCGCCAAGCTCTAGTCCACTGCCCACGTGATCTTGTAAGTATAATTCTAGATCTTCTAGGAAGACAGAAAACATCAAAGGTGACATTACCTCCCCTTGTCTCAATCCGATCGAGTATTCGAAAAATTCCGAGTACTTACCGCAGTGTTTTACACAGGATTTCACCAGCATATACATTGAACGTGTTATTCGGAGCATTTTCCCGCCAATTCCGCATTGGTGTAATTTATACCAGAGCGCGTTTCTGTTAACGGAGTCAAAAGCTTTCCGCAGATCCATGAATGCACAATAGAGCCTATTTGTATCATTTAGAGTTTTTTCAATGAGACTACTGAGTACAAAGATCGCGTCTACGGTAGATCTACCTTTCCGGAATCCAAATTGCGCATCCGTTAGTATACTGTTTGCTTCGCACCAATCAGTTAGTCGTTTATTGAGGATTGTTGTAAATAATTTCGCCATGCAACTAACCAGAGTTATGCCCCTATAGTTATTAATGAATGAAAACTATTAGCACAATTAAAACAACAGTAACATTTAAAGACACGTGCTCTTAGGTATGTGCATAATGTGATGAAACATGTTTAATTTAGGAAACAATAATTCAATGATAGATTTACATGGACTTATCGTGCTTATAAGTCGCTTGAAAAGAATCAGTATTTTGTAAAATATGTTTATTATACCAAATCATAAATAGCGGTGCGAACGCTAGTTTTGTTGACAGTCGATGGTACTATTGTTATTTATTTGAAATAAATCCACATGTGTTTATAAATAGCAACATAGTATATGTGTGGAACATTTTTTTGTTTGATTTCAAAGTAAAAAAAATGTTATGTTTCACAAAGTGTGCTTCCTGGTACTGAAGTAGCGAACGGAAATACGTTACCAACTATCTCCCCTCTTCATCAGAGTCAATTGTAGTACATTGTATTCATATATCATCAGTTGGGTATCTGTAGAGTGCACATCAATAACAATTTAATCATTCATATGTTAACCACAGTGACTGTATTTTCACAAGTTGTTTCAGTAATAAACCAACATAATTGATTAAACTTAAAGTGATTGATGCAGTTGTTATTCAACAATGAAACATGCCTTTATAATAAAACTATTCTCAGTCAAAATGCAGAATATATCATAGTTGTCTGCCAGTCCACGTGTACATGCATTTTATTATTATTATAATGCATAAATTTGACTTTCGTAGGTAGCGTAAAACATATTATGTCCCATTTTTGTATAACTGGGATCAACGGAATGGAATGGAATGGTGCTTAACGGCCCATCAACACAAAAGAGTATCATTTAGGGCCAAGCAATGTAAATGAAGAATAAAAATAATAGTAAAATAGTATGTTAGATGTGATTAGGGTAAAAATATTAATATGATGAACAATATAAAAGATAAACGTGTATAGAATTATAAAATTAGAGAAATATGAGACATGTATACAATGATAAAATTAAATTTTCCGATACAAGTTAGTTTCATGTAGAAAGTGAAGCAAACCTTCAATGTTCTCCACCTGGAATAGCTCCGCAAGTGAAGTAAAACTGAAGTGTTTGCCTCGAATATCGGCAAAATCGATACAGTCCAGTAGGATGTGTTGCACGGTAAATGCGCTGTGGCATGGAATACACCATGGACGCGGCTCACCTTTGAGCATATACGAATGCGTTAGTCGTGTATGTCCAATGCGCAATCGACTAAGGACAACTTCATCCCGGCGTACATGTCTGTAGCCAGGAGTCCATTCGCCCAGATTCGGTTTCACAGCATGAAGTTTATTATCTGTGAGCAGATCCCACTGGATCTGCATTGTATCGGAGATGAATGAGTTGATGGATGATTTAAAATCATGATAGCAAACAGGAAAATGAGAAGTTGGTAGATGCAGGGCGGCCTTGGCAGCACTATCTGCCCTGTCATTGCCCTTGATACTAGTATGACTGGGTAGCCAACAAAAAATAATGTCCTTGCCAGACGAAAGTAAAATATGGTGTAGCTCCATGATTTGGCGGATAAGTGGATGTTCAAGCTTCATGTTGTACAAAGCTTGTAGTGAAGATAATGAATCGGAAAATAAAATGAATTGCTTTCTCCAAGATATTTTCGCGAAATCAAGAGCAAGTAAAATCGCCCTCAATTCCGCAGAAAATATCGAAGATTTGTCTGGGAGTCTGGATTAAAGATCTCCCTCGGGGACAGCGGCAGCAGATGCTACCCGGTCCCCGATCTTTGAGCCATCAGTAAAAAGCGGAGTGTATGTATTGTATCTGTCTTTAACCTCAAGAAAAAGTGATTTAAAAATGGATGGATCAGTTGTTGCTTTCGTGTGCTGACTAAGATCGAAGATCACCTTGGGCTGCTCCAACTGCCACGGTGGAGTATCTGGAACAGCGTATTTGGCAATGTGATCCAGATCCAAGCCAGTATCGTGTATCAAAGGATCCATTCTCTTGCCGAATGGTGGCTTGAAGCTTGGTTTCTTATCGAATACAGCATCTGTAGTTCGATGAAAGACAGTGTTATAAGCTGGATTAGATGGATTGGAATGTAGTTTAGTGGCGTACTGCAAAGATAATTTGGTGCGTCTGTCGTGGAGAGAAGGCTCATTTGCTTCGGCATATAAGCTCTGTGCGTTAGACGTACGGAATGCACCCAGGCAGAGTCGTAAGCCTTGGTGATGTATTGGATCGAGCGTCCGAAGATCGGATTTACTGGCAGACCCATATACAGTGCATCCGTAGTCTAGTTTTGAGCGAACATGTGCGATGTAAAGGCGGTGCAGCACCTTTCGGTCTGCACCCCAGTCATGATTTGCTACCACTCGCATTAAGTTGAGTGCTTTCTGGCATTTAGCTTTCAAGTATCGTAAATGGGGTTTAAAAGTGAGTTTAGGATCAAAGATAAGACCAAGAAATTTCTGCTCCCGAACAACTGGGATGGGATGTGTTTCCCAGTTTAAGCTCGGGATCAGGGTGAAGACCGCGTCTTTTGCAAAAATGCATTGCAGTTAGTTTTAGATTTCGAAAACTTAAAGCCGTTTTCTGTGGTCCCACTTGTTTATTCTATTGAGGCTCAGTTGTAATTGGCGCTCAATAGTATGCATGTTCTTTGATTTGTAACATATTAAAAAATCATCGACATATAAAGAAAGTCAACCACCTGGTTGCAGGCATAACATATTAAAAAATCATCGACATATAAAGAACAGTCAACACCTGGTTGCAGGCATTTTATAATATTATTCAGTTTAATGCTAAAAAGTGTAACAGACAATATACTTCCCTGCGGTACACCCATTTCCTGTTCATGGGGATCAGAAAGGGTTGTACCGACTCGGACTTGGAATTGTCTGTCTTTCAAAAAATTAGAAATAAAATCAGGAAGATGACCCTTCAGACCGAGGTCATGAAGGTCCTTCATAATCCCATACTTCCACGTCGTGTCATATGCCTTTTCTAGGTCAAAAAATATGGCAACTATATGCTCATTGTTAACAAACCCGTCTCGAATGAACGCTTCGAGTCTAATCAGATTATCGGCAGTGCTTCTCTGGCGACGGAATCCAGATTGATACTCAGATATCAGTCCATTGGATTCCAGAAACCAGACAAGCCTGTCGTTAATCATTCGTTCCATGGTTTTACAGACGCAGCTAGTAAGTGCGATGGGACGGTAATTTGATGGGTCGGTGTGATCCTTGCCCGGTTTGGGAACAGGTATGATTGTAGCTTCCCGCCATGAAGGCGGAAAGACGCCTTGTTCCCAAATGGTATTAAATATTTCAAGGAGGTTGTCTAAAGAGTGTTCAGGTAAATGTTTAAGCAGTTGGTAGTGGATATCATCAGGGCCTGCAGATGTATCATGTGCTTTCTCGAGGGAAGCTTTTAATTCCCTCATAGAGAAAGGAGCGTTGTAATGTTCTGAATTGTCTGAATTAAAATTAAGTTTAGTTTTCTCTTGCTCAGATTCACCTTCAAGAACTCCTCAGAATAGTTATTACATGAGGAGTTCTTGGAGAAGGTATCTGCTAATGTGTTTGAAATGTCCGTTTTGGAAGATACTTTATGTCCTGCTTTGTTGAGGTGATTGATAGAAGTTGATTTACCTTTACCGTTTATTTTACGAATCATGTCCCATGTTGTTTTCATTTTAGATCGCGAATTCAACTTGGAGACAAAAGATATCCAAGTCTTTCTCTTGCTAGCTTTAATTGTGCGTCGAGCTTTCGCTCTAACAATTCTATGAGCATTTAAATTATCTGCTGTTGCGTTATTATTAATTTGACGAATAGACTGCTTACGAGCAGTCATTGCCTCTTTGCATTCTTCGTCAAACCATGGTTTATTGACACGTTTGGGCTTTGCCGAGGTTTTTGGTATTGTCTTTTCTGCAATATTGTGTAAAAGGGAAACGTAGTGTTCTAGTGGGTCTTCCGCATCTCGAAAGCGATCACTAGGTTTAATAAACACTTATGCTAATAGCTTAACAGGATCTATACTTGGTTGCCCTAGTATCAAATTTCGGGCTATTTTGCCATTGATTGTCACATTATACTTTTGTGCTTATGCAAGGTCTGGTAATCAGATTTGTTCTGTCGGTGACTACTGTTAATAGTATGATAATTTGTTGTTAAACATAGAATAGTATGTAGCGCACAACTGATCACAGTGCAAAATAATATTCCAATTATTTTTCCTTTGTCTGACTTGGTTATTTCACTTCCAACTAGATAGTAATAGAAAGCAATTTTGAAAAAATGTTACTCAAAAAAGTAGCTTTATTTAATAAGTTCCTCAGTGAAATATTTTTCAATATATGGAAAATATTTTTTATATTTTTTTGTCAATATATAACAGTAAAATGCATGATTTGGCGATCATTTTGGCGGCCATTTTGGAAGCACCGGCTGAAAACCCGGGGACTTTTTTTGTGTCGTTCAGAATATTTTTCTGGAATTTATTCCGAAACAAGAAATGCGTCTGTCGAACGCGGATGCCACCTGCAGCATATTTGAGAAACTGTGACAAATTGGTTAACCGAAAAGTGTGACGGACGGACGGACGGACGGACGGACGTTCCAACATTTTGGGTTTATGGGGTATTTCCATTGTTTGAAGAACAATGAAAAAGCCCCTAAACAACAATAGAGTTTATGAGGTTACGGAATATTACAAAGGAATCTTTTGTTCCTAACCACGCCCCTAAGCTCTCAAACCCCCGGACGTTGGCCCGGACGGACGGACGGACGGACGGTCCAAACACTATATGCCACCCGTTTCTTCGAAACCCGGTGGCATACAAAATAGCTTGTTAACGAAAATATCCTTGCCAAATTCTAAAATGCCTGGACTATATGGCTGACTTGATCGAGATTACATGTATGTCTAGTTGCGAACGGTAACTCTTACCGTTCGCAACTAATGTATGTCAGTCAAACCGTATCGTATTAAATCAAATGTTTCAAATTCCATTTAAACTGTTCAAGTCCTACAGACCGCCAAGCCAACATTTGCAAACACTGTAGATCCAGATGAGTCAAGTGATCCGCACATATAGTGTGTGTCATTATTCTTATGAAAGAAATTAGTATACCCCTTTCTTGGTTAATGGAATAATCCAAATTTAACATCGAACAGAATATGTTATATATTCTGGGCTGAAGGGATAATAATTATCGTGTTGAAGCACCACCCTTGTACACAATGTAGCATCCTATCAGTGCACATAATCGAGACACGCCACGTGATTTTGCACCTTTGGACATCTGCGTAATTTCATTAAATACGTAATTACATTTTTACTCTGACAATTAGTCAACTTTTGACGCAATTTACAGAAAATATTGTAAATTTTGTAAACGTATTTCATGAAACTACGCATATGTCCGAAGGTACAAAATCGGGATGTTATGATGTCGTGGGAACGAGATCATAGCTAACTCGTGGTAATGAAATCCTATACAGGGGCCCATTTCACTAAACTTCGTACGAATAAAATCTTCGTAAGTGTAAATTTAAGATCGTCTGGAAAATTGAATTGATGGATTTACATTTATTGAGAATATAGTACATATAATCGTCTATTACGAACATTTATAGTACTACGAAGTTTAGGGAAACCGCCCCCAGATTCGAGAGCGGGGTTCCACTGTATGTGTTTGGAATACTGAACCTCGATACGGTTAATGGCAGTAATAACATTGCATTGAAACGGACGCTCCCAAACCGGAAATCGTAATCACGTGGCTACACTGCGCCGGTTATCACATATCACGCGAGACCGATAGATAATCCGACACTTGCTGGGCTGATGAACGAATTTTATTGATTGTTGACGTGAAATACGATAAAATTAATAACAGTCTGTAGACACGTTAGACGTTTGCACTCCTTTGACATGCAAGGTGTATGATCACGTGGTACTAACAACAACAAGTACCGATTCAAAGTACGTATTCTTTTATAGTGTCTTTATTACGTAACGGATTTTGATGAAATATGGCGCATCAAACGCGTCTTGTTAAGCTGCATTTGGTGGTCTATTTTCGCCCACACTTCTGTCGTTTTTGCGAAGAATCTATTTCCGTGTTGCCAAACTCCATAGGCCACCAAATGCAGCTCATGAAGACGCGTTTGCTGCGCCATATTTCATCAAAATCCGTTGCATATTAAAGAAAATATCAAATAATACTTACTTTGGAGTGGGTGACGTTGTTGTTGTTGTAACCACGTGATCATGCACCTTGACATGGTATTGTCTGTTCCAAGTAAAATGGATGGGTCTTGGGCACTTGAAAGTAGAACACCACTGGCCACCAGTATAAACACTGATACACGTTTTTAAGTTCATCATTTTCATAACTCGCATGTACACTGTAAGTACATGTATCGTGTCGGGTGCAGAACCAGCGATTGCGAAATATGTATGTACATATATGTGGATGCATATGTATTCTCTGATTCGGGCAAATAACTGATTTCGGGTTCGGTATTAGGGGGCGCTAATATGTTTAACATGTGGCAGTCGTAAGGATACATACATTTGTTGGATATGTGTCCATGTGTATCTGATGTACCGCTGCATATGCAGCTACATGTATCCATGGCACTTGTTTTGTTAGAGACCGTCATAGCCTATGTACAATTAATCAGGAGTAATTCATGATTTAACCGTTAAATCATGAATTGCTCCTGATTAATTGTGCATAGGCCATGAGTCCGTACCTTTAACGACTACATTATTCATGACGTGTATGCGGCGATCACTGTTGTTTAAAACTCGGTGTCATTTTCAGTATTACTTCATACGCACATGTATACGACGTAACTATGCTCATTATAATGTACCTTCATGTAGTCATGTATACGTCATCATCTACGTAAACACACATGTTTGCACTATTATTGCACCTACGGTAACTTATAGATAGAGACACGCCGTTGTATCAAGCTATTTTGATATGCAAATGACCAGGACATTTTAAATTGTTTATATAAATTAAATTCGTCAACAGAATAAATATTTGTATCGATATATTATAAAGTGTGATCATTGCACATCTAATCATGCCAAAAGAATAAATAGAGATAACAAATACTTGTTTCCGTTAACCTTTAAAGGAAATATGGTAAATAGTTGCCTGTCTAATTCCCTGCCTATACCCCACCCCATGGTGTAGACATTATTAAAGGTACACGAGACATATACGAGACATTTTCTGGCAAAATAAACATTCATTCACCATTACCCAACGTATTGATTGGCATTATTATACATTTTATATCCGACGTAAATTTCCACACTGATATCAGGGTCGATAACCGTATGTCATTAAAATGTTAACGGACATTACTATTACTGTACTTTATAATCTGTTCGAGAATATTATTTTTTCAGGTGATGCATTTAATTAGTATAAATAATTAACAAATATCATGCCTTATTTGCGAGTCACTATCAGTAAAACTAGAAATGGACGCTTGTCGACAAGCGCATGTGTATCCCCCTCCCCAGATACACAAGTAGTTTGAAAAAAAGGTGTTCGAGTTATGCTCCGGAGACAAAATCAGTGACGGAAGAAAACAAAGGGAGATAACTAAAAAATTAGTGATGCAAGAGTTGTCATTCTTGCGTGACACACCTTTAGGGTTGTGGTCTATGCATGTGTGAAGGTTCATGAAAATATTCCAAAGGGTGTTCGAGTTATGCTCCGGACACGAAATCAGTGCACGAAACAACAAAGGGAGATAACTAAGAAATTAACGACGCAAGAGTTGTCATTCTTACGTGCGACACACCTTTGGGTTGTCTTCTATGCATGTGTGAAGTTTAATAAATTAGAAAATGTGTTCATAGAACACGGATGTCCCACATATCGCTTTGATAATAAATGAGGCCAAATTCCAAGTCAAAATTTTCTTTTACCTGAGCGTTAAAGTTTTTGAAGCACCAAGTATGTGACCGTGGCCCTGGGCTTGGCGGGGGCAGGACGAACGTGGATTTGACACAGGGCGGTAGAGGAATGGAATGGAATGGTGCTTAATGGCCCATCAACACAAAAGAGTATCATTTAGGGCCAAGCAATGTAGATGAAGAATAAAAATAATAGTAAAATAGTATGCAATATGTGATTAGGGTAAAAATATTAATATGATGAACAATATATATATAGAAATATAAAACGTGTATAGAAATATAAAATTATAGAAATATGAGACATGTATGCAATGATAAAATTAAATCTTCCGATACAAGTTAGTTTCATGGAGAAAGCGAAGCAAACCTTCAATGTTCTCCACCTGGAATAACTCCGCAAGTGAAGTAACATTGAAGTGTTTGCCTCGAATATCGGCAAAATCGATACAGTCCAGTAGGATGTGTTGCACGGTAAAAGCACTGTGGCATGGAACACACCATGGACGCGGCTCACCTTTGAGCATATACGAATGCGTTAGTCGTGTATGTCTAATGCGCAATCGACTAAAGACAACTTCATCCCGGCGTACATGTCTGTAGCCAGGAGTCCATTCGCCCAGAGTCGGTTTCACAGCATGAAGTTTATTATCTGTGAGCAGATCCCACTGGATCTGCATTGTATCGGAGATGAAGGAGTTGATGGATGATTTAAAATCATGATAGCAAACAGGAAAATGAGAAGTCGGCAGATCCAGGGCGGCCTTGGCAGCACTATCTGCCCTGTCATTGCCCTTGATACTAGTATGACTGGGTAGCCAACAAATAATAATGTCCTTGCCAGACGAAAGTAAAACATGGTGTAGCTCCATGATTTGGCGGATAAGTGGATGTTCAAGCTTCATGTTGTACAAAGCTTGTAGTGAAGATAATGAATCGGAAAATAAAATGAATTGCTTTCTCCAAGATATTTTCGCGAAATCAAGAGCAAGTAAAATCGCCCTCAATTCCGCAGAAAATATCGAAGATTTGTCTGGGAGTCTGGATTGACAGCGGCAGCAGATGCTATCCGGTCCCCGATCTTTCAGCCATCAGTAAAAAGCGGAGTGTATGTATTGTATCTGTCTTTAACCTCAAGAAAAAGTGATTTAAAAATGGATGGATCAGTTGTTGCTTTCGTGTGCTGACTAAGATCGAAGATCACCTTGGGCTGCTCCAACTGCCACGGTGGAGTATCTGGAACAGCGTATTTGGCAATGTGATCCAGATCCAAGCCAGCATCGTGTATCAAAGGATCCATTCTCTTGCCGAATGGTGGCTTGAAGCTTGGTTTCTTATCGAATACAGCATCTGTAGTTCGATGAAAGACAGTGTTATAAGCTGGATTAGATGGATTGGAATGTAGTTTAGTGGCGTATTGCAAAGATAATTTGGTGCGTCTGTCGTGGAGAGAAGGCTCATTTGCTTCGGCATATAAGCTCTGTGCGTTAGACGCACGGAATGCACCCAGGCGTAAGCCTTGGTGATGTATTGGATCGAGCGTCCGAAGATCGGATTTACTGGCAGACCCATATACAGTGCATCCGTAGTCTAGTTTTGAGCGAACATGTGCGATGTAAAGGCGGTGCAGCACCTTTCGGTCTGCACCCCAGTCATGATTTGCTACCACTCGCATTAAGTTGAGTGCTTTCTGGCATTTAGCTTTCAAGTATCGTAAATGGGGTTTAAAAGTGAGTTTAGGATCAAAGATAAGACCAAGAAATTTCTGCTCCCGAACAACTGGGATGGGATGTGTTCCCAGTTTAAGCTCGGGATCAGGGTGAAGACCGCGTCTTTTGCAAAAATGCATGCAGTTAGTTTTAGATTTCGAAAACTTAAAGCCATTTTCTGTGGTCCACTTGTTTATTCTATTGAGGCTCAGTTGTAATTGGCGCTCAATAGTATGCATGTTCTTTGATTTGTAACATATTAAAAAATCATCGACATATAAAGAACAGTCAACACCTGGTTGCAGGCATTTTACAATATTATTCAGTTTAATGCTAAAAAGGGTAACAGACAATATACTGTACACCCATTTCCTGCTCATGGGGATCAGAAAGGGTTGTACCGACTCGGACTTGGAATTGTCTGTCTTTCAAAAAATTAGAAATAAAATCAGGGAGATGACCCTTCAGACAGAGGTCATGAAGGTCCTTCATAATCCCATACTTCCACGTCGTGTCATATGCCTTTTCTAGGTCAAAAAATATGGCAACTATATGCTCATTGTTAACAAACCCGTCTCGAATGAATGCTTCGAGTCTAATCAGATTATCGGCAGTGCTTCTCTGGCGACGGAATCCAGATTGATACTCAGATATCAGTCCATTGGATTCCAGAAACCAGACAAGCCTGTCGTTAATCATTCGTTCCATGGTTTTACAGACGCAGCTAGTAAGTGCGATGGGACGGTAGCTTGATGGGTCGGTCTGATCCTTGCCCGGTTTGGGAACAGGTATGATTGTAGCTTCCCGCCATGAAGGCGGAAAAACGCCTTGTTCCCAAATGGTATTAAATATTTCAAGGAGGTTGTCTAAAGAGTGTTCAGGTAAATGTTTAAGCAGTTGGTAGTGCACATCATCAGGGCCTGCAGATGTATCATGTGCTTTCTCGAGGGAAGCTTTTAATTCCCTCATAGAGAAAGGAGCGTTGTAATGTTCTGAATTGTCTGAATTAAAATTAAGTTTAGTTTTCTTTTGCTCAGATTTCACCTTCAAGAACTCCTCAGAATAGTTATTACATGAGGAGTTCTTGGAGAAGGTATCTGCTAATGTGTTTGAAATGTCCGTTTTGGAAGATACTTTATGTCCTGCTTTGTTGAGGTGATTGATAGAAGTTGATTTACCTTTACCGTTTATTTTACGAATCATGTCCCATGTTGTTTTCATTTTAGATCGCGAATTCAACTTGGAGACTAAAGATCTCCAAGTCTTTCTCTTGCTAGCTTTAATTGTGCGTCGAGCTTTCGCTCTAACAATTCTATGAGCATTTAAATTATCTGCTGTTGCGTTATTATTAATTTGACGAATAGACTGCTTACGAGCAGTCATTGCCTCTTTGCATTCTTCGTCAAACCATGGTTTATTGACACGTTTGGGCTTTGCCGAGGTTTTTGGTATTGTCTTTTCTGCAATATCGTGTAAAAGGGAAACGTAGTGTTCTAGTGGATCTTCCGCATCTCGAAAGCGATCAAAATCTAGTTCAATCATGCACATATTGCGAAATGTGTCCCAATCGGCTTTATGTAATTTCCACATCTGGACTCTGTCAGTGGATGGTGGTCCATTACTCTGCAAGAAGACTGGAAAGTGGTCACTCCCACATAGGTCGTCACCAACTTTCCACGTAAAGTCAAATACAGAGAAGGATGACACAGAGTTAAATCCAGAGAGGAATATGAACCGGTTGCGGGATGTAAATATGTGCTCGATTTATCATTAAAAATGCTGAGATTGTGATCGGAAAGAAAATTTTCAATAAGTTCCCGCTTTTTGTTTGTGTCTTTACAACCCCAACGCATGTTATGTCCGTTAAAATCGTCAAGGAGAATGAAAGGCGAAGGGAGCTGAGAGACAAGATTATCTAGTTCTGATTTTAACAGGACTGCAGATGGTGGAATGTAGATAGAACATAACGTAATAGTCTTGTGCATCGTAACACTAACGGCAACAGCCTGAAGATTAGTGTCAAGATTCACGAGACTATGTGGGATGCTCAAATTAACGAGGATTGAGACCCCACCAGATGCGCGTTCAGCGTTATCTGAACACTTACTGTATAATGCATGTGATTTAAAAGAAAATGTATCGTCAACTTTCAGGAATGTTTCCTGAAGACAAACAGCAATGGGGTTGTGTTGAGTTAATAAAATTGTTAATTCATCACGATTTGCTTTAATTCCTCGACAGTTCCATTGGATAATAGTATCCATGTTTTATGTAGGTGGAAGTATGGGTTGGGCGGTAGAGGACCATTAGTGCAATGCATATATGAAATATGAAGCTGATCCGTGAAAGAAAACAGAAATTATAAGATATTTACCTGAGCGTTAAAGTTTTTGAAGCACTAAGTATGTGATGTTAACCCTGGGCTTGGCGGGGGCGGGACGAACGTGGATTTGGCACAGGGCGGTAGAGGACCATTAGAGCAATGCATATATGAAATATGAAGTTGATCCGTGAAAGAAAACAGAAATTATAAGATATTTACCTGAGCGTTAAAGTTTTTGAAGCACTAAGTATGTAACCTTGACGCTGGGCTTGGCGGGGGCAGGACGAACGTGAATTTGGCACAGGGCGGTAGAGGACCAGTATAGCAATGTGTATATGAAATATGAAGCTAATCCGTGAAAGAAAACAGAAATTATAAGATATTAACCTGAGCATTAAAGTATTTGAAGCACCAAGTATGTGACCTTGACCCTGGGCTTGGCGGGGGCAGGACGAACGTGGATTTGGCACAGGGCGGTAGTGAACCATAAGAGCAATGTGTATATGAAATATGAAGCAGATCGGTCGAAGGATGAAGAAATTAATAAACATTTAACCGAGTGTTAAAATTTTGTGACGGACGGACGGACGGGAGGACGGGACGCACGTTCCTACGAATGAATACTTGTTGGGTTTTTACTGTATAAAAATACCCAACAAGAGTACCCAACACTATCCTAACCCTACCCAATAAGATCCCCGTACGCTTACAACAAGTACCCATCCGTGTGTGCGGACGTGTGTGCGGACGTGTGTGGTGTGTGCGGACGTGTGTGCGGACGTGTGTGCGGACGGACGGATGGACAAGGGTAACACTAAATGCCCCCTCCACTATCGTGGTGGGGCATAACAATATTCCAAAGGGTGATCGAGTTATGCTCTGGATACGAAATCAGAGCATGAACCAACAAAGGGAGATAAGTAAACAAGAATTCCGCGGAATCAAATGCCTCGCCTTGTCCCGCCTTGACCTCGAGCCTGGGCCCGAAAGCAATTTTCACTGGCCGAACATATTATACAATTATTGACTAGTGAGCCATGGAAATAATTGTCAATAATTGTTTTATTATATGATAATAGTCTGTATATAGCACTTACGACCTTATGCTACTAGACACAAATTTAAAAAGAATTTGAAGAAAAAAAATGGAGAAAAATGGAAAAAAAAATAAAATAATAAAGCTTGCTACTGGAGCCCAGAATTTATTGTTAATAGTCCTATATTTATCTACATATATCTGCACAGGTCCACATAATGCCACAATATTTTCAACACAGTTTACGGAAATGTAATATCCAAATAACTGTCATTAAAAGTTTTGCATTTCCAAAATTAATATTCCCTTTAACAGTTCTAGACAATCCGGAGCAGGAGACTTTAAAGCAAATTATACGCATTATGTTTGATTTTCTCTGGGATTCAAAGCCTGATAAAATTAGTAGAAAAATTATTGTTAAAATGTTCGAAGAAGGCGGGCTAAAAATGATAGAATTAGAATCGTTTATTTATGCACTAAAGGCTACATGGGTCAAACGACTTGCAGAAACTGAAAATCACGGAAAATGGAAAGTACTATATTTAAATTATTTGAAGCCTTTTGGTAGTGTACATATATTTGAAGGAAATGTAAACCAAACAGACGTAAAACATTTGATAAAAAATATATTTTTGACAGATGTTCTTAAATCATGGTGCAAGCTAAACTTATGCGATAATCCAGAAACAATATCAAAGCAAATTTTATGGAACAATTCGAAAATAAAAGGTAATGGAAGAATGTTTTACTACAAGGAATGGGCTAATAAGGGGATTAAATATATAGAACAACTATACGATTATTAGAACTACATCATTCTTCAATTTTACAAAAATAAAAGAACTATTTGATGTTAGTAATAACGATTACCTGAAATTCTTCAAACTGATTTCGTGCATTCCTCAAGACTGGAGAACACGAATTAAAAATGAAAGAATAAATCACGATTATACAAAGATACTATTATAGAACAAATAAAAACCACGACCAAATGTAATAAGATGCTATATAACATGTTTCTTAATCAACAGAAACCGGTTATGCATAAAGCCAAGACAAAATAGGGATGACGAATTCGCGGATAAAAATATAAATTGGAAGATAGTCTACACAAATCATTTTACAAACACTGTAAGTTCTAAACTTAGGAATTTTCAGTACAAATTTTTGATGAGAATTGTTGCTACAAACGATTATTTACTTAAGTGTAACATTGTCAGCTCCAATTTGTGTGATTTTTGCGCCATGGCTCCAGAAACAAATAAGCACCTTTTTTGGGAATGCACTATAAGCCAACATTTTTGGTCACAGCTGAATACCTTTTTAAACAATAATAATATTGTATGTAATTTTGATTGGCACACTGTTTACTTCGGGCAATATGAGCAAGACAACAAGTTTTTCAACTTTTGTATCATACTAGGAAAATACTTTATATATACTTGTAAATTACGAAACACGGAACCTAAATTTCCAGAGTTTATGTCTTACCTAAAGGCAACACAAAATATCGAATAAGAAATTGCAATTAATAGAAATAAGCTCATAGTTCATGAACGAAAATGGAATGTTATCCAATTAGACTAACACTCATTTAGAGATACACGAACCTTCTGATTATACATACAAATATTACAGTTAGGTATAACAGCATATACCGTAATAGTATTGTATCGTGATGTGTTGCTCAATAATTATTCACTAAACCTATTTCACCATATCTCATTTTCAACTCTATTCTCTCATCTAAATAACATTCTTAAATAAATCCAACCTAACCATGTATGAACAATACGTTATAATCTATAATTATTTACAATACATGTACTCATAGTTGATTGCAAACAAGGAGTGTAACCTATAAATTCATGTTGTTAAACTGCTTGTAACTCATTTATTGTTTGTATATGACTATGTATGGAAATAAAAAACTTAAAACTGAATATCCAATGTAGTAATTTACCTGTATAAATTACCTGTGGTCAAGACTGGTCAAGACTGGTCAAGACTGGTCAAGACTGGTCAAGACTGGACATTTGCACATGCTAGCACATGCACAGGTGAATGGTTCTCCCAGTCTCTATTGTTCTCTCTACAGGTAAGGTGTACAGAGCACACGAGAAAAAGGTGTACAGAGCAGACGAGAAAACGGGTCTTCATGCATTATTGTCCAGTTTGTAGAGTACGCAAAACAAAAAAGGGAGATAACTAAAAAATTAGCTATGCAAGAGTTGTCATTCTTTTGCACGACACACCTTCGGTTCGTGGTCTAATTGAATGTGTGAAGTTTCATAAAAATATTCCAAAGGGTGGTCGAGTTATGGTCAATCAGTGCGCGAAACAAAAAAGGGAGATAACTAAAAAATTAGCTATGCAAGAGTTGTCATTCTTGTGCGCGACACACCTTCGGGTCGTGGTCTAT